>UESW01004076.1:852835-971376 GCA_900491605.1 Calamus simplicifolius
ATGGAGGCTAGCCCCACTGTGCTACCCCATCATCAATGCTCTGACAAGTGATCATGCCCCAAGACTGGCAAGCTCTAAGCACCAATAAAATGGGTAAGAGAGGCCCTCGATCAGGTAACTCAACACACAACTCCTAAATGCTCATATGCTCACAGAGAGCACCTCTCTAAGCTCTCTCCTTCTCTTTCGAGCTTTTTTAAGCTCACGGTTGTTGCCTAGAGCATTAGCTTGAGCGTCGGAGGGTCCCACTGAAATCTCTGGTTTGAAACTTTTTGCAGGCTCCAAGCATGAGAGCTCGCCGAAAGATCCTTGGCTTATCAAAGAAGATGACCGAATGTTCACGGATGCTCAAGAAGGTGATTTGGTGACAACAATAACCTCATTGAACTTTAAAGAATATTGACATAAAATCAATGTTTTCTTTGATTGATTGTGCATCTCAAAATATGCTATGCATGGTAGAGGTGTGGAGTTGGACCATCTCAAGATATAGATACAAATGGCTTCTTATATCCACCAAGCTGGTGGTGGAATAAGAAATACTACTACTGTAAAATAAAAAAAATAGTTAAAAAAAGTCATTCAACTATTTTGCATATTCACTTTACGAATTTAGCAACACTTTAGAAAAGATCAGTTATAAAATATTATTTTTTTTATATAATTACTTAGAATTTCTTAATATATAATCAATATAAGGTTAAACTTATATGCCAACAAGGGCCTTTCATTTTCTGCTATTTTAAGCCCACCATTCTCACTAGGTTAATATGATCCTAATCTAATCAAATAAAGTCATAAATATTATGATTTGAAAAGTTTTATACTGAACCATCTTCCAACCTATATGAGCAATGGATCCAAATCATGTTTGATACTATTTATAATATATACCAGTGAATTCATTTAAAAAGATTACTTTAAAAATATAATTTGATTTTTTTAACTCTATATAAGTATTCAAAGACATTTCAAGACTAATACATTGACATTGTTAATATAAGTTTTCATAACAACCTATGATGCCAAAAGGGGGCAATGTTAATTCAACACAGTGCAAGAGTGACATTTTGTGTTACCTATC
Organism: Calamus simplicifolius; assembly: GCA_900491605.1. Taxonomy (NCBI): domain Eukaryota; kingdom Viridiplantae; phylum Streptophyta; class Magnoliopsida; order Arecales; family Arecaceae; genus Calamus; species Calamus simplicifolius. The sequence goes on from UESW01004076.1 coordinate 853,920, forward strand.
TAGGTTACTATAACATTTTTGTTAGGAAAAAAAAAAAAAGTGGGCGAGGGGGGTTGTCAAACACCTAAAAATACCGCAGTGCATAGCGTTTTGGTTTCGCGATTTCTACTGGTTGATTGGTGCTTCAAAATAGCTCTTATCCGACCAATCATTGTTTATTTCATGTTAAATATATTTTAAAAGTCCCAGAGTTCATGTTTCAAATGTTCTAGCCTCAACTTTAAAAATATTAAATTACTTTCTCAATGGGACATAAACCATGCAACAATGGCAGAGTCCAAGGACTTTTGAATAATTTTTGTGAAACGCGGTGACTATATGCATGCATGCTTACAACCGAATGCGTCATTTTCGCGTCATCTTTCTCAAGAGCTAGCTTTTATTTATCATGCTTGGGGGAGGAAGAATACCACGGTGAGCCACCGTATTCCCAACCTTGATGGGAAATGGGGTGGGGAACGCAATGATGCAGCGTGCCGTCGCGTTTTGAAAAAATATCGGAGGACGGCGTCATTGCGAATGGTCTCAAACGTGGACCCCCACCACATGGTTTTGCTGGAGTCAACTGCAGGCCATTCCGCACGACGGCAGCTGAAACTTGGAAAAGAACGAGAGGGACCGGCCATTCCCATGGATCCCACTTCAAAACCACCAAAGCGCGTGCCCCAGGCCTCGGGACTTGGCATCAGCGAACGGATGCAAAATTTCTATGCCCTTCACCGGATTACCCTACTGCTGGTGATTGAGTGAATTATTGCTGTGATTTTTGTTTTTTGGCTTAAAAATAATGTATCTTAAAATTTAGATAATTTTTTTTATTTAAATAAATCTGTAAATAATTCTTACGCAAGAATTACATAAAGTAGTTCATACAAAAAATCCTACAATACTTAAATCAATAAAAATCCTTAGCAAACAGATGAAAAGAGAAGGTTATTGCAGAAGGATGCCCCAAAAAAATTTCTGAAGAGCAATGGCTTTTGTTTTATTTTTGAGGGTTTAGAATTACCTTAGATACGCCTATCTGAGGGATCCTGGGACTTAGTATTTGTGCGTTACCAAGAAGATAAGTAGTTACATGATTTTTTGGGTACGTTTTAGGGAGTTGGCATCCGATAAGACCGAAATCTCATCGATTATGAGGATTGACAGTTGATGAAGCTGACCGACACTTTATCGAGAATTTAAAATCCGGTTGATCATGGACGAAGTGCTATATTTGGTTTCTGTTTCTTTTTTGGGAAGCTTACTCCGAAATCTTTGCGATCAGGATGGTTCATCCTTCGAGATATCCAGCATGATTTGAAGCAGCAATGGCGCTTACGTTGAGACGTTAAGGATTGACACTACTGAGGTACGAAATAGCTCGGCCTATCAAGATTCGGAGATAGCTCAGCCCTACTGAGGTACGGAGATAGCAGGTGGAGTCGCTTGTCCTTTTCTGCAAAGGAGAATAGTGGCAGTTAGTGGATCAAAGCTCAGAGCTGGTGGATTTGCTGCCTGCTATGTTTGTCAATCGATGTGGTGATATTTTAACCCCACATCACATGCCCTTCACTCACTAGTCCAAAGTATAGGTTCGGGCATAGAGAGTAGAGTTGCGACATGATGACACCATAAATGTGAGAGATTAAGTATTTCGCCCTGCCAAGGTTCGTAGAATCAAAGTGCTCGGCCCTACCAAGGTTTGGAGAAATGCTCGCCCCTGCCAAAGTTCAGAGATAAGCTCAGTCCTGCTGAGGTATGGAGAAATAGCTTGGCCCTGCCGAGGTTTGGAGATATATTTTTACTTGGCCCAGCCAAGGTACGAAGAAAGTTGCTCGGCTGTACCGAAGCTTGAAGAAATTTTTACTTGACCAAGCCAAGGTACGAAGAAATATTTTTTACTTGGCGCTGCTAAGGTATCCCGACCGGTCTTACCGAGGTTCGGAATAATGTTAGACCGTGCCGAGGTACGGAAATTTTTTTTTACTTGGCCCGTACGAAAAAATATTTTTTACTTGACATTGCTAAGGTATCCTGACCGGCCTTGCCGAGGTTCGGAATAATGTTGGCCGTGCCAAGGTATGAGAAAATTTTTTACTTGGCCCAGCCAAGGTACAGAGAAAGTTGCTTGGCCGTACCGAGGTTCAAAGAAATTTTTACTTGGCCTAGCCAAGGTATCCTGATCGGCCTTGCCGAGGTTCAGAATAATGCTCGGCCATGCCAAGGTATAGAGAAAACTTTTTACTTGGCCCAACCAAGGTACGAAGAAAGTTGCTCGGCCGTGCTAAAGTTCGAAGAAATTTTTACTTGGCCCATCCAAGATACGGAGAAAGTTGCTCGGCTTTGCCGAGGTTTAGAGAAATTTTTACTTGGCCTAGTTAAGGTATGGAGAAAATTGCTCGACCAATGGGGTCGATGTTCAGGCAAGTCCTGCCTTTCATCATCATCTCAAAAAAGATGATTATTCAAAGAATAAATATACAAATTGGAGCGAAGATTTCTGTTACAATGAGCAAAATAGCTTGGTTCAGGCATACTTTAATGGTAATACGCTCGGAATTCCATGTCTTGAGGATATTGCATCCCTTGAAGGTCTTCATCTAAAAAGACGAGCCCCTCGCATCGGACCCTTTTAGGCTGGTTCTCCTCTTCATTTTGTCAGTCCTAGGAGGACCGATTATGGTAATCATATTAACGTTATCAGCCATTGGTGGGTTCGATGGGGGTTATTATCAAATTTTTGATGGACGTTCTGCTTTATAGTCTACTTCGGGGGTGTATTGATTGAACTTCCGTGCCGGATTTCTGGTGCGTTTTCTTGGCGGTGGAGCTTTTTGGCAATGAGCTGGGCTCGCAGGGCGAGACGATCGGCTCTTTTCCAAGCATTTCTTCTCCTTTTTCTTGGATTGCTCGGCTTGGGCTAACCTTCGAGATTCTTCGACTCTGGCGTATTTATCCGCAAAAAACCATCATATCAGAGAGACTTTTGGGGTAGTTGACTTAAATGGCGAGATAAAAGTCTTCCTCCTTTGATACTCAACCCGCTAAGGCGGACATAGCCACATCGTGATTGAGGTGGTCGACATCCAGCATGTTGTGTTGAAACGGCCAAGAAAACTTCTCAGGGACTCTTCCTCTTGTGCTTGACATCGAAAAGGGAGTTGGATCTCCGTCGATGGTAGTGGCTGCTGACGAACTGGCTGATAAATGAGTGGCCAAGTTTGTCGAAGGAGTTGATGGAGTTTGGCTTCAGTGTGTTGAACCATATCCTGGCTGGCCCCCTTAGAGTAGAGGGAAAGGCCCGGTACAGGATTGCATCTGATGTTCTGTGGAACATCATGATGGATCATAAACTGCTCAGGTGGTCATCGGGGTCGGTGGTCCCATTGTACAGCTCGATGGTAGGGAGCTTGATGTGGAATAGGACCACCTCCTTCATAATCTTTTTGGCGAAAGGCAGACCCTCACCCTACTCCACCCGAGGTTGAGGATGGGATGTGTGCTTCACTGCATCCAACTCCCGACGCATCTCTTGGAGTTGTTGTTGCATACCCTTGTTCTAGACAGTTAAAGGGACTAGACGAGGGATCAAGGCCGTGGCATCGAGTTGTGGCACAAGAAGGCTGGAGATAAGGAGCGTGCCTGGCGGGACCGAGGTAGACTCCTGTCTCTACCCTTCTATGGCATCGGCTCTAGTCCCTCCTCGTGGCCAGGTTGTCGTGGGAAGCTCGTGGCCTCGACTGCATTGGGTGGAGGAGCCATCGATGGGACCGATGTGGCCATCTGATCAAGGAGTTACTGAGTGGGTGCAATCAGGAAAGGACTCCATGGAGTCCCTGTATTAACCGTGCCAAAGCTTGAACTTGTTAGACCAATGCGCCAAACTGGTCATGGGTGACCGGGGCCGCGAGCGGTGAAGAAGCGTTAGATTGTGGCGGCTGCGATGGTGCCACATTATTTGTGAGATCATGTCTATGAGAGGCAGCCTGATCGGAGCATTAGTAGTTGCTCTCTTGCGATTGGCCATTGAGGAAATATCCTTCTTTGTTGAACCTTGTTTCCTTAGTTTTAAGTTTAATGGGACTTGAGGTCCTTCCTTTAGCGTCAATCTGTTACTGCTGATTTTCGTTCTTCGGCTTGGGAACGATGCACGTCAGGATCCAAGTAGCTTTCTTCTGTCTGGGTGGACCTGCAAGATAGTCCTCACATAGGAATCACAAGGTGGTCCATGCGGAAGACCCTTCGATGCCCAAGTCAGTGAAAAATCCTCAGCAAATAGATGAGAGGAGAAGGTTATTGCATAAGGATGCCCCAGAGATTTTTTGAAGAGCAATGGCCTCTGCTTCATTTTTGGAGGCTTAGAATTGCCTTAGAGACGTTATCTGAGGGGTCTTGGGACTTAGTATTTGTGCGTTGCCAAGAAGGTAAGTAGTTATCTGATTTTGCCAGCGTGTTTTAGGGAGTTGGCATCCGATAAGGCCAAAATCCCATCGGTTATGGGGATGGCTAGTTGATGTAGCTGATATATGTTTTATCAAAAATTTGAAATCTCGTTAATCGTGAACAGAGTGTTGTATTTGGTTTTCGTTTCTGTTTTGAGAAGCTTAATTCGAAATCTTTGTGATCGAAATGATTCATCCTTTGAGATATCTGGCTTGTTTGAAGCGGCAATGACGCTTATGTTGAGGCGATGAGGATCGGCACTGTTGAGGTTCGAAATAGTTCGGTCCTGCCGATGTACGAAAATAGCTCAGTCGTATCAAATATGAAGATAATAGGTGAAGTTGCTTGTCCTTTTTATAAAAAAGAATAATGACAGTTAGTAGATTAAAGCTTAAATATGAATTTTACTATCCGCTGCATCTGCTAATCGATATGGTGATGATATTTTAACCCCACGTCACATAGCATCAAGAACTCAGCTGATTTGCTGCCAGGACATGGCATAAATTAAAATTCCATCAATCCCATCGCCTAATATACATATACCTTGGCACAGCATTCCATCGCCGTCGCACCGGCCAGGACGACGAGCCCCACCTGACTCATCCGCCACAACTAGTGTGCTCAAAGTGTTTGACTCGATCTAGTCGTAGTCTTTCATCTCAATCCCCATCATGACTGCTTTGAACTTTTCAGCCATGGTCTGGAAGGACTCCCTCGCCGGAGGAAAGAGAGGGGGAAGCTTCCAACTCTTTCGTTCAGATCGTGGACGTCCCCGGCCACACCCAGTCCCTTCTTTTACGTAGGAGAGGCGTATTCCCACTCTCGTTACGTGGCTTAAGTCATTGGAGTCAGCTATCTGGTCTGACCGCGTTAAAGTTTTTCCCCTCGGGTCATCGTCAAAGAAAGCGAAGAAGGGAATCAAACTGGGTCTTCAAGGTCTAGCAGAAAGTTTCATCTCGAGACAACGTGCGGAGGCTTCTGGTAATTACGTGAAAGGAGGGAGGTTTTGTAATATTAATTATAAGCCAGTGGATGATGATGCACCAGCCCTCTTATTTTTCCAGGAGGTTTCTATAGAGAATCTTTGACATCTTGCTGGTCTTCTCTCTCCCGAGTATTTGACTAAAAACGTCCTGCCATCGTTTCATATATAAAAGAAGAAATCGAGAAGAAAAAAAAAATGATATGTCTAGAGCTCAGAATGGATTGTTGATTAGTATTGCATATCTGGGATAGGAATTTAAGAAACAAAGAATTGTTAAACTTTAAATGAACTTTAGATATATCTCTGGAACAAAAAGAGATCTCGTAAGTATTAAAAAAACTGTGTAGGCTAGGGTAGGAGCCCTTTAGGCAAGTATGGAATTCAATCGAACATAAACTCCAGCTCAATCAATGAACTAGGATGATTTTAGAATTGGTTTATTGAAGCCTGCAAGTTGTTGTAGGCCTAAGGGCTTAGCCTAGCGCCAATATGGTGCTTTGGATTTTTCTATCCCATCAATAAATCTAGATGGGAGGAAATGAGTCAAATTATGTCGAAGGTATTAATTTAGGTTTGAAATGCACAACCATTACGAAAACCATATGGAATTGTGGATGTACAAATGAAATAGACGATTTTTGATCATTAATTTATTGATAATTTGTCTATTAGATCATGCATCATAATTTTTTTTTCTTGAAATCTCTTGGCATGATTCCTCTGCCATGATGCCTCCTATACATACTCATTTCAACCATAGTTACTTAGCTCGGAAGAAAATATGCAAGGATTTGATATAACAAAAAAATATTAGACTCTTAAGACAGGAGGGGCATGAGCGCGTCTAGGTTTTGGTTAACAGTCATATGGTTTGGCACAAGCTATCACAGTTATCTGCCAATGGTCTCTTGAATCTGGTCTACGGTGTAAAACGAATAAAATATACGGCTAAGTTCAGTGACTTCCAATGGTCTCCTGAAGCTGGTCCACGGTGTAAAACGAGGAAAATATACGGGCTAAGTTCACCAACTGCCAATGGTCTCCTGAAGCTGGTCTACGGTGTAAAACGAGGAAAATATACAGCTAAAGTTCACAGGTAATATGCTTGCGGCTGACGGATTTGATTTTCTTCTTTATGTTCGAATTTTACGCTGCATGGATGATATTTTTATGCTTTTCAGATTTTTCGAGCTCAAAGGATTGTCATTGAGAGAGACTCTATGATTGTCATACAATGGATGCGAAAAGATAGTGCTCCAAATATATCCATCAATCCGATCTTGAGAGATATTTGGATCATGCTTCATGAGGTGAAAACTGTGAAGCCAACACGGCAGCTGACTGGACAGCAACGACCGTGGCTCAGCACGTAAGATATAGGATATGGACGATGGATAAACCATGTCCTCTATATTATTACAAATTTTACATTTCGATGTATCTGAACTGATCCACGTTAGACCAATGTAATTGCTCATTTTTATTTAAAAAAAAAAATTCACTCACAGATGCCATCTGAGTCCCACGGCTCTCTTTGAAAACGCTACGCTAAGCAAGCTCTCTTTTTTCCCCTTTCTAGAAGGCTAGGCGAGAAGCGTACCGCAAAAAGACCCGGCACCCGGTGGGTTAACGTTCCCTTCGTCGCACCTCCAACGGTCGGTTTCCAGCTCGCTCCCCCAACGTTCGTCTCCAATTATATTATTATATTCTTCCCTCGTATCCGGGTCTCCCAGCTGTTCCTAATTACTACTCCCCAGACCCTAAGCCCTTGGGACCAACCCGCTGAACAAATAAATCATCTCATGCCCTTTAAACATAGAACAGCAAAAGTCGGAAACCACTGCCTGTCTCCGACCCAAAAAATGGCATTTCTTGGTTAGTTCTTTTGCGTGTCATCCTCCTGTCCTCCGTTTCTTCCCTGTTTCGTGTTTGGGAGCGACAGTTGTCATGTCACCTCCTCCTTAAGGTCCAACGGACCGCGTCGACGTTTGAAAAATTAGCGACTGACTGACTCCACCCATTTCTTATACGCGAATGGTGGCGTAGCTTTGACTCATCCCAAGCACCATCATGTGCTCAGTTCAAATCTTCTTATCCAAGACCAGCGCCAAATTATAAATCACAACCGATACGTTTCACGCCGTCTCGACCTTGTGATTGGTCAGTCTCTTCAGCTAAAAAAGTTCTGGAGGGACATTTGACGTCCTTTCTGAGTATAAAAGAGACCGAGTCCGTGGGAGAACGAGGAGAGGAAACCGGCCGGGATTGGAGTTCTCGGAACGATGTCCTGCGTTGCGTTTGCGAGCTCGCCGGTGTTCTCGCCTTCTCGAATCCCTCTTTCTTGCAAGAGCTCCCCCGAAACCCTGACTCTAACCCTAGCGCAGCACCACCTCCAGGCAGCCGACGGATCGCCGTCGCCTTCGGGGACGCCGTGCTCCACCTCGCCGTTCCGGTCCCGGTTCCAGAGAAAGGCGGCCGGAATCAGGGTGTTCAGGCCAGACTCGTCGTCCCCTTCTCCGCCGCCCCTTCGTCGACTTCGCTGCTGAAGAGGAAGAGGCCGGCGAGGATCGACATACCGCTGACGGAGGCCGTGACCTTCGCGGCGCCGGTGGGGTCAGACGGCCGGAAGGAGTTCGAGGCGGAGAGCACGCAATTCTCGGTGTACTGCAAGAGGGGGAGGAAGAGGTTGGAGATGGAGGACCGGCATAAGGCTGAGCTCGATCTCCATGGCGATCCCCAAATGGTAGTTTCTAATTTCAGAATCCACCCGACTTTTTTTTTTTTTTTTCCTTTCAATTATTATTTTAAAATTGGCGTTCATTCGGGAAAAGGGATAAAATATAAGGAACCAAGTACATCTTTGGAATTTTGTTGATCAAAGTGGGGATTTTTTGGGTATTAGCATGCATCAGTTCTCCAGTTTTGATCAAATTACCTGTCATCATGGAAGGGGAGTCAAAATTGGAAGTTTTCAAATGTTATGCGTTTTTGAATGAATCAAACGGGGGTTGATTGCTGTATGTGGATGCATTTATCCACTTCTAGAAGATTATATTTTATTTAATAAGAGAGAAAAGTTGGAACTTTTCAAATGTTTAAATTTTGAATGAATTGAAAGGCGGCGTGGTTTCAATCTTGGTATATGTTTCGCTTATTTTAGGAAAATTAGACTGTCATCTGACCGGAAGGTGAAAAGGTTTAGACTTTTTCAAATGTTGGCAATCCCCTTCTTGAACTTACAAGTTGCAGTTAATTAATTTATCTTGTTATTTATTTGATGAACAGGCATTCTTTGGTATCTTCGATGGCCATGGTGGTAAGAGAGCTGCTGAATTTGCTTCAGAGAACATGTGCGAGCGTATAGTAGGGGAACTGGCTTTGAGAGGAGGGGGAGGAGAAAGCTGCAGCGAGATGGTGGAGGAAGCTGTCAAGATTGGGTACCTGAAAACAGATGCCGAGTTTCTGAAACAAGATGCGGAAGGAGGGACTTGCTGTGTCACTGCTTTGCTTATAAAGGGAGACCTTGTCGTTTCTAATGCTGGGGATTGCCGTGCTGTTTTGAGCCGGGCTGGAACGGCGGAGGCTCTGACATCTGACCACAGGCCTTCACGGGAAGACGAAAGGGAGCGAATTGAGAGCCTCGTAAGTCTACTTCCCAGTGGCTGCAGTTCTCTCTGTCATTCTTCGCTATGTAGTGTTTTCATTTCTAACCTCCCAATCTTCCAATTTGTGATGAAACTTTAGTGGCCTCTGCATTCTTTGTTGAACCTGTTTGGTTCTTAGTTTACTTTCAAATGAACTTGATTGACCATGCTGGTTCATTACTTTGGAGGTTTATTTAGGATTCCTGATAACAAATTTCGCATTCACCATCTTTACTGCACGAAAACTTATTGTAGAATTCTAGGATTTTAGAAAATCATGGTCCGCTTGCGAAAGAGTGTCACTTGTAGATTCACCGAATGTCATTTTTTTCATCTCTGTTTCTGGTGTTTCATCTATCCTTCCATGAATCGAGAGTTTAATTGCTCTCAATCTAAATTGGTACTGGGAGTTTGGGAGGCTGGGTTTCATCATCTTTTTTTATCATTCCCTTTTGTTAACACTTAAAAAGAAAGAAGTAAATTGTAGCTGAGAGGGTGTGCAGTATATGAGTTGACTTCTCTTAGTTAACATTTCTTGTATCAGACGTTGGCTTACAATTACGAGCTTTGTGTGCTACGCAGGGAGGCTTCGTGGACTATTGCCGAGGAACTTGGAGGCTGCAAGGCTCGCTAGCTGTATCCAGGGCAATTGGAGATTCACATCTTAAACAATGGGTTATACCAGATCCAGAGACCAAAATCCTGAAGATCGAACCTGATTGCGAATTCATAATCTTAGCCTCTGATGGGCTATGGGATAAGGTAACCATCCCATCTTGTTCTTGGCAATTCTTGAAGAAAAACCACTCGATCCTTTCATGTGGGGGCTTTTTTCTTTTTCGTTTTTGGATCACAAGCGTGACGCAAATATTCTTGTTCTCATTCCTTCCAGGTTGGCAATCAGGAGGCAGTGGATATAGCTCGGTCCTTATGCATCGACACTGACAACCCATCAGCGCTCTCTGCTTGCAAGAAGCTTGCTGATCTATCCGCAGCTAGAGGCTCAATTGATGATACCAGTGTTTTGATAATTCAGCTGCGGCATTTTGTCTGAAGGAAAACATTTTATTTTATTTCTTTTTTGGTTCCGCAAGCGTATTATTTTTTCATGAGCTTGCGGTATTATTTTTTCATGAGCTTGCGGTATACAAATTCGTTTTTACAAACTCGTTCTCTAACTTTACCATTAATTAAGATGAAAATGATAAGAAATTCCACCAATTAAGGTCAGCGAGTCCAGCAGCTTATAATTACCAAAGTGGGTCCGCTTGAAAGAGGATGCAGAGATGTTTCTTCTCGCATAAACATTTTCCAGCAAACCTGAAATTTCCTTTTGCTGCTAATTTGATGATATCATCACTATTTAGTAGATATATAGATCAAAAAGTTTAAACGGTAACAGCAGGAAACTTCATCGCCCGTGAGAGAAGAATAACCATAATTTTTGTCAGGTGCGGCATTGATAAGCCGCTGGTCAATGGCAGCTAAACGTTCAAGAGCACCAGCCTTCCGAGGCACAAAACCGTTCAAGAGCACCAGCCTTTGAGGCACAAAAAGGGCACCGAGTGCGGATTGACTGCGTTTGCGTGCCATCGCATTATGTCATGGCCCAATGGCCATGCATGTACGGTAGCATAGAAGCAAAGTGAAAAAAATTTATACATCGCATTTGGTACAGTAAATTCTATATAAGTTATATCATTTTTTTTATTAGTCCATATACATACGATATTTATTAAAAAATATTAAAATAGTTTTCGACATTTCAATTAAAAAAATTACGACACTCGGTTTTAAAATTATAACACCATAGTTATAAAATTATGATACTTGTTCAGAAAGCCAAAAAAAATTTATGATACCTAGTTATAAATTTACGATATTCATTTAGATTTAAATTTCAAAATAAAAACTAAATAGGTATTGATGTATGTCACGCCAAAATTTAAGATGACACCCTAATTGTAAAATTACGACACTGTAGTTATAAAATTAAAATAATTATAATATCCCAATTGTAAATTTATAGAAAACGTGTCTCTACACAAATATCAAAAAAAAAACTGAATTGTAAACTAAATTAAGACAACAATTCAGAAAGTCAAAAAAAATTACGATATCTCAGTTGTAAATTTACAACATCGTAGTTATAAAATTACGGCATCCATTCAGAAAATGTGCACGACAGCCTGTACAAATTCTAAAAAAAATCTAAATAAGTATTAATACATATCACGTCAAAATTTAAGATGGCATCCTTTCCCCATTGTATCAAGTCATGTAAAATTTATGTGGATCAATAAAAAAATGATACACTTCACGTAGAATTTGCTACACCGAGTACAAAACTTTTCCCTATTTTTAAGGGCGGGGCAAATAAAGATCTTACAGCTTGATGCGTTCAAGAGCCTTGAACGCCTTATAAAGTATCATTGTTCACATGGAAAAGACTTTGTACACCACCTCCGATGCAGCAAGTCCTACGTGGGCTACACCGTTCTTTTTTATTGGTCCACGTACACACGACACCCATTAAAAAATGTTAAGACATTCCATGAAAAAACTTACGACACCTAGTTTTAAGCTTACGACACTGTAGTTAAAAAGTGAAGATACCCGTTCAGAAAAAAAAAAAAAACTCACGACATCCTAGTTTTAAACTCACGACACCCTAGTTTTTAGCCACTCGTTAAAAAGGGTGTCGGTACATTTACAAAAAAAACTTAACGGGTATTATCATGTCAAAATTAAATAGCTATTAAGAAAGCAAAAAAAACCTCACGATACTATAGTTATAAAACTAAGACACCCGTTAAAAAGCAAAAAAATAATTACAACACCCTAGTTATAAAGCCACGACACCGTAGTTATAAAAACACGATACCCACTCGTCTACACAAATTTCCAAAAAAGCTGGTATTAATGCACGTCATGTCAAAATAAAGACACCTATTAAAAAAGCAAAACAATACTTACAACACCCTAATTATAAAGCCACGACACCGTAGTTATAAAGCCACAACACCCACTCTCTTTATACAAATTCCAAAAAAAAGCCACGTCATGTCAAAATAAAGACACATATTAAAAAAAAAGATACTTACGACACCGTAGTTATAAAGCCATGACACCATAATTATAAAGCTATGATACCCATTCAAAAGCAAAAAAAACTCACGACATCCTAGTTTTAAACTCACGACACCCTAGTTTTAAGCTTGAGACACCCGTTTAGAAAAAGTGTCTGTACACAAATTCCAAAAAAAAGCTGAATGGGTATTAATGTGGCTTTTTTTTTGAAAGTTGTGTACATACACCTTTTTGAACGGGTGTCTTAAGCTTAAAACTAAGGTATCGTGAGTTTAAAACTAGGATGTCATGAGCTTTTTTTCTTTCTGAACGAGTGTCTTCACTTTTTAACTACGGTGTCGTAAGCTTAAAACTAGGGTATCGTAAGTTTTTTTTGGTATGTCTTAACATTTTTTAATGGGTGTCGTGCATATGTGGACCAATAAAAATGAACGGTACAGCCCACGTAGGACTTGCTGCACCGGAGATGGTGTACAAAGTCTTTTCCTTGTTCGCATTTGCGAACCATGTTGATGTCAAGAGCCTTGTAATAATATCATGTTCGTGTTTGCGAATTGCAAATTATCAATTAAGCATCAATTATAGGGATGGCAACGACCCAGGGATGGTCCGGAGCGATCTATACTGGTCCCCATCCCCGTTAAAAAAACATCCCCATTTCTCGTCCCGTTAAGCCATTATAGTTAACGGGACGGGGACGGGGATACCCTACCGGGCAAACGAGCAAATGGGTATCCATTTATTCATTTACATAAAAAAATAAAGTTATTTTTATAAATTTATAATTTATTAAAAATTAAAAAAAATAAAAGTTTTGGGTTGAGTTTTGGGTTAAAATTCGGATTGATGGAAAAAAAAAAGCCCAACGCCCCCATCCTCCACCAAATCAACTGAAAATTACTTCCCCAGTTACAAGAATTCCTTTTATTCATTTATAATAATAACATAAATTTTTTAACAAATTAAATACTTATATCTGAAAATCCTTCGTAGAAAAGAATTCCATCGCTATTCTTACAAAAATTTCAACTAAAAACCCTACATTCTATTCATCACCCATTTCCCTACACCCCACCCACACATTGTTAAGCCCTAAAATTCTCAAAATTAAAGCAGACTAGGGAAAAATTCCTTTTAAGTGAAAAAAATGATTTTCATCAAAAATAATGCAACAAAAGGCCGTTAGTTACCGGATAAGCATTCAAGGCGCACGGAGCAAGAGCAACCCACAGGCACTCAATGGCCAAATCCTAATCTCTCTCTGTCCCTCTTTTCAAAAGCTTGATAAATTTCTAAAAGAAATGACAAATATAATAGCAATTAATCAAAACTAAAATAGCAGAGAAAAAAGATAAAAGATTTGGGACCAAAACCAAAATTGCCTACTTCTACAATCGGAAGAGGATCCGATGGTCGTCGAGGATCGCCGGAACGTGGAGCCACAGCTAATCGATGGCTGCATCTATGTCCCCCATCTCGATGTATGGACGAATCTGACGGATGATAAGGCACAGCCGATAGGAGGAGGAAGAAGAAGAGGATGACGGGGAGGGAGACAAAGAGGAGGGCAAAGTCGAAGGAGAAGAATCTTTCACAAGGTGCTTGGACTTGGCGAAATCTTGGATGAGGGAGTTCAGCACTTCCCAATTCATCGGCGTCAACTCCATTTGATGGGGCCAGTTGACCCCATGAAAAATAAAATTCTTGGACGACCCACCTTGACAATGGCCTCGGTCTCAACGTTGGCCGCGCCCACCTCGATCTTGGCGTCGGCCGCGGCCCACTTCGACCTCAACGTCCGCGACACCTTCAAGACCGACGGCTCCAAGATCGACGACCCCAAAGGTCGACACCTCCAAGACCGACGGCTCCAAGACCGACGGCCCCAAAGGCCAACACCTCTAAGGCCGACACCTCCAAGACCGACGGCTCCAAGACCAACGGCCCTAAAGGTCGACACCTTCGAGACCGACGGCCCCAAAGGCCTACACCTCCGAGACCGACGGCCCCAAAGGCCGATACCTCCGAGACCGACGGCCCCAAGGCTGACACCCCCAAGACCGACGGCTCCAAGACCGACGGCCCCAAAGGCCGACACCTTCAAGACCGACGACTTCAAGACCGACGGCTCCAAAGGTCGACACCTTCAAAACCGACGGCTCCAAGACCGACGGCCCCAAAGGCTAACACCCCCAAGACCGACGGCTTCAAGACCGACGGCCCCAAAGGCCGACACCTCCAAGACCGATGGCTCCAAGACCGACGGCCCGAAAGGCCGACACCTCCAAGACCGACGGTCCCAAAGGCCGACACCTCCAAGACCGACGGCTCCAAGGCGGACGGCCCCAAAGGCCAACACCTCCAAGCCAGGCGGCCCCGGCACTTCCCAGCCGGCCTCGGCACCTTCCCAAGCGGCCCGGCATCTTCCTAGCCGGCCCCCTACGTCTCCAAGCTAGGCGGCCCCGGCACTTTCCAGCCGGCCCCGGCACCTTCCCAAGCGGCCTGGCATCTTCCTAGCCGGCCCCCTACGTCTCCAAGATAGGCGGCCCCGGCACTTTCCAGCCGGCCTAGGCGCGTCCAAGCTAGGTGGCCCCGGCACCTTCCTAGCCGGCCCCCTACTTCTCCAAGCGAGTTGGCCCCGACACTTCCTCAGCCTCTCCAGTTTGGCCGAGTCGGCCAAGGCCATCCCTGGTCAGCCCGTCTCGGCCCCGGCGTCTCCAGTTCGGCCGAGTCGGCCAAGGCCATCCCCGACCAGCCCGACTCAGCCCCGGTGTCTCCAGTTCGGCCGAGTCAGCCAAGGCCATCCCTGGTCGGCCCGACTCGGCCCCGGCGTCTCCAGTTCTGCCGAGTCGGCCAAGGCCACCCCCGGCAAGCCCGACTCGGCCCCGGCGTCTCCAGTTCCGTCGAGTCGGCCAAGGCCATCCCTAGCCAGCCCGACTCGGCCCCGGCATCTCTAGTTCCGCCGAGTCAGCCAAGGCAACCCATGGCCGGCCCGACTCGGCCCCGATGCCTCCATCGATTTGGCCCCGTCCCGGCACTGTCTTGCCAGCGGGATTGGCCCCATTCATCTCGGGTCGACCCGGCTTGGCCCTGATAAGACGGGATTTCCAAGTTCCCGCCAGATCAGCCCCAGCGATTCAAGAAGCTGCCTCTCTGATGCATGCCGCCCGACAGCGCCAGATCCGACAACCCGACAGCCCCGCCGGCTGATGGGACTTAGCCCACCAACCACCGCTTTCTCCCTTTCCGATGGGACAGGACCCACCAACCAGCACAGATTCACACAACTGAACTCCGCAGACATCCCCTCCTCACGCAATCCCACGTGATCATGCCAGGGTCAACCCCTATAAAAAGGTGAATTCACTCACCAAACAGGTATGCGCGATAACCCCCAAAATCGCCATCTCAACTCTCAGGAAGGAATTTCTCCTCTCTGAGATCCCTCTTTCCACACTAAAAAGGGCTCACTCGAGTCTCTCTTCAGCTGTGACCTCAGTTGCTAACTTGAACGTCGGAGGGTCCTACCGGAGAACCCCCTCCGGTCCTGCGACTTTTCTGCAGGTAACCCGATGAAGAAGAGCCTCCGTTCCTGACGTCCACGAGAGGTGATTGAGCGTCATCAGATTGGCGCGCCAGGAAGGGAGGATAAGAAAAAGGAGTGAACGTTCTTCCTGAGCTACATCTTTCGTCCCCTCTCTTCTTCCAGAAGCCATGGTGGTGACGCAAGCTCGAGATGCCTCCGTCAGCTGCCCGACGGGGCTCCTCTTGCTAGCTAGGCAGCAGGAGGCCAATCTCCCTGCTACCAACCCTCCAGTTGCCTGCCCGCTGTCGGAGGCCGTTGACCAAATAGCAGAGCGGCTGGTGACTCTTTCCCAGTAAGTCTAGAATCTCACCACCATGGTCTACGGGCTCTAACAACAATAGTCCATGGCTACCAGCATCAGACTGCTCCCCTCGCCGGTCAACAGTCGGCGAGGGGAGGTTCTCCTCGACGGGAGGCCGGTCGGCGAGAGACCGGCCGACGTCAGGTTTCCCCTAGGAAGCCTCGACGCGAGCCCTCTAAGCGGCCATGGTCCCCTGACCGTGGTGCCAAATCTTCTCCCAAGCCACATCATCACGAGGAACCTAGGCGGAAGTCCTGACTTTCATCTCCATCTCCTTCTGCCTCTTCTTCTTCTTCCTCCGAGCCATCTCGGAGGGCCCCGACGATCAGCCGCCAGGCGGAGGAATGCCTGGAGGAGTACAATAGGTGCCTCGACTAGCTCACCAAGAAGATCAACCATCAACCGAAGGAAGAGTTCGACACTCGTCCTCCTTATACTCGCCGCATACTGGAGGAACCAATTCCCTCCAGGTTCCGCTTCCCCCAGGTGGACCCGTACGACGGTACGATCGACCCCTCGATCACCTCGAGAGTTACAAGGCTATGATGCAAGTCCAGGGCACCTCGGACACCCTTCTCTGCAAGGCCTTCCCCGCAACTCTGCGGAAGGCCGCCCATGCATGGCATTCGCGCCTGTCCCCCCACAGCATAGACTCCTTTCGGGAGCTAGAGAGGGCATTTTTGGCCCACTTTGATGCCTGCCACCGGATCCCAAGGGTGGTAGACAGCCTCTTCTCCATCCGCCAGAAGGAAGGAGAGTCACTGCGGGACTTCGTATCCCGATTCAAAACCGCCGCCCTCGAGGTCTACCATCTCGACGATGCGGTGGCCACCCTGGCGCTGAAGCGGGGACTCCTTCCATCCCGCTTCACCTTATTCCTGGATAAGAAGCCCCCGAGCTCTTACTCTGACCTCCTCCTCCGGGCCCAGAAGTACATCTGGGTGGATGAAGCCGACCTCACCCACCGAGAGTCTTCGAAGAGCTCCAGCCACAAATCCGCTCGCCCTGAACCGAGCGGACCTCTCCGACATCGCCGATCCGACCCACCTCGCCGGTCCGACAACCGGCACCGAAGCCCTATCCCCGATGAGAGTAAGCTCACTCCTCTCCTTGCCCCTCGATCCCACATCTTGATGGAGATCGAGGGCGAGCCTTACCTCCAACGTCCTCCCCCCTTGAAGAAAGGTGCACCCCACGACAGAAGCCGCTATTGTCGATTCCACCGGGACTACAGCCACGACACCGATAGCTGCTACAGCTTGAAGCGGGCCGTCGAGGAGCTCATCTAGCGGGGCTACCTTGGCGAGTATGTCCAGAAGATGCAACAGCCGCCTCCGGCCACCATGGGGCCTCCACCAGCTCAAGCCACCATCGATAACACTCCCACAGAGCGAACGATCAGGATGGTGTCCTGGGGATCAGCTTCTGCACCTAAACGGCCGAGGGGGGAGGAGTTGCCGAGTAATGCACTTCCTGAGAGGGTTCCTATCGCATCACCGAAACACTCCACCGGGGGGCATACAAACTAGAAGAGCTTTACGGGAAGCCCATTCCACGTACCTGGAATGCGGACAACCTCCACTAGTATTACCAATGATGTACTCCCAGAAGCATGAGTAATAAAGAAGGTCCCTTCTGATGCCACAGCTTGTTCTCCCTTGCGCCAAGTCTCTCAAAAAGGAGCTCACCGGCATCGCGGCCCACGGGACACCACTCGGCCTCGGCACGGCGGTGCCCCGAGTAGGTTAAGACCCTAAAGGTTCCGTACCCGGCTAAGTCGCCACTTGGGTGGCACACAAACCCCCAGGTTGGTTCAAAAGGAGCTCACTGGCATCGCGGCCCATGGGAGACCACTCGGCCCCGGCACGGCGGTGCCTCCGAGTAGGTCAGGACCCTAAAGGCTCCGTACCTAGATAAGTCGCCACTTGGGCGGCACACAAATCCCCAAGATGGTTCAAAATGAGCTCACTGGCATCGCGGTCCACGGGACACCACTCGGCTCTGGCACGGCGGTGCCTCCGAGAAGGTCAAGACCCTAAAGGCTCCATACCCGGCTGAGTCGCCACTTGGGCAGCACACAAACCTCTAGGTTGGTTCAAAAGGAGCTCACTGGCATCGCGGCCCACGGGACACCACTCGGCCCCGGCACGGCGGTGCCCCCGAGTCGGTCAAGACCCTAAAGGCTCCGTACCCGGTTGAGTTGCCACTTGGGCGGCACACAAACCCCCAAGATGGTTCAAAAGGAGCTCACTAGCATCGCGGCCCACGGGACATCACTCGGCCCCAGCACGGTTGTGCTCCCGAGTAGGTCAAGATCCTAAAGGCTCCGTACCCGGCTGAGTCGCCACTTGGGTGGCACACAAACCCCTAGGTTGGTTCAAAAGGAGCTCACTGGCATCGCGGCCCACAGAACACCACTCGGTCCCGGCACGGCGGTGCCCCCGAGTAGGTTAAGACTCTAAAGGCTCCGTACCCGGCTGAGTCGCCACTTGGCGGCACACAAACCCCAAGATGGTTCAAAAGGAGCTCACTGGCATCATGGCCCATGGGACACCACTCGGCCCCAGCACGATGGTGCCCCCGAGTAGGTTAAGACCCTAAAGGCTCCGTACCGGCTGAGTCATCCATCGCAGCGGTTCCCACACCCCTGAGGCGGTTCAAAAGGAACCTGACGACTCTCAGCTCTTAGGTCACCCTCCGGGGTTCAAAGTACTTCCAGACTCCGCATTGGGAGAGGATTACTGGCTGCCCTCAGCTAGCCAAAGAAGGCACGTAGACATCCATACGAGGCAGCGCAAGAGGAAATGGGTTTCTCCACCTAGAAGGAATCACGGTTGAAGCTAACATGAAAGAGCAGATGCCAAGGTAAAAGTTCTACACTCCTTTCGCTTAGCTGTGCGGGGTGCGCAAGCTAAAGGAGTGTGGGGGCATTTGATGGGGCTAGTTGACCCCATGAAAAATAAAATTCTTGAACGGCCCACCTTGACAACGGTGTCGGTCTCAACGTTGGTCGCGCCCCACCTCGATCTTGGCGTCGGTCGCGGCCCACTTTGACCTCAACGTCCGTGACACCTCCAAGACCGACGGCTCCAAGACCGACGGCCCCAAAGACCGACACCTCCAAGACCGATGGCTCCAAGACCGACGGCCCCAAAGGCCGACACCTCCAAGGCCGACACCTCCAAGACCGATAGCCCAAAGGCCGACACCCCCAGACCGACAGCTCCAAGACCGATGGCCCCAAAGGCCGACACCTCCAAGATCGACGGTCCCAAAGGCCGACACCTTCGAGACCGATGGCCCAAAGGCCGACACCTCCAAGACCGACGGCCCCAAAGGCTGACACCCCCAAGACCGACGGCTCCAAGACCGACGGCCCCAAAGGCCGACACCTCCAAGATCGACAGCTCTAAGACCGACGGCCCAAAGGCTGACACCCCCAAGACGGCTCCAAGACCGACGGCCCCAAAGGCCGACACCTCCAAGACCGACGGCTCCAAGACCGACGGCCCCGAAGGCCGACACCTCCAAGACCGACGGCTCCAAAGGCCGACACCTCCAAGACCACGGCTCCAAGGCCGACGGCCCAAAGGCCAACACCTCCAAGGCCGCACCTCCAAGCCAGGCAGCCCGACACTTCCCAGCCGGCCCCGGTGCCTTCCCAAGCGGCCCGACATCTTCCTAGCCGGCCCCCTACGTCTCCAAGCTAGGCAGCTCTGGCACTTCCCAGCCGGCCCCAGCACCTTTCCAAGCAGCCGGCATCTTCCTAGCCGACCCCCTACGTCTCCAAGATAGGCGGCCCCAGCACTTCCCAGCCGGCCCCGGCGCGTCCAAGCTAGGCGGTCCCGGCACCTTCCTAGCCGGCCCCTACTTCTCCAAGCGAGTCGGCCCCGACACTTCCTCCGCCTCTCCAGTTCGGCCGAGTCGTCCAAGGCCATCCCTGGTCGGCCTGACTCGGCCCCGGCGTCTCCAGTTCGGCCGAGTCGGCCAAGGCCATCCCCGGCCAGCCCGACTCGGCCCCGGCGTCTCCAGTTTGGCCGAGTTGGCCAAGGCCATCCCTGGTCGGCCCGACTCAGCCCCGGCGTCTCCAGTTTGTCGAGTCAGCCAAGGCCACCCCTGGCCAGCCCGACTTGGCCCCGGCATCTCCAGTTCCGCTGAGTCAGCCAAGGCCATCCCCGGCCAGCCCGACTCGGCCCCGGCATCTCCAGTTTCGCTGAGTCGGCCAAGGCCATCCCTGGCCAGCCCGACTCGGCCCCGGCATCTCTAGTTCTGCCGAGTCGGTCAAGGCCACCCATGGCTGGCCCGACTCGGCCCCGATGCCTTCAAGTCCGTCGATTCGGCCACGCCCCGGTACTGTCTTGCCAGTGGGATTGGCCCCAGCCATCTCGGGTCAACCCGGCTTGGCCCTTATAAGATGGGATTTTCAGTTCCTGCCAGATCAGCCCTAGCGGTTCAAGAAACCGCCTCTCTGATGCGCACCGCCCGACAGCACCAGATCCGACAACCCGACAGCCCCGCTGGCTGATGGGACTTAGCCCACCAACCATCGCTTTCTCCCTTTCTGATGGGACAGGACCCACCAACCAGTGCAGATTCACGCAACTGAACTCTGCAGACATCCCCTCCTCACGCAATCCCACGTAATCATGCCAGGGTCAACCCATATAAAAAGGTGAATCCACTCATCAAACAGGTATGCACGATAACCCCCAAAATCGCCATCTCAACTCTCAGGAAGGAATTTCTCCTCTATGAGATCCCTCTTTCCATACTAAAAAGGGCTCACTCGAGCCCCTCTTCAGCTGTGACCTCAGTTGCTAACTTGGGCATCGGAGGGTCCCACCGGAGAACCTCCTCCGGTCCTGGGACTTTTCTGTAGGTAACCCAGTGAAGAAGAGCTCCATTCCCGACGTCCAAGAGAGGTGATTGAGTATCATCAGATCCATTCATTCTCTTTTTTTTTTCCTTTCGAAGGCGATCGATCGATCGAGAAAGGGAGAGGGGCCGAGCGAGCAGAGAGAGAGAGAGGACCGATCTAACACTTTGAACTGTAACGACAGAACCCTAACTCCTCTCGCAACCGGCAGATCTCCATCTTGTAGAGATTATTGCCACCACCATTACTAGCTGAAATAAGAAGAGAATGATGACCTGGTCGATCTGAACTCAGAGACCGGCAACCTCAGCCAGCTTGAGTCAATTCGCTCACCAGCATCCTGTCCATGACCAGAATGTCCTCCTCCACCTCTACCTTCACTAGGGTCTTGTACAGCATTGGTGACATCACGAGCACCAATGGGAGGTTTGCGATGGGGGACAGAGGCGATGACGACGAGAGGAAGCTGAGGGGGGAGCAGAGGTAGAGCAGCCAGTGAAGGTGCTTCCGGGCCATGGAGTTGGGGTCAGGGGAGTTGGAGGCGAAGGAGGAAGAGGCAAAGAAGGGGAGGCAGCAGTGGGTGTAGTAGAGGACGAATGGGTCGACGTCAGGGGAGCCGACCGATGTGGGGCTCACAGTGCAGGCGTTGAAGACTGGGTGAGGAAGGCATTGGTGGTCGGGGAGGAGAAGCCCCGTAGTCGGGCAGCGAACGAATCTAGCCACAATCCGGACCCGCCACCTCCGCTGGAAGAAGGAATGAGCGGCAGAAATGAATGGGATTGGGAGCTAGGGTTGAGCAGCAAAACAAATGAAATAAGGCATCAAAACTCGGAAGTCGAAGGACCGAAGACTAGGAGTTGGAGCTCGGACGTGTCGCGAGTTCGGGTTATTTCGGGTTCGAATTGACCGCAACCCGAACTCGGGTCGATTGCAAATCGGTTCAGGTTAAATCCGGATCATTCGGGTTCAGGTTGGGTAAATATGAGTTTAAGCACTGTTGTAAATCGGATTCGGTGAGCCGAGTTCGGTTGAACCTGGCCTAAGTGGCACCCCTAGATAAGATAGATCAATCGCCAACAACCAATCGTTGATATTGATACATCTAACACATTAGCTTTAACACAGTAACAAATCAGATAGAAAATGATCTATCAAATTCTAATTGCATTTCAAATGTGTATATATATTTATTTTTATTTTAATTTTTAATATATTAATATATTAAAATTAAATATATTATATAAAGCTAACAGGATGGGGATGGGGTGGAGAATACTGTCCCCGGGCTATTTATCCATTTAGTTGTTAACAAAAAATTTTTATTATCCATTAAGCCGTTTAAACCGAGATTTTTTAACCCATTAAAAATAATATACAAACCCGAGAATGGGAAAAATTGCATTAATTGCACGCAGTCACCATAGGCGGCGGTTCCAAGATGTCCTTCCCAAAATTTATGTAGGAGGCAAAAAATATGTCGTCCCCATTATGCGTATGCATGACAGATCAAGAGTTCGCATAGAGGAAGGGAGCTTCTCTTTGCACCGCCCAAATTGCTTGGTACACTCTTTTTTAAATTTTTTTTTAACTCTATGCACTCCCTAAATTACTCTCTGCACTTCCTTTAAAAAATTATATTCCTAAACTATCCCTTCTCCTTTGCACCCCCTCAATTACTCTATACGCCCCTCAATTACTCTATACACCCGACCCCTTCATTCCCCTCTTCCCTCTCTCCCTTCTCCTTCCTCGGCATCGGCAAGCATCTCGGCAAGCTCCTTCCCCGTCACCTCCCTGGCAACTTCCTTCCCCGCTTCAATGAATTTCCTCCCTTGCCTCCGCCCCCCTCCCTCCCTTCGCTCTTTGTGGCATGCTCTGTTTGGCCCTCATGGGCCGAATAGAGAGCACTCTGTTTGGCCCATCAGGGCCGAACAGAAGTCCCCTATTCGGCCCCACAGGATCGAACAAAGGATTTAATTTTTTAAATTTATTATAAGTAGTTTTAAATAAATTAATTATTTAGTAAATATTTATATATTTAAAATTTAACTATTTAGTAAATATATATATAAAAAATTTGATATTTAGTAAATTTATATATAAAAAATTGATTATTTATATATATATATATTAATTATTTAGTAAATATTTATATATAAAAATTGATTATTTACTATATATATATATATATATATTATTTAGTAAATATTTATATATAAAAATTTTGATATTTAATAAATATTTATATATAAATTTTTTTGATATTTAGCAATTATATATATATATATATATATATATTATTTAGCAAATATTTATATATAAAAATTTGATATTGAGTAAATATTTATATAAAATTTGATATTTGGGCATATTTTAATCTTACGTATTAATGCTGATTAATGCCATGTTTCAGATATGGATGTTGGTCCCTCATGGGTTAGACCCACAGCGTCAGCCATGAAACGTCATGGTAGGCATGTTGAGCTTGAGATTCCTGTTACACCATCACCTCCAATTGAGATAGTAGACGAGGACATCCCAGCTATGGATGTTGAAGATGAAGCGGTTGGGCCATGTCTAGGGGGTCCAGAGGATGAGTCTGTCCTTAGTAGTTTCAGGATACATATAGCATCCTTCATTTGGAGGCAACATGTATTGTTTGTTTGTTATTCTACTATATTTCCTTTAATATATTATTACGATAATGTTATATAAATTATTAATATTATCCATTTATATTTTACAGGAACATGCTCCATTGAAGTGCATGAACCATGCTGCCAAGGTAGGTGAGTGGCAGTGGTGGGCATTAGGACAATCAAATAGGAGGTTTAGAAAAATAGTTCAACAGTTAGGCCTGATTGAACTAGCGCACTGCTCTTGTTGGTTCACCGATAAGATTCTTGTCTCGAGCTTCGTAGAGAGATAGCAGCCTAAGACGAACACCTTCCATCTTCCCTTTGCGAGATAACAATCACGTTGGATGATGTTGCCGCCACATTAGGGATTAATGTCATTAGTGCCTCAGTATCACTATCATGTGATAGGATGAATGATCAGAATGATGATGACCTACTAGTAGAGCTGTTAGGTGTGTCACAGGTAGACACGCATCAGAAGGTGCTATCAGTACGCCATTAGTCTGTGAGGTTAGAGTGGCTAAAGAGTCATTTTCGTGCTGTATATGATAGAGATAGCCACCATATAATAGAGTGTGCAACGCGATAGTATTTGCTATTTTTGTTAGGGTGCACACTCTTTGTTGATAAAAGTGGGACGAGAGTGCCTATAGCTTATCTTTCTCTACTTTGGGATTTGGATAGGGTTAGCACATATGCCTGGGGTGTTGGTGCCTTGGCTCATTTATATCGGCAATTGGGGATTACGTTTAGGGCATCCATTAGACAGATTAGTGGATATATGATGGTGCTTCAGGCATGGATTTATGAGCATTTCCTATATTTCACTCCTCACCCATCCCTTGATTATACTGATGCCACCAGGCCTCGCGTGCACCAATAGATTCCCGGTAGTCCATCACATACCATGATGGACCATTTAATGATTCTACGTGAGTCATTGAACCTTTTGAAGGCTGACGAGGTATGCACCATAGGACCATACACTTGTATATTTCTATGATTTGCCATATATTATCAAACTGATTATAATTTATCCGTTGCAGGTAGTTTGGGATCCCCATCGTCCTATTCGGGAGGATCGTCCATTCTTAGATATTATATTCTTTAATGGATGCCTAAAGTGCATGGATGTTGTAAAAACTCTATCATCCTGAAAGAGTTCTGATAGTTCGGCAGGATACAGATGATCCCCCGCATGCCACTAGCCCTTGTGCAAGTAGTAGAGGATCAACAAAGCATCGTACCGCATCCGGTACGTCTTCTATAATCAGATGTAGGAAGGGTGGGAGGATCACCTACTGAGCTGAGCAAGCAGAAACCAACCGGTGACCTGACCATCAAATTGCATACCAAGATATATGGATTGGTATTCTCGTATCATGCACCTGGTTGTTCACCCACTAGAGAGCTGATCTAGTATCTATTTTCGATCACGTCTTGATGATGTTGATGCTAACGTGCAAGGGCGGCGTATTGCAGATGCCATTAGCATTGGTACCAACATTCTTCGTATGGATCGAAAGGAGGCTGCATTACAGGGGACCTACCTGTACGACGTTATTGGGCAGATGACATAGGTGTTACAGGGTTAGCATATCTCTATCGTTGAGCTTGGCCCTAGTCATGCAACGCTGCAGAAGTACAGGCATCGACGATGACTGGATAGGGATTGATGGTATATCTTATATATTTTTATAGCTTTTAGCACATCTTTTTGTAAAATATATTGAAATTTTAATGAAATTTCATATAAATTAATTTTTTTTGCCAGAGCCGAAATTTAATGCATGAGTGATTTCATCAATATAGATTGTTAGCACGAGTTAGCATGGGCTAGAACGGATCAGCACGGGCCGAACCGCATGGCCCGGCACGGGCATAGCATGCCCCAGCATGGATCGGTACTGGTCAGCACGGGCCGAACTGCATAACCCGGCACGGGCACGGCATGCCCCAGCATGGGCTGGCACGGATTGGCACAGGTCGGCACGGCCTTAACCGCATGCCTCGGCACGAGCATGGCATGCTCGACACAGGTCGGCACAGGCTGAACCGCATGCCCCAACCCGAGCACAGCACACCCCGGCACGGATCGGCATGGGCACGATACGCCCCAATACGGGCTAGCACGGATCGGCATGGGTCGGCACGGGTTGAACTCATGCCTTGGCACAGGCACGACATGCCTTGGCACGGTCAAAAAATGGAGCAAGGGTACACCAACTTATTAGACAAGCATGCCTCGGCACGGAACGACACACATCAGCATACTTTGGCATGGTCAAAAAATCACCCTAACCCTAAATTACCCTAAATACTTTACCTCAACTCTCTGTTCGGCCACACTGTTCGGCCACACATGTTTGGCCTTGTGTGACCGGACAGAAGCTCACTGTTCAACCAATTTGGGCCGAACAAAAGGCTCCTATTCGGTCCATTTTGGCTGAACATGAAGCTTATGTTCCGTCTAGTTAGTCCTGTGTGACCGACAATGTGAACAAATTATGAACGGTAAAAAAAAAAGAAGCTTTGAAATAAGTTAAAAAAATAAATCTTTGTATTCGTAAAACTTTCTCAAATTACTAATTGAGTAATTGCTTATTTATTATTTAATTAAAGATTAAAATTTTTTTAAATAAGGATCAAAATGGATTGAGCAATTTTTTTTTAACATGAACGTGGGAGGCGAGAGGCGGAAGGGGTGTTTTGTTCTGGGAAGTATAGAGAGTAATTCAGAAATATTTTGGTTTAAATATTTTAGAAATAAAATTGATTTTTTTTTTTATTAGATGTGAAGCAATTTGAATCGTGCAAATAACATGCACTTCCCCAAGGCTCCCATGAGGGACCTTATGGACATATATAGGCCGCAGGCCCAGCACACGGAGGATGCAGCCTGGATTTGGAAGATTCCTGTTATCCCCAGGATTCAGCTATTCATCTGAAAGATTCTTTGGGACTGTCTTCCTACTTGCTTCCTTCTTTCTCGGAGGGGTCTGTCTATTCAGCCGAGCTATCCTCTGTGTAGGCAGGTAGATGAATCTGTGGACCATGCTATACTTTGTTGCCCCAGAGCAAAAAGGATCTGGACTCTTATGGGCTATCCTAGGGATATGGAGGTAATGGATTTTTCGCGCTCATTGTTCTTTCAGGATATCCAGAGCGGTCCTATGAGAAAGCGTGGTCTTTGGTCTGTAACTGCTTACTATATATGGATGTCGAGGAATCAGATTATATTCTCCGACAACAGATTCTCGTTTCACAGGATTATGAGGCAGATTAGATCATTGACTTCGGAATGTGCCCGTGCCTTTCATGATATTAGTTTTGACTCCTCTGGCCTCTGGGGATCCCCTGCTGTTCCGATAGTGAATCGTCGCACAGTTTTTGTCTCTTGGGAGCCCCCCTCCAGGGTATGTCAAAATTAACTTTGATGGGAGTGTTCGGGACAGAGCTGCTGGATCTGCGTTCATCATTCGGGGTCCGATGGGTAATCTATTGGCTGCGGGTGGCTATGGCACTCTGGACTCTACTGTTCCTTTTACGGAGCTTGGTACTGCTTGGGCTGGGCTCTCATTTGCTGTTAGGATCCTCCATGCTCCTAAGATCATGCTTGAGGGGGATTCTATGACTGTTATTTCTTGGTTATTAGAGGAGAACTATATAGATGAGTCCTCAAATCCGATCCTGAAGGACTGCTGGTATATGCTGCGGGAGCTTGATTCTGCCCAGATCCGCCACATTTATCGTGAGGCCAACTCGGCGGCGGACTGGGTGGCGTTCTTTGCTGCTCAATATGTGGGTCCATGGGAATGAAAGTCAGGCGACCTATGTCCTATTATTTTACAGTAAATTTTAACTTCTG
This sequence comes from Calamus simplicifolius, assembly GCA_900491605.1. NCBI lineage: Eukaryota > Viridiplantae > Streptophyta > Magnoliopsida > Arecales > Arecaceae > Calamus > Calamus simplicifolius. Next base: position 881,340 of record UESW01004076.1, read on the forward strand.
ATGTATCTGGGCTGACTCATTCTAGAATTATATGATCGCCCGTTTGTAATCAAAAAAAAAAAAAACATGCACTTCCCGACAATCCATTTTCCGTACCTTGCGCAAGGTCCTCTGCAGCCGTTCAGATAGCTCGTGTCATATCAACGGCACCGATCGGCTCTCCGTCAAACGACGGTATGGTAATTAAAAACCCCAGACCGAGGAAGGCAACTGGAACTCTCCTAATTTCCGGTTTCTAATCTCACTCGCCGCCGCCCATTTCGTCCAGGATGGCGGCCGAGGACCGAGGGGAGTCCTCCGCCACCGCCGCCAGCGGAGGAGGCCGGCTGGACAGGTCGGCGGCAGAGGCGAGAAAGGCACGGAGGGAGTCGATACCGCCGTACATGAAAGCGGTTTCGGGGTCGCTGGGGGGAGTCATGGAGGCGTGCTGTCTGCAGCCCATCGACGTGATCAAGACGCGGTTGCAACTGGACCAGACCGGGAACTACCGAGGGATCTCGCACTGCGGGGCGACGGTGGCGCGGACGGAGGGGGTGAGGGCGCTCTGGAAGGGGCTCACCCCCTTCGCCACCCATCTCACGCTCAAGTACGCCCTCCGCATGGGCTCCAACGCCCTCTTCCAGTCCGCCTTCAAGGACTCCACCACCGGCCAGCTCTCCAACCGTGGTCGTGTGCTCTCGGGCTTCGGCGCTGGCGTCCTTGAGGCCCTCGTCATCGTCACCCCCTTCGAGGTAAGCCCCTTCTTTGATTTGGTTTATTTTATTTTATTTTATTTTTGACTTATTACTGCTATTTTTGCTCGCAAAATGATTTGGTGCTGCAATGTTCTACTTGATTTTTTTTTTTTTGCTCGCGAAATCTTTATTGTCCTTATCGATTGAAGTTTTTCAGTTCTCTGATTCCTGCTTAGTCTTCTCCTGCTTTCTCTAGGGTTTCTCTCAGTTCTCAATTGTTTTATGTTTAGGGTTTCTCTAGGGTGATCTCAAAAAAGAAATGGCATGTGTTAATTTCTACACATATTAAGTTTGATTGGCTTGACTTGGGTTTGAAATCGGTTCAGCTTAATCGAACTAGGTCTGGTTTAAATCAAATGGGATCAGTTAGGTTCGAATTGACTTGGCCTAATCTGATTAGGCTTTGGGCAATCGGGTCAAGCGAAGAAGGTGATCGCCTTCTTCCTCCAGAAGATCATGACCTGCTTCCCAAACCCAATGGCTCTCCTTCTCCAGTGATCTGAAGCCCAATGCTTCGATTGGAGGGCAGTGGCCAGTGGAGCAAGGCTGGTTGTAGGTGACTGCTTAGTGTCCCAAGCATTGGCCGGCCGAAAGGAGTCCAACTGGGGACTGATGATCTAATTTTATCAAAATTGAACACCACACGCGAATGACTCAAACCTAATTTGAAATAAATGAATTCCGATCAATCTTAAGTGGATTTGTATCGTAAACGTACGTATCGATATGATTATGACACTAAAGAATCATATCGTGTCGTGGGTAGACTTATAATCCAAAAGTAATCTCTTTAGAAATCATTTAGTTGATGACATATTAAGTGGATTATATTAAGCAGGTTGAGTTACATCTATTTATGTTAAGCAAGTCGTGTTCATTTCTGTTGAGCAAATTATATCGTATCAATCCAATATGATTTATTTATTAAATGAATTATATGTGTTACGTCGTTTTACTTATCTAATAATTATATTATATTCATGTTTAAATGTTTGACATAATTAATTTATACATGTCGAATCATGTACTGTTATATCTTAGTTTCAATATGATACGAACACAACATGGAAGTACAAATTGCCACTCCTAATTGGAAAAGAATCAAGCAAAATAGGGCAGGCTTTTGGCATGCTCACCTGGTGTTGAGGTGGTGGATGATATTGCCTAGTGGTGTTGAGGTGGTGGATGATATTGCCTAGTTGTCCTCTGCAAAGCTAAGCCATGGTAGTGGCATCCAAGTGACAGGTGATAATGCTCTAGGTTCAGCCATAGCGATAAAGCTGGCTTGGATCTGTAGTAGCGATCAAATTGAAGAAGAAGAAGAGAGGGAAAGAAGAGGTGAAGGAAAATAGGAGAGGGAGGAGAGAGAAGATAAGAGGAGAGAAAAGAGGAAGGAGAACGGAGGAAGAAAGAAGAAGAAGAGAGTGATGAGCTCAGAGAAGGAGTTTTGACCCTATTTATAGCCGATCAGAGGAAGATTATTGGGTGATTTCAAAATTTCTTATGGCCATTAGGCCATGTGGACGGAGCCAATGAGACAGGTGAGAAAGGTGGAGATCAGAGGTTTAGGAGAAGAGGGTTCTGAGGAAGGCAAGCATGGATGCTCTGTTCTGATTTCACACAGGGCATTACATGATTGTTGGCCTTTATCTTAAAAAAAAAAAAAAACATGTTATAAAGATTTCTTGCATTCAACTCTTTCACCTGAACTGATTTTCTTTGACTATTGTTTACCAGAATAATTTTAATGCCAGGACATTGTCATTCCTGGAAGATGAATAAGGGTTCATGTGGAAGGGCATCACAATTTAAGTTTAACTAGGGCAGGAAGACATTTCTAAGGGATAATTAGTTTTGTTTTCCCTTTCTTTTGATGCACCTAGCAATGCAATCTGCTTTTTCTATCTCTAAATGGTGCAGATCAATTCAATTGTTGGATTTAAATAGTATTTATTTCCTTGGAAAAGAGGAAGGAAAATGTGCAGATTTGAATGGAAAAAATCATCCCTTCTTTTTAGTCATTTTTGTCCATACTAATGGAAGTATTTATTTGTGGACCCAAGTGAAGCAACTTCCACATTTTTGTTGGGAGAGAAGGAAAATGCATCATTACTCTCCTTTAGAAGGCAGATTAGTCAGAAATAGTGATTTGTAAGGCCAGCTGTTTTCTGCCAGAGGTAACTGTAGTGATTTGGGGATATCATAAAATAAATAAAAAGGAAAAAAGAGGGCAACTGGTAACAAGCTCATATAAATTCCTCTTATATGTTCTAAGAGTGATCGAAACAAGTGGGATACATGGATCTATTATTAACTAGGTATTTGCCCATGTAATGCACAAGTTAATGCGTTCCATGATTTTTCTTTTGATAGCATATTCCTTTTAGATATTTCTTTTAGTTGTATAGGTTGATGAAAAAAATATAAACTTATTTTTTAATTCGATATTATTAAATCTAAAATTTAAAATTATTGATTTTAATTTAAAATTTTAAAAAGTATGAGAACATTATAATTCTACTCAACTCATCTATGCCTTTTTCCAACTACATGGGATCGGCTACATGAATTTATTTTCACTCTGCTCTATTTAGGATTAAGTCGACATTCAAATTACAAATGTTTATATTTTTCTTAACTATTTACATCTATATTAGTTTAGGATAGAAATAATTAAAAGAGGTATAACTATTTGTAATTTGAGTATCGATTTAATCCTGAATAGAGCAAAATGGAGGAAGCATATTCATGTAGTTAAAAAAAAAAGCTTAGATGAGTTAAGTTGAGTTGAATAGAATTATAATGCTCTCATACTTTTTAAATAAAATAAATAAAATACATGTATTAGATAAAAATATTTTTAATTTTTTAAAAAAATTGGTTTGGAACTTTAATTTTTTTTTAAAAAGATAGAATTAAAAAAATAAAACTCTTATGAAAAAGATATAATTCAAATGAAGTAAAACTCTAGCCTTGGTTTATATCTTTTTACAAAAAGAGTTTTATGTCCGTTATACTCATTTTTTAATCTACTACTCTAAATCAATTTTTCAATTTTTTTTATCTAATTCGTGTATTTTATTTATGACAACAAATTCATGCAATACACGGGCTGTGTTCAAGTTTTTTTTTTTTTGTATAGCATATTCTTTTAGATCTATCAGAAGATGAAACAAATGTAAATCTATTTTTAATTTTATGTCACAAAATTTCCAATTTAAAATTATTGATTTTAATTTAAATTTCAAAAAGGTAATGGATAATCATCATCATCAATGTAAAAAAAGATAAATAAAATTGATGTATTAGATAAAAATTTATTTTTTGAAAAAGTTTATTTGCTTTTTCAAAAAATATTAGTTCACCTCATTTTTTTTTTTGCGCTTGCTTCAGAAAGATTAGCTCACCTCATGTCTTATGAACTGGCCTTTTGTTGTTTTATGATGTTTGGCTAGCTTCTTTGGAGTTATGGGTAATAATGTTTAATTTAAGCCCTATTTCGATCTTTTTCTTTATTAAGATTTTGATTTTATCATTATTATTGTGAAATGAAGCAGTGGACCTATCATTATTGATTGCTTCATCAGGTTCTCTTTCCTTTAATTCTCAATTGTCTAATTTATGTCATCAAGCCACTAATTATGATCTTCTAAAATTTCTTGTGTCTCACAATGAACAACGAAGTCTAGTGTTTTTTTACTCCTTGAAAAGACTCTCACTAGAATTTGATGTTAGGATTTAAGATCACATATGTGTAATCAAAATATCAAATAGAAATTATAATATTTTTGTACCCGTCTATGAAGCCTTAAAGAAGCTTAGATCTTCCTCTTTTTGCTTCTCCCTTAGGTGGTGTTTTGACGGAAAAACAAATTGCAAATCTAAGGAGAGAAGAAGAGAGCTAGCCTATTTATAAAGAAATCCTAATAGGCCCTCTCATCACGGGTCACTATTGGACTTGAGGTCCACACAGACCGATAATTACATCATCCAATAGAAGTGCGGCCAAGCTTAAACCATATGGATCACAAATTTAATCAACGGTGTGCTCATCCTGCTTGTATCATCGGATTAAATTCGTTCAGCTAGTTTTACAAAATTAAAATTATGATAATTATTGGCAACTCACATATGAAAAATTTTCAACATTTTTTCACTTGGGCAACCTTAATTGTAATTGAGCAAGTTTTGAAAATATTTGTTTATTTTAAAAAGACACTCAAACTAAACAGTTAAACTTAATGTGGTCGCAAATTTTAAAATATTTGGTCATCTGGTACAGCACCTCAAAAAATAATCCGATCCCATGAAAGCTACTCGCATCGAATCATGGAAGTCATTGCGACTTTTATCGACATAAGACCAATCCATGGTTATAAATACTAATAACTTCTACTAACATGGATCATGATGTGGTAATATGGTAAGAAAATAGCATATCAAATGTGATTTTGTACTTGCTATTTTCATTATCGGTCCACCAAATGATTTCTCATAGAACTTTATGCTTCAACCGAAGCTAGAAAAATCCCATATGGTATTTATAATATGCCTAGCATGTCTCTAATAAAATACCTTGAGGTTTTCTTTATGATGTCATCAAGAGACATATATAACTAATAAGACTGATACCAAATCTTCAGTTTACAAAAAAAAAAAAAAGACATGTCATGTATCAATAACATGCACATATAACTGAAAGCAATATGCTATCAATAAAAACAATGATAATTATCATATATCAAATATATGTACTTGAAAAACAAAATGGGTTCCATGATAACATATGCAATAAGTTAACTTGTGAGAGTTGAATAAACACAATTTATTTCCACTAACCAAGTACATCAAAAGACCCTACAATACCCATGTTATCAATATATTTCATAAAAACAAAAGATCTTAATCCTTTGATCAACGGATCAACAACCATGCTATCTGTGTCAATATGCTTAATAGTAATGTTTTCTTTTTTACTAACTCTCTAAGTGCAAGATATTTAATCTCTATATTCTTAAATTCGCTAGTACTTTGTTTGTTCTTGGAAAAGAACAAAGTAGAACTGTTATCACAATAAATCTTTAGTGGTTTTAAAATGGAATCAATAGCACTGACCCTGAGATAAAATTCTTTATCATATTTAGTCTTCCTGTGGTTCCCAGATCCCTTGGTTTGGTTTAGTATAGGCGACTAATAAGGCATTATAATTCATTTTCCTTTTAAGCTTTTCCTCTTTAGAGACATTTGATTATTAGGTCTTTTAATCTTCAACTTTCATCTGAGGTATTATAAGCAGTTTTAATCTAACTTAACTCAATAGGTAAGGAATTAAAAGCATGATGAAATAGGAATTTATCTGGAAGGATAATGTCATGGGCTTTCTATTTGGATTGAATATGAACCATTTTATAATAAAATCCCTAACACTACCCATATGTTCATATCTCGTATCTGTTAACTTATTCATTAGGTTTTTTACTTCAAATTTGTTAGATACTTGATATCTATGTCCTACGACAGTAAAAAATTTTCTAGCATTATTGTTGTTAGGCAGTCCACTCATAAGATGCTCTGGTATAGACCTCTTAATGGCATGCAGGCTTGAATGATTTGAACGCTCCCATCTGGCGTAAAAATCATTCTGCTCATTTGTGCTCTCATTAATGGGTTTGGGAGGTTTACTCTCATGCAAAGTCATATATCAATGTCTCCAATCTCCATGGCAAACTTCTAAATCATCTCCCCATCTCTTATAATTAGAGCTAGTTAACATTTCAATGGTAGCATGGTTATCATTCGCAGAAAATGAGTCTGTTCAAGATAAAAGTGTAATATATTATAATCAACATTAAAAAAAATGCAAAATAACAGAATGCAAGCAATAAATAGCAAAATAATCCCAATACACATGACTATATATATCCTGAAGGTCTCATGCATCATTACAAACTCCCTTTTGAGCAGAGAATGTAATATGCTAATGAGATTTCTCGATACGAAGCCAACCACAAGAATACACTAGTCTTTGAGATAAAGTTTCCTTTGGGTAGACAAATCCCCTGAGCCAATGCACACTTTAACATTAAATGCTCCATGTCTATTCCCTAAATTACAACATATAATAACCTCATTTGGGCATGTAATCATATGTTATGATTTCGTAACACCGGCATCCAAAGAAATATCACAAGCCTCAATGGGTGAGCCACTTTGGCAATAAAGCACCTATATTAATTTATATATATATATATATTTTCAAAAACAAGATATCCTATATGCCACAACAACTTGCATATGCAGCCGAATGTAAGTGGTATGCAACATGAGGTATACTAGCCGTATGAACTTAGGTCACAAAATAATAATCACTTGCATTCTTACCAAATGTCTTGAATTTAACCATCATTTATGTTTTATGCACATAATCTAAATATAAGAGCGAAAAAATCATTTGATGTAAATCAAGTAAGAAAATATACATTGTATGCATTAAATTTGCATGAAGCCAAAATATAATTAATAGCCAATATAAATTTCAGAATATGACATAAATTATCAACAACTGAATAGCAATAATAATTAAATCATAAAACATTAAAATAAATAAATACAGTGACAATTATTATTATAATCAACAAGCTTAGATTTAATTTTTGGGTGCAATTAATCTGAACTCATGAATAGGCCTATTATAAGTCAAAAATAAGATCTTAGTCTAATAAAACAATCACCCATGAGAGCTTTTGACTAATCAGCTCAAAGTTAGACTTCAACTCAAAATTGTTTGGCTCAAAAATGGGTCATTTACCAAATGATGCCCAAAACTGATCTGAGCCCCAAAACCTATAGGCCCAATTACATCATCTTCTTCCTCTATTTCCCAAACCTATAGGCTCAAAAATGGGTAATTAGTTTTTTTTTTTTGTGATTTATCCTTAATCTCCACCCTAAGCCACACCTTCACCCCATGACCACTGTTACCTCACCATCCCTTCAGTCATCACTGCAGGCCCTGGAACCAGTGGCAAGATCGACCATCACCCCATGGCCGCACCACCCCCTCACCCGCTGTGGCTCCCCTTCCCCTTCACCACCGTTGCCAGACCTGGAACCAGTGGCAACCTCCCAACTTCCCCTTCCCGTTTCCCTTGTTGTCGACGATAGGAGATCCACCTTCACTTGCTATGCTGCAACTAGCTGGTCAGTGAGGCCAAAGGCGATGGTGAGCCCACAACATCAGTGAGGAAGACATGCATTGGTGGGCTTTTGTTTTTTTTTTTATTTGTTTTGTTTTTTGGACAATCATCAATGGGGAAGAGAGGCAATTCGATCGAAGGAGTGCAGGCTGGCATCGCCGCATATGATTGGCTGCGGGAGGCGACGACGATGGTCGCCTACCGTTTGCTTGGCTGGCCATAGGGAAGAGGCGTTGGGTTGGGATAGGGAAGGAGAAAATAGGGATTTAATATAGTTCTTTTTTAATAAACCTAATCTAGGATTAGGTAAACCTGATTTAAAAAAAAAAATCCATAATAACATAAAAGAAGTCTCATCTAGGATCAAGAAAAATCCTAAGAAATCCCTAAGATTTTATTCTACGTAACCATCAAAACAAGGTATGAAATCATGTTGCTATTACAGAAAAACTTGGGTTCTGAATCATATACGTCTGCTCTGATACCACATATTAGGATTTAAGGATATCATATGTGTAATTAGAACGCCAAATAGCAATAATAATATTTTGATACCTGTCTGTGCCATTACAAGAGAAGTGTGAAAGCTTCTTCTCCTTTAGGCGGTATTTCAATAGAAAAACAAATCGCAAATCTATGGAGAGAAAAGAGGGAACCTAGCCTATTTACAAAGAAACCAATAATAGACCCTTTCATCATGGGTCGCTATTGGGCTTTAAGCCTACACAAGCCACAAACCATATCACCCAACAGAGGTGCACCCAAGCTCAAACCATGTGGATCCTAATTTTAACAAACAATGATCTCATCTAGCTTGTATCATCAGACTAAATGCGTTCAGCCAGTTTTACAAATTAGAATCACAATAATTAATAACAGCCCACATATGAAAATTTTTCAACATTTGATACTAACAATTTCCTTTATTTTCTAAATAGATTTGAAAGTGGTTTAAAATCAACCTTGATTATATGGCTTTCTAAGCGGAAGTTGAAGGCTTAAAAGAAATACATGAAAAATTCTATATCAAGGATTCTCAGTATTAAATGATAAGCATCAAATATCAAGGAGCCTTCCAAGAAACATGGATGAGAGCCTGGCACTCTCTGTCACTATTCTCTAAAAACTCTTACCTTAGAAAGGCATCTCCAACGGCAATAACATGGATGTAACATGAACTAGGATAATATATATATATATATATGAGATGAAATTTAAGTAAAAAATAAATATCATTTAATATATTTATCCACACCGCGTTAAAGTAGGATCCTGGACTGGACAAGGATCTTCTCAACTTTACTTATAAATTAGATATATGCCCATGGATTGCCTATGTATTGGTATAATTGATAAGTAAAACAAAAAATATATATAAATATATATAAACTTGTTTTTATAGTAATATTTTATTAAATTTAAATTTTAAAAATATTGGTTTTAAATTAAGAAATTAGGATAAGATAATGAAATATATGTATAAGATAAAAAGACATTTTTAAAATTTTTTAAAAGGGCTTAATTGATTTGGAATTGTAGATTAAAAAATAGATGAAATCAGAAAAAAGATATAAAATGTAAATGTTTTTTTTAAAACCTAAAATGTATGTGAGTAATGCAATTTTATTATTTTACTATTTTTATAAAAATAAATATAAATAAAGCCTTGTCATTTAAGAAACTTTATATCGTCATATAGTAGCTCATTTACATTAGCTTGCTCTTAATGGTAGAATCTCATTAAGGGATGAGATTATTAAAATCGTCCAGGTATCAAATTTAATTAGACAATGGTTTGGTAAACAATTCCCAATGATCTTCATGAATAAGTAATATAAGTAGATTGATGGTTCGGTGTCTATTTATTTTATTTCTTTTGGATGATTTTATATATGAAATAAATTTGGGTTATTGTTTAACAATAAAATTTAAAAATTATTAAATACTATTGTACATATGGCATAAGAGAAAAGCTTTGCTTTTATGGCAAGAATATAAGAGGTCGGTCGGTTATGGGAGAATATAAGAGGTGGAAAACTTTTTATCCTCATATTTCCATGTTTGGTTCAAGAGGGAGTAAAAATTGTATGTGAGACCCACATACCTTTTTTTTTTTTTTTCTCTCATTAGAAAATAAATACGATAGGAGAGAATATTATTTATTTTTCTATACTTTTTCCTCTCCTATCGAAAATATTTTGGCACCAAAAGATTAAAACTAACCTATAATATTTTTCTTTTCCTCCCACGTCCACCTAATAACCTATTAGCCTTATTTTATGTGTGGACTTTCATCCTAAAGCAATACATTATTATTATTAACTATTTTATAATATTTTTATTGCTATTATTACTTTGTAATATTTTGTAATATTTATTACTATTATTATTATTTTATAATTCTAACAAGCAATAATGCGATTACTAAATTATTACATTATTTTTATATATAATATTCATCAACCAAACAATCAAAGGAAATAAATTCTTTAAATGATTCATTTAATTCTCATGCAATCTTTATTTTAGGAGTATTATAGTCAAATTAGCATTTTGTCATACGAAGTTACCTTCAACCTAACATAAAAGAATATTTATAGAGCTATTTTCATATACAAATTTCTTAGCAATTAAACATGATAAAATTTATTTTTTCCTACAATTTTTTTTCTCGAAAAATGGGTCTTAAGAAATCTTTTTTCCAAGAAAATACCAAATGGGCACTTAGCTTTTCTTGTATATATTAGTTTCTTAGAAGCATGATAACACAAGCAGTTTAAAGAGGGTTGTATTTCCTCAATACAACTTAGGCAGGTTGGGTCAGGTTGAGTGCTGACCAAACACTATTCAGCCTCTATATCTCCCAACCCAATCAGACCTAATTAGGTTGAGATTTCCCCTACCAATCCAACCTCATCAGCTAAATTGGGTTTGGATAAGGTTAGTGTTGGTTTGGGTTGGATTGATGGGGTTACGTTGGATTATATAAGTAATTTGGGGTAAGGTTTTAGACTTTTTTTTTTTAATGAATTTTGAGCTTGAGCTCAACCCTATTTCATAAAATCTCAGCCCTGTCCTGACCTAATGAGCGGGTTGTGCTGGTCACCCAAGTTTCAATAAATGTTTTGCAATCTTTTGTTTCATTAAATAAACAAAATATACTTAAAGTTTACAAGCACTATGTATTAATTTTTTTTAAAAATCTTTATGGCGATTTTCTTTTGGTAGTAGTCTTTTTAAACTCCTGCAGGTTCCTGGATACAGACTGGAATAAGTTCTTGTGTGTTTGATGCTCAGTTTTAGAAGACTGAATATTTTTTATGTCATGAAAATAGGTGGTCAAGATCAGATTGCAACAGCAGAAAGGTTTGAGGCCTGAGCTTTTGAAATACAAGGGTCCAATACACTGCGCGAGGACGATCGTTCGTGAAGAAGGAATATTTGGGCTCTGGGCAGGAGCAGCACCCACTGTTATGCGTAATGGAACGAACCAGGCTGCCATGTTCTCAGCCAAGAATGCATTCGATATCATTCTTTGGAAGAAACATGAAGGGGATGGGAAAATGCTTCAGCCGTGGCAATCCATGATTTCTGGGTTCCTGGCTGGGACTGCAGGTCCCGTCTGTACGGGTCCCTTTGATGTTGTTAAGACAAGGTTAATGGCCCAAAGCAGATCGGCTGGTGAGGTCAAATACAAGGGCATGATCCACGCAATTAGAACAATATTTGCTGAGGAGGGATTGTTTGCTCTTTGGAAAGGCTTGCTTCCTAGGCTTATGAGGATTCCACCTGGGCAGGGCATCGTGTGGGCTGTTGCTGATCAAGTGACCGGATTCTATGAAAGAAGATACCTGCAGAGTTCTCACATATGATTTTTTTTTTTCCTCTTATTGTCTCTTATCTTGCTTCATCAGAATTCAAGAATGGAAGACTTCTGTCATATTCCTTTCAAATAGATTCTGGGAGTTGCCGTCTTAATCAGAAATAAGGTGCGGACCGTGTATGGAGTGAAAAATTATAGACGCTTCTTTTCTCCATGCCAAGAAAACTGCACGCAGATTTAGTTGGAATTTGTTGGGAAAAGTATCTTTGCTTTAAGCGATTTTCTATGTACACAAAAAGTGAAAAAAATATATTTTAACGAAAATGTTACCCAATTCAACGCATAGAATGGATGGTAGTCTACTTTCAAGATGAGTAGATCAGTGGTTGTCTTTCTTACGATATTTTAATTATAGATATAAAAGGGCTAAAAGGGCTTGTGTGGAATTGAATGATCCTTTTATCGTATTCTTTGGATTTATCCAACTGATATGTTTCATCGTTTAAGAGAAGAGAGAGAGAGAGAGATAAAAATTAATTTTTATTCATTAAAAGCCTTAACAATTTATACTACTCAAACTTAAGATTTATATTTAAATAGGTTTATGTTTTATTAATTACCTGATTGGGGCCAAAAATTTGAATTACTTTTTTAAATACCTAATGGAATTTATCAGATATTGCTAGGCTTCTAGCATCTGATAACATTGTAATAGCATCGGAGACACCGATGCATTTCAATGGGTGCGGTTATATCACCACAATAACTTGGATTCTCTTCTCCATGTTCTAGAACTTCTTTACCGCAACTCTGCTCGGGCATGCTTTCTTAGCTAGATACTGTTGGAATATACTTGTGACTAGGTATAAGCGTGTGATCGATAAGATAAATAAAAAAATTATAAATTTATTTTTTATTTTATAATATTAAATTTAAAATTTAAAGTTATTCGATTAAAATTTAAAAATAAATATAAGATAAATAAGGTAGATATATTAGATAAAAATATTTTTGAATTTCAAAAAAATAATTAATTTGAAGCTAGTAGTTAAAAGAACAGATGAAATCATTCCTTTAAAAACATATACAATATCAGGGAACCTCTATATTCCCCTCAGCAATTTGATGTTGTGTTTTCCTTTTTTAATGATAGCATTTAAAAAATATTAAATTTATCTATATATGGGGCATAAAAAATTAAAAGCTATTTAATTTACTTATACATATGCCAATACCTGTTAAAGTTTATTGTGAAATTTATAAACTCAAAAAGAATATATTTTTATATTCATTTATAACTTCAATTATATTTTATGTAATCTTGAAATTTACAAGCATAAGAAAGATATATTATCATAAGATTTGAGTCCTAATTCTTGCAGTGATACAGCTAGTGGGCTCCATGGGCCACAATGACAAATCGGCCTTTCCTCCTTGGTTTCGGCAGGGCCAGGGCAACCTCCCGGAGTCCGCCACCTTTTTCCTCTTCTCCCAAGCCGGCCTCAGTCTTCCACTCAGCCTCCGGCTTTAGGATTCTCCCTGCGTCGGCTGCTCCCAAGCTCCTCTGGAAGCTCCCGAGCTCCCACTCAGCTGCACCACCTTTTTTTTCTCCTCCGCATGGAGCCAGCTTCTGTTCGGCCTCGCCCCGGCCTCATCCAAGTCGGCCTCGCTTCGGCCTCATCCAACTCGGCCTCGGCGGCGGAAATCCTTGGCGGCCTTCCTGAGCGGCTTAATTCCTAGGCGGCATCACTAGTCTACTCGGCCATCTTCCAAGTCGGCCACGCCCCGGCATCATCCCATCTCGGCCTCGGTCTCCAATCGGCCTCGGCCCCGGTCAGCCTCGGTCTCCAGTCGGCCTCGGCCCCAGTCGGTCTCGGTCTCCAATCGACCTCGGCCCCAGTCGGCCTCGGTCTCCAGTCGGCCTCGGACCCCAATCGGCCTCGGCTCCAGTTGGTCTCGGCCCCAGTCGGCCTTGGTCGACTGGCCTCGGTCTCCAGTCGGCCTCGGCCCCAGTCAGCCTCAGCCTCAGTCAGCCTCGACCTCTGTTGACCTAATTATTGATTTTGATGATTAACAAAAGTCATGAGTATATTCCTTATGTTTTTGATAAATTTGCTAAGTGTTTAGGAATTAAGACTGGTTATTCATCAATATGTTACTTAGAAAATCAGTTTTAAGTTGAATTTAAATGGAATTTATGTAAGTTCAGAACTTGGAGCCGACACCCTAAGTTCTCGGAGCCGACTCCAGAGAGTATCAGAACAGTGTTGTTTTTGGCATGCTTCGGAGCCGACACCTAAATTTCTGGAGCCGACACATGAAAAGTTAGAGTCGACACCTGCAGAGTGTGGAGCCGACTTCAGACCAGTTACAGAGAGCGATTTTTTGAACACTGGCGGAGCCGACACCTTCAAAAATTAGAGCCGACTCCAGATCTCGCCAAGCCGACACTTCAAAATCTTAGAGCCGACACTTTGACGGATCGTTTATTACTATTTTTAGAATCCCGATTTGGAGCTGACACCTCCACGTCAGAAACAAATTTTTCAAGTTTTCAACGGATATATTTTTCTTACCTAACCTCTAACAGATCTATTTTCTTTTGGTAAGGTTCATCCAAGGACAACTCCAACGACTATTTTTTACCTACTCATGGATTGAAATGCTTATAAAAAGGGATTGAGCCGTTTGAAATAAAAAGAACGGGAAAAACAGTGAAATGAAAAGAAAGAAAGAGAAATAAAAAATACCACTTCAAGAAATCTTCTGAGCCAAAGCCTATCCACTATTGAGAGTTAGAAGAGGAATTCAAAAGCGCCAAAAGAGCTATTTCAAAGGATTTCCCTAGTTTTGAAGAAGAAGGAGAAAAGCCCTAAATCTTCAACCGTTTCTTCACCAAAATCTCTTCAAGTGCTCTAATTCCATTCAATTCAGAAGAGAAGGAGAAGAGAAGAAAAGAAGAAAAGCTCAAGCCTTACATTGCTTCAGAAATCAGGCTTTTCTATTCTCATTTACTTACATTGCTTATTTGCTCAATTAAGGAGCTATTATTGTTATAAACTCTTAATTGATTTGTTGTTTGTCTAATTCAATCAGGGAATTGAATTAGTTGAGGTTGTTAACCTCGGGGTAAGCTAAGTGTAGCTTACATTGGGTTTTGTGCTGGTGAACCCGGGAAAACCAGCTGGATTCGTTGTGACCCCGTGTAAAACAATAAGTTAGAGTTGTGAGCTTGTAAAACAACTTGATTGTAATCTGGGTAATTATAGTGTGGACCCAAGAGTTACTTGGGAGTGGACGTAGGTGTGGGATACACTGAACCACTATAAATCTTTGTGTATTTGTCGTGCCTTTGTCTCTATCTCTCTATCTCTCTATCTCTCTCATTTAAATTGTGTTCTTTACTTACTGCATCACCTTCACTTGTACACCTAATTGACTTTAAGTTTTAAAGTGTTTAAAATTTTAAAAAGAACCCAATTTACCCCCCCTCTTGGGTTGCCATCTGGGCCAACAATTGGTATCAGAGCTAGTGCTCATTTTTTGTTTGATCCAACGATCAAGAGTTAAAGATCCAAATTGCAACACAAGCTGGATCATCTTTTGCTGAAGGTCAATCCACAAATAGACCTCCTTTATTCAATGGTTCAAATTATTCTTATTGGAAAGCTAGATTGAGAATTTTATTCAAGCTTTAGATTATGAACTATGGAGTGTAATCATTAATGGACCTAGCACATCCACACACGTAGTAGATGGTTCAATAGTTTCTAAACCCGAAAGGGATTGGAATGAGAACGATAGGAAAATGGCTCAGCTTAATGCAAAAGCCATGAATGTTTTATATTGTGCTTTAGATGCTAATGAATTTAATAGAATTTCTACATGTATTTCTGTAAAAGAAATTTGGGATAGATTAAAAGTTACCCATGAGGGTACTAATCAAGTAAAAAAATCAAAAATTAACATTATAGTGCACAAATATGAATTGTTTAGCATGGAACAAACTGAATCAATCACATGCATGTACACTAGATTCACTGATATAGTTAATGGTCTAAAAAGTCTTGGTAAGACCTATACTAATTCTGATTTGGTGCGTAAAATTCTTAGGTCTCTTCCAAGATCATGGGAAGCAAAAGTAACTGCCATCCAAGAAGCCAAAGATCTGAATATATTACCTTTGGAGGAGCTGCTTGGATCATTGATGACCCATGAGCTGACAATGAAGCAGCATCAAGAGGAAGAAGTCAAGAAGAAGAGAATAATTGCCCTTAAGGCTGCAGAAAATGAAAAGAGCAGCAGTGATGAAGAAGAAGATGATGATGAGGAGACTGCACTCCTTGCTAAGAAGTTTAAAAGATTCATGCAAAGAAGGAGATCCTTCCACAAAAGAAAATCTGGATTCAAAATGGAAGGAGAAAAAGAGAAGGACAAGGACAAGGACAAGAAAAAAGACTCCTTTATATGTTATAAATATAAGAAACCGGGGCACTTTAGATCAGATTGTGCTCAATTGAAGAAAGCCTATCAAAAGAAGAAGAAGGCTTATGTTGCAACATGGAGTGATAGTGAAGAATCTTCATCTGAAGAAGATCAAAAGGAAGTTGCAAACATATGCTTCATGGCAAAAGACGACAACGAGATAAGTTCCAAAACTCCCAATGAAGATTTTACCTTTGATGAATTATATGAAGCTTTCAATGAGTTAATTAATTATTTCAAAGTTTTAAGAATTAAAAATAAATCTTTGAAAACTAAAAACTTAAATCTAATCAAAGAGAAAAATAAACTAATTCTTGAGGTAAAAAATCTGAAATATGAAAAAGAATATGTTTTAAAAGAAAAAGAATTGATTTCAAATGAAAACCTTAATCTAAAGAAGGAAATTGATAAATATAAGAATGCAGTTGATAGATTTACTTATAGCTTTGAAAAACTTAATTTATTGTTAAGTAGCTAAAAGCAGTATTTGATAAAGCTGATTTAGGATATAGACCTCATATGAAACAAAAGTATGTAAACAATTTCTTTGTTAAGAAACCAAGCAAGAATATTTTCATGTTTTCATTGCAACAAAAAGGGACATAAATCTTATAAATGCAAATTTAAAAAATTGATAAGAATTTAAGTGTTAAAGAAAAGAAAATATGGGTTCCGAAAGAAACAATCTTTATTGCTACTAACCATGAAGGACCCAAGAAAGCTTGGGTACCTAAACAAAAAGTTTGATTATCTTGCAGGAGTGTCTTGCGGCTAAAAGATCAAAACGAAAGTGGTATCTTGATAGCGGCTGCTTAAGGCACATGACGGGTGACAAGGAGCAATTCATCACCCTTGAAGATAAAAGAGGAGGAGTTGTTACATTTGGAGACAATGGTAAAGGCCAAATTATGGGATTTGGTAAAATTCAAATAACTCCATCCACTTTATAGAAAATGTTTATATGTTGATGGTTTAAAACATAATTTAATTAGTATTAGTCAATTATGTGATAAAGGTTTCAAAGTTTCCTTTGAAGCTTCTATCTGCACCGTTTCTGCAATAGCATTATATTTATTGAAAATAGAAATGGCAATGTATACTTAATAGATTTAGATAATTTGTCTACTAGTAATCATTGCTTAATCGCTAATAATGCTAAAGTTAATAAGATCGGATGGTTGTGGCATTGTATATTAGGTCACACACACACGCTTAATTTCAAAATTAATTAGAATGGATTTAGTTAAAGGACTTCCAAAGTTAGATTTTGAAAATAACAGAATTTATGATGCATATAAATTTGGAAAACAAACTATAAACTCTTTCAAATATAAAAATGTTGTTTCCACTTCTAGGCCACTTGTACTACTTCACATGAATCTTTTTGGACCTACTAGAACCACTAGTCTAGGAGAAAGAAATATGGTCTTGTAATAGTAGATGATTATTCTAGATTCACTTGGGTATTATTTTTAGCTCATAAGGATGAGACTTTCCCTATATTCATGAAATTCTTCAAGAAAGTCACTAATGAGAAAAACAACACCATAGTGTCTCTTAGAAGTGATCATAGAACAAAATTTGAAAATCATTTATTTAAAAATTTCTGCATTGAACATGACATTCATCATAATTTTTCTGCACCTAGAACACCACAACAAAACGGAGTTGTAGAAAGAAAGAATAGAACATTAGAAGATATAACCCGTACCATGCTATGTGAAAGCCAACTCACAAAGTACTTCTGGGCGAAAGCTATAAACACAGCATGTTACATCCTTAATAGAGCTTTAATTAGGCCAATTCTTAAGAAAACTCCTTATGAACTATGGCATGATAGGAAACCTAACATTAGTTATTTTCATACATTTGGTTGTCGATATTTTATCCATAATAATGGTAAAGATTATCTTGAAAAATTTGATGCAAAATCTGATGAAGGCATATTCTTAGGATATTCAACAACCAGTAAAGCCTATAGAGTATTTAATAAGAGAAACTTAATTGTAGAAGAATCTATTCATGTAGTTTTTGATGAGTCTTTAGCATCAAGTTCAGAAAAGATTGATGATGAGGAAGATACAAATTTGCTAGAGAGAGATATTGAAAAATTGAATATAGATGTATCTTCAGATCATGAACAACAAGCTAAAGATAATGATTCACCTAGAGTTGATGTTATTGATACTAATCATGATGAGGTAGATCTTCCTAGAGATTGGAGATATGCCTATGGACATCAAAGGAATTGATTATAGGTGATCCATCTCAAGGTGTAAGAACTAGATCATCTATGAGAAATATCAATAATCATCTTGCATTTGTATCTCAAATTGAACCTAAAACTATTGAAGAAGCTGAAAAAGATAGTAATTGATGTTAGCTATGCAAGAAGAATTAAATCAATTTACTAGGAATAAAGTATGGTCCTTAGTCGATAGACCTAAAGGTCACTCAGTTATAGGATCTAAATGGGTATTTAGAAATAAATTAGATGAAAATGGTATAGTAATTAGAAATAAAGCTAGATTAGTTGCAAAAGGATATAATCAAGAAGAATGAATTGATTTTGATGAAACTTTTGCACCTGTAGCTAGATTAGAAGTAATTAGACTATTACTTACATTTGCATGTCATATGAATGTCAATTTATTTCAAATGGATGTTAAAGTGCATTTTTAAATGATTTTATAAATAAGAAGTTTTTATAGAACAACCACCTGGTTTTGAAGATCATGAACTTCTAAATCATGTTTTTAAATTACACAAAGCACTTTATGGTTTAAAACAAGCACCTAGAGCTTGGTATGATAGGTTAAGCAAATTTCTAATTGAAAATAATTTTTCTAGAGGAAATGTTGATAAAACCTTATTTTTGAAAAGAAAAGATAAAGATTTATTAGTAGTACAAATCTATGTGGATGATATTGTATTCGGTGCTACCAACAATCTTTTGTGTCAAGAATTTGCTAGTTAATGCAGGGTGAATTCGAGATGAGCATGATGGGAGAACTCAACTCTTCCTAGGACTACAAATCAAACAAGAGAGAGAGATTTTCATCAACCAAACAAAGTATACAAAGAAAATTCTCAAGAAGTTTGGAATGGAATCAATCAAACCTCTCGGAACACCAATGAGTCCTTCATGCAATTGGATAAAGATGAAGATGGTAAGCCTGTTGATCAAAAACATTATAGAGGTATGATCGGATCTCTACTTTACTTAACTGCAAGTAGACCTGATATCATATTTGCTGTTTGTTTATGTGCTAGATATCAATCTGAACCTAAAGAATCTAAGTAAAACTAAAAATGTAGGATTATGGTATTCTAGAGACTCAACACTGAATTTGATTGCATATTCTGATTCTGGCTATGCTGGATGTAAACTAGATAGAAAAAGTACAAGTGTGCATGTCAATTTTTAGGAAGTAACTTAATCTCATGGTTTAGCAAAAGCAAAATTCGGTTGCATTATCTACTGCTGAAGCAGAATATGTTGCAGCTGGAAGTTGCTGTGCTCAAATCCTTTGGATTAAGCGACAACTTGAAGATTATGGCATAACACTTGATAAAACTCCTATTAGATGTGATAACACTAGTGTAATCAATTTAACTAAAAATCCTATACAACATTCAAGAACTAAATATTGAAATTAGATATCATTTTATTAGAGAACATGTAGCTAATGGTGACATTTGTCTTGATTATGTTTGTACTGATGAACAATTACTGACATATTTACAAAACCCCTTAGTGAAGAAAGATTTTGCTATCTTATAGGTGAAGAAACAATTAGGAGTTTGTAATCCTTTGGAATAGTCTAAACCTCCAAGGATCAATTATCTAGATTTCAATCACTTTTCCTAAAAATTTTCTCATGATTATAAGGAAAACTTATCTAGAAACATGAATCCCTTGATTTATTCAAATTTTGATAACCTTTTTAACAAGTTTCAGATCATTTGAAACTTACAATTTCTCACTGAAACTTTCTTGGAGTCGACACCACAGTTGGTAGAGTCGACACCTGTTTGTGTTACTCTGTCTGTATTTTTGGGAGCCGACACCTGGCTTTGTGGAGCCGACTCCATTTCAATCACTGACTATTTTAGCGAGTTGGAGTCGACACCTGGTGGACCCAATTTGACTATTTTAGGGCAGAGTCGACACATTTCATTTTCTAAATTCTTCAAATTATCTCCAAACTCTTCCCCACTTCACTCAAATCTTCGAATCCTTCAAATCTACCATCCCCTTGCTTCCAATGGCACCCAAGCGCGTGGATCATCCTTTGGAGCACCCATTATGACCGGAAGAAGGACAGCGAGGCGTCCGGTTCGTCAACCATCGCCCAGTTCGTCTTTGACCTCCTCTTCTTCAACCCAAAGTGTGAATCCCTCAACTTCATCCCCTTAAGTTGATTTGCTAGCAGGAAAAATCGTTACAACTAGTAGGAAAGTAGATTTTAACTTTTTTGACTCAGAGGGTTTTTCATTAGGAAGACAATTAAAGGAAATGGGTTGGGAACGAATTTGCTCAATGGATATCCCAACTTACCCAAGTCTAGTAAAGGAATTTTATAACAATTTGTCTAGAGGAGATGGTGGGCTTGTTAGCTCAGTCAGAGGCACCAGAATCCATTTGACAGCAGAAATCTTGGGGAACTTATTGGAAATTCCTGCTATTGGTTTTATAGCGAGCGCACATAGTGAGAAGGGTGTAGCACTTTCTAGACTACTTGGTAGAGAGATGACTGATTTTGAGAAGTAAGTGCTATTCAGCTACCCCTAGAGCTTAGATTGCTTCACAATATTTGTAGCCGGATCTTGTTTCCTAAGACTGGACGTTTTGAGTATGTCTCAGAGCGAGACATTGTAGTTATGGATAGTGTGATTACGGGACTGCCTCTTAACCTATCAGGGATGATAATTGGATATATGGCAGAGGCAGGCAGCAGAAGAGAGCTACACTTCCTTATGATATGGTTTTGACGAGAGTATTTCAAAGCCAAGGAGTTAGCATTCTGAAAATGAGCCCTTAAAGAGACTTCGGCACACTGACTACTACAATTCTGCTACTTTGCACCGGATGAGTTTTAAGAAAGTGAATGGTATTTGGTTAAGGAAAGGTTAGGATGAGTTGAGAGCCACTGTGGCTGACTCTGTGGTCCATGGACCTTCCGAGGTAGGACCCTCAGATAGGCATCCGAGGTAGGACCCCCGGCGACTCCAGCACCTGCACCTATAGTTGTACCTGATTCTGCACCCTCTTCTTATAGTTCTTCTAGATTTTCTGATATTCAGTTAGAACAGCTTGAAAATCTATTGGCTAGTTATGAAGAAAGGATAAAAGCTGAGTTTGATGCTAAATTTTTGAATATTAAAGAGATCCTCTACACTATAGAAGACAAGGTTACCAGATTTGGTTCATCTTTTGAAACTTCTTCAGAGGCTTTGAAGTCGGACTTAAAGCTTATTTTTGAAAATATCAAGGATATAGGAGGAGACTCAGATATTTATTCAAAGTGCAATGCAGAGCTTCAAGACAAAATTGTTACTGCATCTGCTTTCATTGATGACAGACTAAAAGACTTCATGAACATTCAAAAGGAAGGAATGGGAAAGATTTTAGAAGAATTGCAAATTCTTCTTAGATTTGGTTATTAGAATTTTAGTTTGCTTTTGATGTAATTAGAAGTTGATGTTTAGTTTAATATGTTTTGATGTTTTGATTAGAAGTTGATGTTTAGTTTAATATGTTTTGATGTAATTAGAAGTTAATATTTAGTTTAATATGTTTTGATGTTTTGATGTAATTAAAGTAACATTTTGTTATAGTTCAATGATATATGAAAGTTAATGTTTTTTGATACTTTAATGAAATTATATTTACTATCTTTGAACCTTGATATTGAGTGACTTGAATTGAATTTTGATTACTTAATGTTTAATGCATTGATTTTAATCTATATTATTTGCATCTTCTTAACCTTTTTGTTGATTACAAAAAAGGGGGAGAAGTAAATGATATTTGTATATGCATAAAAGTTATAATTGAATATACAAGGGGAGAGAAGATAATTATATATACATTGAATGAATTTCATTAATCAATTGGTATCAAGCATTGAATGAACTTAATTGCATAAATTTTAATGATAAGAAGAAAAGATGTTAATTTGAGTATCATAAGGAATTTAATTAATCAATTGGTATCAAGCGAACTTAATTGCATAAATTTTAATGATAAGATGTTAATTTGAGTATCATAGGGGAGCTTAACTATGAGAACATTGATTAATCATGCATATACTCAATGTTTTTGTCATCATCAAAAAGGGGGAGATTGTTGACCCAATTATTGATTTTGATGATTAACAAAAGTCATGAGTATATTCCTTATGTTTCTGATAAATTTAATAAGTGTTTTAGGAATTAAGATTGGTTATTCATTAATATGTTACTTAGAAAATCAGTTTCAAGTTGAATTTAAATGAAATTTATGTAAGTTCAGAACTTGGAGCCGACACCCTAAGTCCTCGGAGCCGACTTCAGAGAGTATCAGAACAGTATTGTTTTTGGCATGCTTCGAAGCTAACACCTAAATTTCTGGAGCCGACACATGAAAAGTTAGAGTCGACACCTGCAGAGTGTGGAGCCGACTCTAGACCAGTTATAGAGAGCGATTTTTTGGACACTGGTGGAGCCGACACCTTCAGAAAGTTAGAGCCAACTGCAAATCTTGCCGAGCCGACACTTCAAAATCTTGGAGCTAACACCTTGACGGATCGTTTATTACTATTTTTAGAATCCCAATTTGGAGTTGACACCTGAAGACCTGAAGCCGACACCTCCACGTCAGAAATGGAATTTTCAAGTTTTCAACGGATATATTTTTCTTACCTAACCTCTAACGGATCTATTTTCTTTTGGTAAGGTTCATCCAAGGATAACTCCAACGGCTATTTTTCACCTACTCATGGATTGAAATGCTTATAAAAAGGGATTGAGCCGTTTAAAATAAAAAGAATGGGAAAACAGTGAAACAAAAGAAAGAAAGAGAAATCAAAAATCCCACTTCAAGAAATCTTCTGAGCCAAAGCCTATCCACTATTGAGAGTTAGAAGAGGAATCCAAAAGTGCCAAAAGAGATATTTCAAAGGATTTTCCTAGTTTTGAAGAAGAAGGAGAAAAGCCCTAAATCTTCAACCGTTTCTTCACCAAAATCTCTTCAAGTGCTCTAATTCCATTCAATTCAGAAGAGAACGAGAAGAGAAGAAAAGAAGAAAAGCTCAAGCCCTACATTGTTTCAGAAATCAGGCTTTTCTATTCCCATTTACTTACATTGCTTATTTGCTCAATTAAGGAGCTGTTATTGTTGTAAACTCTTAATTGATTTGTTGTTTGTCTAATTCAATCAGGGGATTGAATTAGTTGAGGTTGTTAACCTCGGGGTAAGCTAAGTGTAGCTTACATTGGGTTTTGTGCTGGTGAACCCAGGAAAACCAGCTGGGTTCGTTGTGACCCCGTGTAAAACAACAAGTTAGAGTTGTGAGCTTGTAAAACAACTCGACTGTAATCTGGGTGATTATAGTGTGGACCCAAGAGTTGCTTGGGAGTGGACGTAGGTGTGGGATACACCGAACCACTATAAATCTTTGTGTGTTTGTCGTGCCTTTGTCTTTATCTCTCTATCTCTCAATCTCTCTCATTTAAATTGTGTTTTTACTTACTGCATCACCTTCACTTGTACACCTAATTGACTTTAAGTTTTAAAGTGTTTAAAATTTTAAAAAGAACCCAATTCACCCCCCTTCTTGGGTTGCCATCTGGGCCAACAGCCTCCAGTCGGCCTCGGCCCCAGTCGGCCTCTGTCTCCAGTCGGCCTCGGCCCCAGTCAGCCTCTATCTCCAATCGACCTCGGCCTCGGTCTCTAGTCGGCCTCGGCCCCAGTCGGTCTCTGTCTCAAGTTGGCCTCGGCCCCAATGGCCTTGGTCTCCAGTCAGCCTCAGCTCCAGATGGCCTCGGCCATAGTCGGCCTCGTCCCCAGTCGCACTCGGCTGCCCCCTCGGCACTCGGTCTCCAGTCGGCCTCGGCCCCAGTCGGCCTCGGTCTCCAATCGGCCTTGGCCCCAGTCGTTCTCGGCCCCATTCGGCCTGGCTCCCAGTCGGCCTCGGCCCCAGTCATTCTCGGTCTCCAGTTGGCCTCGGCTCCCAGTCAGCCTCGGCCCTAGTCGGCACTCGGCTGCCCCCTCGGCCTCGGTCTTCAATCGGCCTCGGCCCCAGTCAGCCTCGGCTCCAGACGGCCTCGGTCTCCAGTCGGCCTCGACCCCAATCGGCCTCAGTCTCCAGTCGGCCATGCCCTGCAGCAGCCTGCAACAACCATTCAAGCCAAGCAGCAGCTGCCATCCAACTGCAGCCACCTACTTTTACGGGACATGGCTTGCAGCCTGACAAGTCGCATAGGAGTAAGCTCCACAGCGCCTAAGACTGCCACGTAGACCCGCTAATCCTCTTTCTGCCAAAATCACGGACGATTACAGTTATACAATGGGCAGTTGCCGATATCTACGGCGCGTGCTTAGCAACTGCGCACCCACCCGCCGTCTATTGAGCCGATCCTAATGGAAGGATTCGACTGTTATTGACGAAGGGTAAGAGGGACCCCCGAACAGGTATATAAAGACCCCGACTCACAACGAGGAGGGGGGAGGAATCTCTACTCTCTCATTCAAATCCCTGTTCTCCAAATCGCTGACTTGAGCGTCGAAGGGTTCCCGCCGGAACCACCGGTCTGGGACTTTTCTTGCAGGTTCCCGACTGAAGAAGGCGGTCTCTGTCATTCCCCTGAAGGCCTACGAAGCATTTCTATCGCCTGACGCTCCTCAAAAGTGATTTGGCAGCAACAGATTGGCGCGCTAGGAAGGGGGGTCAGCGATGCTAGTTTGCATATCCTCATCCCCCTTTAACTAGAATGGTGGATCATAAAGATGGTGATGACCACATATCCAAGAAGCTTTCGCCAGTTATGCTGGGGGCACCTTCAACGAGCTGAGCAACGAAAGGCTAGCTCTTCACTCCATCATTCCCACTACCTCGGACCATTCAAGCAGAACATCCTGCCACCCTCATCCTGTAAATCCAAGTATTGATGGCAACTGTCCAAAAGCTCCAGAAGCGACGTCTCATGGCCATGCAACAGTGAGCAAAAGCTTTCGCTTGCTCTTTGGTCGCTACTAGGGCCAGCCATCATTTATCCCGCCGGAAATCTCCCCAGCAGGAGATTCACTGTCATCAAGCTCATCAGCAACTTAAAGCTCAAAGAGCCACCACTTGCCGCCCAAGCGGCCTACTCTCCTACGGACAGCGACGCGGGGGGAGGCCCAAGCAAGGGCACCAGCACCTGCACTCCATTCATCCTAATTCTCTGGAGGGCAGACCACCAGCGGACATAAGTACCCAAATTAGCAAGGGGAAACAAGGGTGCTACAAGAGCTAAGTATACCACATTTAATAGTATTCTTTCATTGATACTTGAAAATGTCATGCAGGGAAGACCGACTCTGCATCAGCATTCAAGACCAATCTCGTGTTGGCATCTCAAAGCCCGATGTACCATCGGTACTAAAGCGCGACTCTAGCTTGGCACTCAAAGCCCGATGTACCATCGGCACCAAAGCCCGATGTACCATCGGCACCAAAGTCTGACTCCAGATTGGCACCTAAAGCTTGATGTACCATCGGCACTAAAGACCGACTCCAGCTCGGCACTCAAAGCCCGATGTACCATCGGCACTCAATGCCCGACTCCGGTCGGCACTCAAAGCCCGATGTACCATCGGTACTCAAGCCGGACTCCAGCTCGGCACCTAAGCTCGAGGCCAGCTCGGCACCAAAGCCCGACTCCAGTCGGCCCTGAAAGCCCAAGGCAAGCTCGACACCTCAGCCCGAGGCCAGCTCGGCACTAGGCACCCGAGCCCCCCTCGGCCTCGGCCTCGGATCAGCTTCCACTCGACCTCAGCTCTTCCACTCGGCCTTGGCTCCCAGCACCAAGCTTGCCTTGGCACTCGGCTGCCCCCTCGGCCTCATACAGCCTCGATGATAAACGCATAAATAATTATCATTAAACCTATTAATTAATAATTTAACGTACCTATTATTATTTAATATTTTAATAATTTATATAATATTTTAGGTAAAACCTTATCAATTTGAAGAGCTCGATTTTAAGAATTTAATGATGCAAACGACACCTAAATCGGATTTAAGATGAGCTCGAAATTAATTTTACATTGATTTATCTGTTTTAGCATGGATTTTAAAGTCAAGTCGGCAAACCAAGTGCCGACTTCATCATCTTCTCAGAAATCTTTTTTCGCTCAGCCGATTCTTCTCAGATTCAAATTCTAACTGCTTCCTCCAGCAATTAAGGAATAAATTGGATAGGAAGTTATCAAATTGAATGAATTACATTCATCTTGAACGAATTTGGATTTTATTCATGATTTATTCATGATTTTCTCCGCATCGTTCGTGGCTTCCGCGTCCTCTGTTTTGGCAACGCTGCGTCTTCACCGCGTCTTCACCACGTCCGGGATTCTACAAATAGCAGCAGAGGGAGGAAGGAAGTCCGTCCATCGCGTTGCATCCGGGAGAATTGGAGGGAGGGCGGTGTTCATCCGTGGTTCGTGGAGGCTTCGTTTGAAGCAGGAAACGATCGTGCCATGAGAAGAAGACTCTGTTCCAGCCAGCCGTGAGAGGAAGTCTCTATTCCAGTCATGATCTGCATCCATTCCAAGCCGTGAGGGAGAGATCTGTTCCATTTCTTCCTGAAGACTCTGTTCCGTCCGTGCTCAGAAGGCGTCCATGTTCTTCCTCTGTTCCAGACGCCGTTTCGTGGCTTGGAGAGACGCTGTTCTGTGGCTTTGGAGGAGTTCCGCTGCCCTGTTTCCAACATCCATGGAGGCTACTATTCCCAAGAGACTCTGTTTACAGAGTCTCAGTCCATCCGTGGAGGCTGATCTGTTTGCGATTCGGGAGGCGCATGCAGAGGAGGAACAAAGACTTCATCCCATCTTTGGTTTGGCATAGAGAGAATTTATTGCTTTCTTATTGCCTTCTTAATGTCATGACTTTTTAATTTATATGACATAAAGTTTCTATTCATGTTTAGATTTTATTAAATTATATTTAAGTGAAAATAATTTAGACTGATCTATTCTTAAAAGGGACGGGCCGTGATCTATGGGTACGGCCGTGCTCTTATAAGATAGACCATATCTTGATTATTTTGTACTACTAATTATCTATTTAGTTAAATTTATAAATTTATTTCAAGATAATCGCTAAAGTCCCTGTGGAATCGATCCCTTACTCTCGCTATTCTAATAGTGAAATTAAGGTGTTTTAATCGTTGCGCTACGACACGCATCAGATTTTTGGCGCCGTTGCCGGGGACTTAAGTGTGTTATTTAAAAAAAAAAATTATAAAAATTATAAAAATATAAAATATAAAAAAAAATTAGATTAATTTTCTCTTAATTTTTGAATAGTTATTATCTCTTTATTTTATTTTTTAATTGTTAGAATTTCTTATTTTCTTTTTAACATAAAAAAATTTATAAAAATAAAATATATAAATAAAATAATTATTTATTTCTATGCTTAGATTGACTTAGGTGGATTTATTTTCTGCAAAACTCAAAATTCTTCATTGACATCTCATAATTTATTAGGAAATTAGAAACCTAATCACAAAAATCTAAAAAAAAAATAAATAATTAGATTAATTTTGTTTGATAATTTCAAGAGTTGGACATCTGTTTGTTGCATAGCATTATCATAATTAACTTTAAGGGCACAAACCCCTAATCAAGATAAGGTGGGGATTTCATCACCCTTCCTTGCCCACAAACACATCCTTCATTCTGCATTAACCCAAACCTTTAACTCTAAAATTAATTAGACATCAGCCCCTAAGGACTTCGAGCTCAATAGGACAAGGCGGTCTTGAAAAGGAGCTGTCTAGATCTAGGGTAAACCTAGAATAGAGAGTCTAATCTTTGCTAACTTGATTGCTAAGAATTATTAAACCCTAATTAAATTATTCATTCCTTTAGTTCTAGGAATTTTTAGGGTATTTTCTTTAGAATTTCCCTCTTTTTTTTATTAAAATAATAATAATAATAAATAAAAAATTGTTTGCTTTAGAGTCATTGGTAGGGTGTATGCTTGGTCGCCGATCGTTGCAACCCAACCTTATACCCTTAGATCCTGAGATAGAAAGAACTATTAGAGCAAACAGACTCAGAATTATGGATCCTAATAACGAAAATAATCAACCACGACAGTTAAAAGAGTATTTCACTCCTTCAAGGTATACCTACTCTCCCTGCATTCAAGTGCCTCCAGTAGAGGCTGTCCAATATGAAATTAAGTCAAGTGTAATCCAAATGTTACCATCTTTCTATGGACTTACAAATGAGGATCCCTACAAACACTTAGATGAATTCTTGAAATTTGCTCAACTGTCAAGATTCAAAATTTCTCCGATGATGCACTTAGGCTTAAGTTATTCCCTTTTTCCCTAAAAGATAAAGCCAAGTATTGGTTAAATTCATTAGACACTGTTATAATTTCAACTTGGGATCATCTTCAGAGAGAATTTCTTAAGAAATATTTTCCTATAGGAAAAACGAATCAAATTAGAAAAGCCATAACAAGTTTTTCCCAGACAGATGGAGAAATGTTCCATGAGACATGGGAGAGATTCAAAGAACTGATTAGAAAATGTCCACATCATGCTATACCCAAATGGCAACTGGTTCAGTGCTTTTATGATGGTTTATCAGAAAAGCATAGGCAAATGGTTGATGCTTCATGTGGTGGGACATTTATGTTAAAAAATGAACATGAGCTTGGCAACTCTTTGAGACATTGAGTGAGAATTCATTACATCATGTCAGTTGCTCGTCGAGACCCTCCCGTAGAACCTAAAAGAGGTGGAATATATGAAATAGGTCATTCTACAGATATCTATACTAAGGTAGATGAATTATCCCATAAACTTGACCGGATTCTACAAGTTGGAAACATCTCTTCCCCATCTACTCAATTACATGAGGTCTGCATAATTTGTTCGAGTCCAACCCATTCTATAGGTGAATGTCCAGCTGCATACCAATTTCCTGAACTTGTTCAAGAGCAAGCCCACCAAGCCCAAACCCGATTAGCTCCTAGAACAGGAAATGATCCATTTTCAAATACTTACAATCCTGGCTGGCGAAATCATCCAAATTTTTCTTGGAAACCTCAACCTGTAGCCAATTCATCGATCAGACCTAATTATCAAGAAACCAATTTTAGAAGCATGCCATATTCACAATATCCAAACATCCCACAACCTCCACCGAATAATCAGCCTACTTTTGAAGACAAAGTGTTACAAGCATTGAAAGGGCTAGAAATGAATACTCAAATCCTTCACTCCCACACACAATCTATTGCAAAACTAGAAACTCAGATAGGTCAATTAGCCACAGCATTCAGTAGAAGGGAGGAGGGTAAGTTACCTAGTCAGCCTATCGATAACCCGAAAGGACAATTCATGGCTGAAGGTTCCAATAGTCCTGACAAATTCCCAGAACATGCTAAATCAGTCATGACTCTCAGAAGTGGAAAAATTGAACCCACCTGAACCAACCCAGAAATTAGAAGTGGCTAAACCAGAAGAGAGAAGAAATGAAAAAGAAAAGGAATTCAATGATCAAGCAATCATACCTAAAGCCCCATTCCCTAGTGCTTTAGAATCTCCTTTGCCTTCAGATAAGAAGAATATAAAAATGAATGAGATGCTTGAGTTATTTAAGCAAGTCCAAATAAACTTACCTCTTCTCGATGCTATCAAGCAAGTTCCAGCTTATGCCAAATTTTTGAAGGATCTATGCACACAAAAACGGAAAGCCAAGACACAAATACCAAAAAAGATACATTTGACTGAGCAAGTCAGCTCAGTTGTTCAGCAAATAACCCCACCCAAACTAAAAGATCCTGGTACCCCGATTATATCATGTGTCATAGGAAACTTCACAATCAAGAAAGCATTATTAGATTTGGGTGCGAGTGTAAACCTTCTCCCAAGTTCAGTGTATGAGTTATTTGGATTTGGAGAGTTGAAACCCACGACAGTAACACTACAATTGGCAGATAGATCAGTCAAAGAACCTCGTGGAATATTGGAAGATGTATTAGTAAAGGTGGATGAATTCTATTTTCCTGTCGACTTCCTTGTGTTAGATATGGAATCTAGCGGTAATCCTAACCAAATTCCCATCATCCTTGGAAGACCTTTTCTAGCTACTGCTAATGCATGTATAAATTGTAGAACAGGTGTGATGGATGTATCTTTTGGAAACAAGAAGATGAGATTAAATATTTTTAATGCTTCCCAAGGACCACCTGTGTATGATTTAAATGAAGTAAACATGATAGAGGAAGTAGTAGATAAGAAATTCCAAAGTTTGATTGATTCGGATCCTTTACAAACATGTCTTACACATTTTGGAATAGATGACTTTGATATTGATGAGTATACCAAAGAGATAAACATGTTATTAGAACCACCTAAGTTCGACACCATCCCTCCTTGGACTATAAAATATGAACCACTTCCAACTAAACCAAGTCCTTTAATACCATCCTTGGAAGAACCACCCCAACTAGAATTGAAACCTCTTCCAGATGACTTAAAATATTCATTCCTTGGACCCAATGATACCCTTCCAGTAATCATTGCATCTACCCTAACCTCTGAGCAAGAAGATAAATTGGTAGATGTACTTAAAGAACATAAAGAGGCAATTGGATGGACAATAGCTGATATTAAGGGAATTGACCCTTCCGTTTGCATGCACCACATTCATAGTGAAATTGAAGCCAAACCACATAGAGACATGCAACGAAGGCTAAATCCAAACATGAGGGATGTTGTTAAGAAAGAAGTAGTAAAATGGCTTGATGCTGGTATATTTATCCAATTTCAGATAGCCAATGGGTCAGTCCAATCCAAGTAGTACCTAAAAAATCGGGTATTACCGTGATTAAAAATGAAAAGGGCGAATCAATTCCTACTCGCACATCAACTAGTTGGAGAGTGTGTATAGATTATCGAAAGTTGAATGCCGTGACTAGGAAAGACCACTTTCCTTTGCCTTTTATCGATCAAATTCTAGAACGGCTAGCGGGACAAAGTTTCTTTTGTTTCTTAGATGGATATTCAGGATACAATCAAGTCCCAGTATTTCCTGCAGATCAAGAAAAGACCACCTTCACTTGTCCCTTTGGAACATTTGCCTTTAGACGTATGCCGTTTGGTCTTTGTAATGCACCAGCCACTTTCAACGATGTATGTTGGCCATATTTTCTGATATGATTGGTCAATTTTTGGAAGTATTTATGGATGATTTTTCAGTTTTTGGTGCATCATTTGATAGCTGCCTCGAGAACTTGACTAAGGTACTGAAACGATGTATGGAAATGAATTTAGTCCTAAGTTGGGAGAAGAGCCATTTTATGGTTCGTGAGGGAATTGTGCTTGGACACATTGTTTCAGAGCGAGGTATTGAGGTTGATAAAGCCAAGGTTGAATTGATCTCAAATCTACCACCCCCAACCTCAGTTAAACAAGTACGATCTTTCCTTGGTCATGCTGGTTTTTATAGACGCTTCATCAAAGATTTCAGTAAAATTTCTCGACCATTGTGTAATTTGTTGACCAAGGATAGTTCTTTTAATTTTGATAAAGATTGTCTAACAGCCTATAACATCCTTCGAACTGCTTTGACCACTGCACCAATTATCAAGCCCCCAGATTGGACCATACCTTTTGAAATCATGTGTGATGCTTCTGATTATGCTGTAGGGGCAGTTCTAGGACAGAAACTCAATCGAGAACCCCATGTAATTTATTATGCTAGCAAAACTCTTTCAGATGCACAAATGAACTATACTACCACTGAAAAAGAATTACTAGCAGTTGTGTTTGCCCTAGAAAAGTTTAGATCATATCTGTTAGGGTCTAAGGTTTTAGTTTATTCAGATCATGCAGCGTTGAGGCATCTTATATCAAAAAAGGATACAAAACCCAGACTGATTAGATGGATCCTTCTACTACAAGAATTTGATCTAGAAATCTTAGATAAGAAGGGTTCTGAAAATATGGTAGCAGATCATATCTCTAGGATCTCAGTGGAATACAATAAAGAAATAATCAGAGATAAGTTCCCTGATGAGCAATATTCTCAATTTCCCATAGCAGTCTTCCCTGGTTTGCCCACATTGTGAATTATTTGGCAACAGGAAAAGTACCTTCCCACTGGACAAAACAAGAAAAAGATAGATTTTTCTCACAAATCAAATATTACTTTTGGGAAGACCCTGAATTATTTAAGTACTGTTCAGATCAGGTGATTAGGCGATGTGTTCCCGAGAGTGAATTCAAAAGTATACTTAACTTCTGTCATTCTCTTGCCTGTGGAGGACATTTTAGTGGAAAGAAAACTGCAGCAAAGGTACTACAAAGTGGGTTTTATTGGCCAACTCTTTTTAAAGATGCACATGAATTTAGCCGTAATTGTCTCCAATGTCAACAAACAGGAAATATATCTCGAAAAGACATGATGCCCCTAAACCCTATCTTGGTTGTAGAAATTTTTGATGTATGGGGTATTGATTTTATGGGCCCATTTCCTTCCTCTTTTGGATTTGAATACATTCTAGTGGCAGTTGATTATGTGTCAAAATGGATTGAAGCCATGGCAACTCGAACCAATGACCATAAAGTTGTAATCAAGTTTATTCAGCATAATATCCTTAGTCGTTTTGGATGCCCAAGGGCTATAATTAGTGATGGGGGTACACATTTCACGAATAGACACTTTGAAGGATTAATGAACAAATATGGAATTACTCATAAGGTAGCTACACCTTATCATCCCCAAACTAGTGGCCAAGTTGAAATATCAAATAGAGAAATTAAAAATATCCTTGAGAAAACGGTGAGACCTGATAGGAAAGATTGGTCAGAACGTTTGGATGATGCATTATGGGCTTATCGTACTGCATTTAAAACTCCCATAGGAATGTCTCCTTACAGGCTCGTATTTGGAAAAGCCTGTCATTTACCTGTAGAATTAGAACACCGTGCATTTTGGGCTATCAAGCAATTTAATTATGATATGAAAAATGCAGGTGTCAATAGAAAACTCCAATTGAATGAGTTAGAAGAGCTACGAAATGAGGCATATGAAAGCTCAAAAATTTATAAAGAACGAACCAAAGCATATCATGACAAATTTATTAGTAGAAAAATTTTGAACCAAATCAAAAAGTATGGCT
The DNA here is from genome assembly GCA_900491605.1 of Calamus simplicifolius. Classification (NCBI taxonomy): domain Eukaryota; kingdom Viridiplantae; phylum Streptophyta; class Magnoliopsida; order Arecales; family Arecaceae; genus Calamus; species Calamus simplicifolius. The sequence goes on from UESW01004076.1 coordinate 914,974, forward strand.
TTACAATTCAAGATTACACCTTTTCCCTGGAAAACTTCGTTCACGATGGAATGGACCTTTTATAGTAACTCAAGTATTTCCCCATGGAGCTGTAGAGCTTAAAGACCCAAGCAAGGAAATACATTCAAAGTAAATGGCCAACGTTTGAAACCATATATAGAAGAAATTAATGATGGAGAAATTGTTGAATCAATTGATCTTGTGAACCCAACATTATCATAATAAGTAGCACAGTCTGGCTGAAGACTTTAAACTTAGCGCTCTTGGGAGGCAACCCAGTTTATTAGTTATTTTTAACTTTCTGTTCTTTTAGTATGTTCTTTTAGTATGACCAGAGAAGAGCAACAGAAGATTGAAAGAAGATGGCAACAATGAAACTTCCAACCTTCAAATACTCTACCAGGTAGTATCTTTCCTTGAAATTAATTTTTTTTCCATTAGGGACAATGGAAATTAAGTTGGGGGGAGGAAAAAGAATAAGTAAATCCTCGAGTAAAACTATAATCAGATGTGTGTACCAAATTCTGTCTCGATTTGAAGTTAATCAAGCAGTCTATTAATGAATTAATGGTTAGATTATTTTTGAGATACTGAGGAATAAATTATTAAGAAAACCTAATAAAAGGTAGGGTTTAGCCCAGAAAATTTTTAGAATAATTTCAGACCCTCCTGACCACTGATCTTAATAGTACAATCTACTTAATAAGGGTATGGGTGAAAATGTTATTTAAAAAAAAAAAAAAAAAATCTCTCTTAAAGTTAATAAATTAGGTTCTTAGCATTTTCACTGAGTAACCGGGCCCCGTCACCTAAGAAAGTGATGTTGTTCGCGTAAAAAGGTGGAATGTAAAAGAACCTAAGTAGAGTCAGTCCTACCTAAAGCCTTTTTGACTCGAGTAAGTAAGTCCGAGGGTGTTTTACACCTAATGCCCTAAAACCAATTGGTTTGGGAGCCATTGGCCTAAAGCTCGCTACAAGGGTTAATTAGAAAGCAAGGGGTTAGGACATTGCACTGACTTTACACAAAAAACCAAAGTACAAAAGACATTACACCCAACCCAAATTAAGTTAGAAGACTTAATTAGAGAAGTGGAAAGTTGGTGAAGGAAGACTTCTATAAATTCTTATGGACTACACTTATCACTAAATGGGTAAACTTAATAATCCAATGAAGTACCTCCCTTATGATCTAACCAAAATTTTTTAAAAAGAACTGTAAGATAACTATCAATTCTTGGACTAGCTTGGTACATATTTCTAAATTTATTTTCTCGAGGACGAGTAAGATTCAAGTTGGGGGGAGTGATAAACGCATAAATAATTATCATTAAACCTATTAATTAATAATTTAACGTACCTATTATTATTTAATATTTTAATATTTATATAATATTTTAGGTAAAACCTTATCAATTTAAGAGCTCGATTTTAGGAATTTAATGACGCAAACGGCACTCAAATCGGATTTAAGATGAGCCCGGAATTGATTTTACATTGATTTATTGTTTTAGCACGGATTTTAAAGTGAAGCCGGCAAACCAAGTGCCGACTTCATCGTCTCTTCTCAGATTCAAATTCCAACCATTTCCTCCACCAATTAAGGAATAAATTGGATAGGAAGTTATCAAATTGAATGAATTACATTCATCTTGAATGAATTTGGATTTTATTCATGATTTATTCAGGATTTTCTCCGCACCGTTCGTTGCTTCCGCGTCCTCTGTTTTGGCAACGCCGTGTCTTCACCGTGTCTGGAATTCTACAAATAGCAGTAAAGGGAGGAGGGAAGTCCGTCCAGCGCACTGCATCCGGGAGAATTGGAGGGAGGGCGGTGTTCATCTGTGGTTCGTGGAGGCTTCGTTTTAAGCAGGAGACGATCGTGCCGTGAGAAGAAGACTCTGTTCCAGCCAGCCATGAGAGGAAGTCTCTGTTCCAGTCGTGATCTACATCCGTTCCAAGCCATGAGAGAGAGATCTGTTCCGTTTCTTCCTGAAGACTCTGTTCCGTCCGTGCTCAGAAGGCATCCGTGTTCTTCCTCTGTTCCAGACGCCGTTTCGTGGCTTGGAGAGACGCTGTTCCGTGGCTTTGGAGGAGTTCCGCTGCCCTGTTTCCAACATCCGTGGAGGCTACTATTCCTAAGAGACTATGTTTATAGAGTCTCAGTCCATCCGTGGAGGCTGATCTGTTCGTGATTCGGGAGGCGCATGCAGAGGAGGAATAAAGACTTCATCCCATCTTTGGTTTGGCATAGAGAGAATTTATTGCTTTCTTATTGCCTTCTTAATGTCATGACTTTTAGTTTATATGAAATAAAGTTTCTATTCATGTTTAGATTTTATTAAATTATATTTAAGTGAAAATAATTTAGACTGATCTATTCTTAAAAGGGACGGGCCGTGATCTACGTGTACGGACCGTGCTTTTATAAGATAGATCATATCTTGATTTTTTTGCACTACTAATTATCTATTTAGTTAAATTTATAAATTTATTTCAAAATAATCGCTAGAGTCTCTGTGGAATCGATCCCTTACTCTCGCTATTCTAATAGTGAAATTAAGGTGTTTTAATTGTTGCGCTACGACACGCATCACTCGACCTCGGCTTTTCCACTCAGCCTCGGCCTCAGCTCTCAGCACTGAGCTCGTACGGCCTCGGCCTTAGCTCCTAGCACCGAGCTCCCCTTGGCACTCGGTTGTCCCCTCGGCCTCGTATGGCCTCGGCCTCGGCTCGTAGCACCAAGCTCCCCTAGGCACTCAGTTTCCCCCTCGGCCTCGTATGGCCTCGACCTCGGCTCTTTCACTCGGCCTCGTCCTCGTACGGCCTCGGCCTCTGCTCCTAGCCCGAGCTCGCCTCAGCACTCAAGCCCGAGCTTCACTCGGCACTCAACAAACCCGAGCTGCCCTCAGCACTCAAGCCTGAGCTCCCATTGGCACTCAACAAGCCCGAGGTCGCCCCGGCACTCAAGCCCGAGCTCTCCTCGGCACCCAAGCCCGAGCTTGCCTCGGCACTCAAGCCCGAGCTCCCATCGGCACTCAACGAGACTGAGCTCACCTCGGCACCCAAGCCCAAGGCCAGCTCGGCACAAAGGGCCAAAGACTGACTCCAACATCGGCAGCAAAGATCGTGGGCATAAAAAAAAAGGCACCTGACGACTCTCAACTCTCGGGTCACCACTCGGGCCAGCTGCGAAACCCCCAAGACAGTTTTACTGCAGCCTCAGCGGCTTCATTCATCTGCCTTCGTGGCCTCATTACAACTTCAGCAACCTTATCACAGCCTCAACGGCTTCACTTTAGCCTCAGCGGCTCTAACTCCGCCTCAATGGCCAATGGCCAATCGAGTAAGACCTTTATCTAAATTATATACTTGCAACATATTACTGGTCGCTTTCAGCTATCAAGAAGCCCCAAGATAACTCACAGTTGGGAGAGGCCAACTCCCCAGCTCACAGTTGACGAGCACGACCTCCAAGTTTCATGACAAAAAGAAACCCAAAGTCATCTCACGGTCAGGAGAAACCGATTCTCCAACTTACAGTTGACGGGCATCCGCTTCCGGACTCCGCATCGGAAGATGATTACTGGCTGCCAGTCAAGGGAAACCAACTTACCTTCAAACTGTGCTTAAAGTTTTTTAACAGGCAAAAAGCATGGCTCCAGAAAGCATGAAGATGTCTGCACAAAGCACTGCAAAAGGAAAGGGGTTTCCTTACCGGCAAGGAATCACAGTTAAAGTTGACATGAAAGAGCAAATGCGAAGGTAAAAAGTTCTACACTCCTTTCGCTTAGCTGGCGCAGGGCACACAAGCTCAAGGAGTGTGGGGGGCATCTGATACAGCCAGTGGGCCCCATGGGCCACAATGACAGCGTCTAGGCTTGGTCTCAGCAAATCGGCCTTTCCTCCTTGGTCCCAGCAGGGCCAGGGCGGCCTCCGGAGTCCGCCACCTTTTCCCTCTTCTCCCAAGCCGGCCTCAGTCTTCCACTCAGCCTCTGGCTTCAGGATTCTCCCCACGTCGGCTGCTCCTAAGCTCCTCTGGAAGCTCCCGAGCTCCCACTCAGCCGCATCACCTTTTTTCTCTCCTCCGCATGGAGCCAGCATCTGTTCGGCCTCGCCCCGGCCTCATCCAAGTCGGCCTCGCCCCGGCCTCATCCTAGTCAGCCTTGGCGGCGGCAATCCTCGGCGGCCTTCCTGAGCGGCTTAATTCCTAGGCGGCATCATTGGTCTACTCGGCCTTCTTCCAAGTCGGCCCTGCCCCGACATTGTCTCGTCTCGGCCTCGGTCTCCAGTCGGCCTCGGGCTCCAGTCGGCCTCGGGCTCAGTCAGCCTTGGTCTCCAATCGGCCTCGGACCCAGTCGACCTCGGTCTCCAGTCGGCCTCGTCTCTAATCGGCCTCGGCCTCGGTCTCTAGTCGGCCTCGGCCTCCAGTTGGTCTCTGTCTTCAGTCGGCCTTGGCCCCAGTCGGCCTCGATCTCCAGTCGGCCTCGGCCCCAGTTGGCCTTGGCCCCAGTCGGCACTTGGCTGCCCCCTCGGCCTCGGCCTCAATCGGCACTCGGCTGCCCCCTCGGCCTCGGTCTCCAGTCGGCCTCAGCCCTAGTTGACCTCGGTCTTTAGTCGGCCTCGGCTACCAGTTGGCCTCAGCCTCGGTCTTCAGTCGGCCTCAGCTCCCAGTTAGCCTCAGCCCCAGTCGGCACTCGGCTGCCCCCTCGGCCTCGGTCTCCAATCGGCCTCGGCTCCAGTCGGCCTCGGTCTCCAGTCGGCCTCGGCCCCAGTCAGCCTCGGCTCCAGACGGCCTTGGTCTCCAGTCGGCCTCGGCCCAATCGGCCTCGGTCTTCAGTCGGCCACGTCCTGCAGCCTGCAACAACCGTTCAAGCCAATCAGCACCTGCCATCCAACTGCAGCCACCTACTTTGACGGGACATGGCCTGCAGCCTGACAAGTCGCATAGGAGTAAGCTCCATAGCGCCTAAGACTACCACGTAGACCCATTAATCGCTTTCTGCCAAAATAATGAGCGGTTATCGATATACAATGGGCAGTTACCGATATTTACGGCGCGTGCTTAGCAACTGCGCACCCATCCGCCATCTGTTGAGCCGATCCTAACGGAAGGATTCGACTGTTATCGACGAAGGGTAAGAGGGACCTCCGAACAGATATATAAATATCCCGACTCACAACGAGGAAGGGGGCGGAATCTCTACTCTCTCGTTCAAATCCCTATTCTTCAAATCACTGACTTGAGCATCAGAGGGTTCCCGTCGGAACCATCAGTCCGAAACTTTTCTTGCAGATTTTTGACTGAAGAAAGCGGTCTCTGTCATTCTTCTGAAGGCCTACGAAGCATTTTTGTCGTCTAACGCTTCTCAAAAGTGATTTAGCAGCAACATGCAGTACTCTATATATTCCTCTTTTATATAAAGTACAAATAGCTCCGGTTTTTAAGTTGGCTCATGCCTAAGCCAGAGTCTTTGAATGGTACCAAGAGGGCCCTAGCCACGGGATAACCAAAATGGCTCAAAGTGGTATTGAGAGGAATCAAGAGAGGATTTTATTGGGTGTAACCAGATTTAAGGATTTGTATAAGAATCTTTAGTAAGAAAATAATTTTCATAATTTCAAAGTTTAATGGGAAACAATCTTTATAATCTTTGAATTTTTTTGATAAAGAATATTTTTACTCTTTTTCATCCATAAAAATAGACAAATAGGTTGAACTATATAAATTTCTATAAATGCTCTCTTATTTAGTTTTGCTTTTTACTTTTTTTATTGATCTCTTATTTTGTACACATATCTTGTCATAACATAATGGTATGAGCACTCTTGTATGTCTCCTCTTATAACAATTTGATATTAGGGCTCTCTCTACATGCCTCTTGTAGTACTAATTAATATCATGTATGTGGGTTTGCGCGCGCTCCCTATAAATTTTGATAATTTGAGATTGAGCTCTATTTATAAGTCAGGATTTAATTTACTATTGACTTATTGGTATTTGGTGAGGTAGAATTCTTTATCCTTCAACAAAATGACATATGGCAACCAGGTCCACATTTGTGCCATTGACTGAGAAAGCACAAAGACAATTTGAAGGTGCATGGTGGACAAGTTATTAGGCAACATACATATCATAAGTCGGTATGTATGCATGTTCTGTTGAACTGATGAAAATAGATGCTTGTCTGTAGAGTAACACAAAAAGATCGGCCCATCAAAGTAAAATGCCTAGCTTATGATACAAGTAACGTGTACAATCCCATCATCCAATACAGAATTCGTCTATAAAAGAAAAGCTTCAAATCGCAGCAAGAGGATCTTTATCCACAATCTGTCTTCAATCTTGTGATAACCCTCCCAATAGTTCCACATCGAAAAATTGGGAGTTGGTTAAGTGGTTTATATATGGTAAAGTAAGAAGAACAAGGCATCAATTGGATCCCTTTTTGGACTGTGATGGCCCAAGTTGGTGTGGACCTTATCCGTCTTGCTTTATTGTAACGAAACGGGCCCGTAGGCCCGGATCGTTACAATATGGTATCAGAGCCTTGCACCAGTCGAAAGTGCAGGAGCTAAGTGCCACACAGGCTTGAACATATGGGGGCCACCTCTAATCCTGCTTGCCTAGTGATTGTGATCAATTGACCCTAGCGACGAGGACGTCGCCTTTGTAAGGGGGATAGATTGTGATAATCCTCCCAATAGTCCTACATCGAAAAATTAGGAGTTGGTTAAGTGGTTTATATGTGGTAAAGTAAGAAGGACAAGGCACCAATTGGATCCTTTTTTGGGCTGTGGTAGCCCAAGTTGATATGGACTTTGTCCGTCTTGCTTTCTTGTAACGAAACGGGCCCGTGGGCCTGGGTCGTTACAAATCTCTAATAAAATGGTCTACTTTTGGCCACCTTTATTATCTTTCTCCACTAATTTCAAGAAATACCTCATCCTTCGTGCTCTCTCTATTTTGTAGGTTGTCCTGATATAAATGCTTCGATTTTTACCACTAAATTTTTAATCAATTTTATTTTTAAAATCATCATTCTTATTATTTAACGTTCGAAATTCCACTACACTTTTAGATAGTGTTTGAAATAGAGGATGTTGGCCCAGATGGCAACCCAAGAGGGGGGGGTGAATTGGGTTCTTAAAAATTTTAAGACTTTTTGAAATGTTTTAAACAAATTAACTCAAGATGTGCAAGTGAGAGAAATTAACTTATAAGCAATGCACAAACAGAAATATAAGAGAGATAGAGTGAGAGACAAATGAGCACGGCAAACACAAGATATTTTTATAGTGGTTCGGTGCAACCAGCACCTACGTCCACTCCCAAGATTCACTTGGGTCCACACTATAATCTCCTCAATTACAGCCGAGTTGTTTTACAAGCTCACAACTCAAACTTGTTGTTTTCCGGGATCACAACGAACCCAGCCGGTTTTACACGGGCTTACCAGCACAAAACCCAACTCGTTGGTTTTAACGGGATCACAACGAACCCAAAACGTAAGCTATCCCAAGCTTACAACGAGGTACAACTACCTCCACTGATTCAATCCACTGATTGAATCAGTACACAAGAAAATAAATCAGAGTTTAGATACAAGCAGCTCCTCTAGAGCAGAATAATCAAAATAAAGCTTAGGTTTAGAAAAGCCTGATTGAATAAGCTTGAATGCAGGCTTGGCTTCTTTGCTTCTCTTCTCCAACTCCTTTGAAGTGTGGAATCAGGCCTCAGCACAGATTCTCCTAGCTTTGGGGCTTTTGGATGTTGGTTGAAGCTTTTCTTCTTTTTCTTCTAGGTTGGAAGATCTTGATTTTGCTCTTGGTTGCTTTGGGATCTCCTCTTGAACTTTTTGTAGATTGTCAGGAGCCCACGAATCTCTCTCTTTGATTTCACTCCTTTTGAATCTCTTTTCTTGACTCAAATGATTTTTCCAATAAAGCTCTGTTTTTCCCTCTTTTTGAAAGATTTTCTTTTCTCTCTTTTTTCTATTGTTGTTTTTGATTTGAAAAGAGCTCCTCTATTTATAGATTCTGCAAAAATATATCCGTTAGAAACATAGAAATATAGCCGTTATTTAAAAATATTACCGTTGGAGCTGACGTGTCATCGTGAAAAATCGCGCCAGATTTGCGGAGTCGACTCAGCACTGTGGGAGTCGGCTCGAAGTCGATTACTAAAAATAGAAACATTTAAAAGTTAGAGGGTCGACTCGTGAAGAACCAAAGTGTCGACTCCTGACAGTCGGGGGTCGACTCGAAGAAAATGGGGAGTCGACTCGCACAGTCAGGAGTCGGCTCGCACAGAGTCAGGGGTCGACTCTTGAAATCCAAGGGTCGACTCGAGAAAATCAGAAATCTCTGTTACTGACTGGAGTCGACTCTGAAACTCTAGAGTCGGCTCCGGAACGTATCAAAAATCAGAAATTTTCTGATTGACTTTGAAATTCGTCCCAGATAATTTTAAATGATATTTTTGACTTGAATACAATAAATATGACATTAAGCATGAATTCAAGACATGTTTCAAGAAATCATTGATTGAAATATAACATGTAAAAATTCCTTTTTGAAATCTTAAATATAGAGCTTGAAACTTCTTTTTCAAATTGATTCAAAACTCAGTGAATTTAAACATTGAGAGTCCATTGCTTTCATTTTGAATAAGCTCAAGGTTTTTGATAAATAAACTCATTATTTCTTTTAAAATACTCATGGCTTTTGGAAATCATCAAAATCAATAAGTTGGGGTAATTAAATAATTACAATCTCCCAAATTTCTCAACAATCTCCCCCTTTTTGATGATGACAAAAACATTGAGTATATGCATGATTGATTTTTGAATCAATTTTTATGTTCATTGAGAGGCTCCCCCTAATGAGGTAGCTCCCCCTATGAAACTCAATTTTGTAATTCATTCAAAATTTTCAATTGTTAAGTTTAAGCAAATAATTTAAATTTTAAGCATAATGATAACCAAATTATCTCTCCCTTTAAGTTAACTCTCCTCCTTTAATATTCAAATTATCAAATCATATAAATTGAAAGCATATACGATTAAATAAAATCTCTCCCCCTTTTTTGTAATCAACAAAAAGGATAAAGTCATTGCATCAACAAGTTTTCCATATCATTAAACTTCTCAACCATTTATCTAATTGTATCAACTTCATTGTATCAAATTCATTATATCAAATTCAAATACAAGCTTCATAAGTAAATTTCTTTCATTGCATTGCTAATTCAAGATCAAATCAAGCATCCAATACATTAAAGAAATTGCTTAGACAAAAGTTAAAATCATTGCATCAAAATGAGATTACAAAGTGAACTTCATTACATCAAAATGTTACTCAGTACATTGAAATGAGATTACATTAAAAATATCAAAAGTTTCTTCTTGTAATCCTAGTTAAGTGATCTACAATGCTCTGCATTCCTTCACATTGTAGTTTAACATAATCTTTAAGCTTATCTACAAAAGTACAAGCATTCAAAATCTTATCCTGAAGCTCGGCGTTGCACTGGGAATAGGTCTCTGAGTCACCACAGATATCCTTAAGCTCTCCAAAAATATTCTTCAAGTCTTCACTTAAGGAGCTGGTGGATGAACTAAGAGTAGATTCAATAGATGCAACCCGATCACTAAGAGAATACAAAGATTCCTTCAAATTCATAAATTTTTCATCAAACTCACTTTTCAATCTATCTTCATGCTCACTAATCTCAGATTTAAATAAAGATCTAAGCTGTTCTAACTGAACATCAGAAAATCTATCAGATGGTGAAGCAGATGTCTGAGCTGGAGCAGGAACAGAACAGGAACTGGAACAGGGGCAGGAGCAAATCTGGAACTGAAGAGCTCGAGGAGGCTCAGGTGAAGAATGTCTCACAGAAGGTCCAGGGGCCTCAGTATCCATAGCTCTATCCTCAGCAATGTTCTTCCTCTCCCATCTCCCATTCCTCTTAACAAATCCCATTCGATGAATAGTGCCAAAGTGTAATAATCAGTATGCCTTAATTCCTTCATTGGCTCACTCTCACCAAATGCAATCCCTTGGCTTTGAAATATCTTAGTAGAATCATGCCATAGGGCAAACTGGACTTCTTCTTCCCTCCACAATCAGCAATACCAAATGATCATCCGGCAAATTAATAGGCTTCCCAGTCACAACCATCCATCACAAAGATATCCCTCTCAGAAACATAATCAAATCTGCCAGTCTTGGGAAACAATACCCTACTGCAGATATTATGAAGTAACCTCAGCTCCAAAGGCAATTGGTTTGCAAAACTTCTTCAAAACCCTCAAAATTTCTGTTCAACAATCTTGTGAGGGCAGGGATCTATCATAGGTGGATGGTCCAGATAGGGGCAAATCCAACAGTCTAGATAGAATAGTGGCAGTGATATTCAGTCCAATGCCTCTCACACACTAACTAATCCATCATCACCTCTAGTCAAATTTGAGTAAAATTCCTTAACTAGTGCAGGGTACGTGGGACAATCCAGTGAACAATTTTCTCAAGTCCCATCTCAATCAATTGTCTCCCAATAAAAATCCCTCATTTCAAATAACTCAAAATCCACCTTTCTACCGGTTGTAACAACTCTACTGGCAAGGTGATCTACCTGAAGAGTGGTAGCTGGAACAGGAGAACCACTCGGAGAAGGGGTAGAGGACGAATCTGGAGATGGCTCGCGAACGGGTCGTCGAACGGTCCGTTTCCTCTTCAATCCGGCGCCACTACTGCTAGCTCCACGAGTTTTAGGTGCCATAGATCTAGATGGAGTTAATAATCAGAGGTTTTTGGAGTTTTGGAAGGTTTGGAAAGCTTTGGAAAGAGTTTGGAATGATTAGAAATGATTGAAATGTCGGGGGTCGACTCGTGCCCTAGATAATCAACTGGGACCACGTCGAGTCGACTCGCGCAAAGCGTGGAGTCGGCTCCCGAGTAGTCACAGAGCACGGACCCGAAATCGAGTCGACTCGCGCAGAGCGGGGGTCGGCTCCCGAGTTTCAACAGAAACAGGGGTCGACTCCGATACTGTCCGAGTCGGCTCCGAGACCATTTCAGAAAAAAAATAAAATTCAGAGAATCTGAAATGAGTCCGGAATTTGATCTTTGAGTATGATAAAAATCATGGATTTTGAGAGATCAATTGATATGAGTTCTAGATAAAATTTCCTTAAGATTTTGAGAAATTGAAAGAACTCTAGATACATTTCCTTAGGGGTTTCAAATCATTCTAAAGGATCACAAATCCCTAATTCTCCTCTAAGATAACAAAATCTTTCTTCACTTAAGGTTTTGTAAAATATCAGCTAATTGTTCTTCAGTGTTAACATAATCAAGACAAATTTCATTATTAGTTACATGTTCTCTTATAAAATGATATCTAATTTCTATGTGTTTTGTTCTTGAATGTTGAATTGGATTTTTAGTTAAATTGATTGCACTTGTATTATCACATTTTATGGGTGTCTTATCAAGTGTGATACCATAGTCTTCAAGTTGTCGCTTAATCCATAGGATTTGCGCACAGCAACTTCCAGCTGCTACATATTCAGCTTCAGTAGTTGATAATGCAACTGAATTTTGCTTTTTGCTAAACCATGAGATTAAGTTACTTCCTAAGAATTGGCATGCACCACTTGTGCTTTTTCTATCTAACTTACATCCAGCATAATCAGAATCTGAGTATGCAATTAGATTTAATGTGGAGTCTCTAGAATACCATAAACCTACATTTTTTGTTCCACTTACATATCTTAGTATTCTTTTAACAGCAATTAAATGTGATTCTTTAGGTTCTGACTTGAAATCTAGCACATAAGCAAACAGCAAACATTATGTCTGGTCTACTTGCAGTTAAATAAAGTAGGGATCCGATTATACCTCGATAATATTTCTGATCAACCTTCTTACCTTCTTCATCTTTGTCCAGCTTGCATGAAGGACTCATTGGTGTTCCGAGGGGTTTCATTGATTCCATACCAAACTTCTTTAGGATTTCTCTTGTGTATTTTGTTTGGTTGATGAAGATTCCCTCTTTGCTTTGTTTGATTTGGAGTCCAAGGAAGAAGTTGAGTTCTCCCATCATGCTCATTTCAAATTCTCCCTGCATTAACTTGGCAAATTCTTGACATAGAAATTGTTAGTAGCACCAAAAATAATGTCATCAACATATATTTGTACTACTAAGTAAATCTTTACTTTTCTTTTCAAAAACAAGTTTTATCAACATTTCCTCTTGTAAAATCATTTTCAATTAAGAATTTACTTAATCTATCATACCAAGCTCTAGGTGCTTGTTTCAAACCATATAAAGCTTTGTGCAATTTAAAAACGTGATTTGAAAATTCGTGATCTTCAAAACCTGGTGGTTGTTCTACATAAACTTCTTCATTTATAAATCCATTTAAAAATGCGCTTTTAACATCCATTTGAAATAAGTTAAAATTCATATGACATGCAAATGCAAGTAATAGTCTAATGGCTTCTAATCTAGCTACTGGTGCAAAGGTTTCATCAAAATCAATACCTTCTTCTTGATTATATCCTTTTGCAACTAATCTAGCTTTGTTTCTAATTACTATGCCATTTTCATCTAGTTTATTTCTAAACCATTTTGATCCTATAACTGAATGATTTTTAGGTCTTTCAACTAATGTCCATACATTATTTCTAGTAAATTGATTTAATTCTTCTTGCATTGCTAACATCCAATTATTATCTTTTTCAGCTTCTTCAATAGTTTTAGGTTCAATTTGTGATACAAATGCAAGATGATTACTAATATTTCTCATGTATGATCTAGTTCTTATTCCTTGAGATGGATCACCTATAATCAATTCCTTAGGGATGACTATAAGCATATCTCCAATCCTTGGAAGATCTACATCATTATGATTATTTATCATCATCCTTATGTGAATCATTATCTTTAGCTTCTTGCTCATGATCTAAAGATACTTCAATATTAAGTTTTTCAAGATCTTTTTCAATTATGTTTGTATCTTCCTCATCATCAATTTTCAGAACTAGATGCTAAAGACTCATCGAAAACTATATGAATGGATTCTTCAACTACTAAGGTTTTCTTGTTAAATACTCTATAAGCTTTACTAGTTGTTGAATATCCTAAAAATTTCCTTCATCAGATTTAGCATCAAATTTTCCTAAATTATTTTTACCATTATTATGAATAAAACATTTACATCCAAATGCATGAAAGTATTTTATATTGGGTTTTCTTTCATTCCATAATTCATAAGGTGTTTTCTTTAAGATTGGTCTTATTAGGGCTCTATTTAAGATGTAACATGCTGTGTTAATAGCTTCCGCCCAAAAGTACTTTGGTAGTTTACTTTCACATAGCATGGTACGGGCCATGTCTTCTAGAGTCCTATTTTTCTTTCAACTACACCATTTTGTGTGGAGTCCTAGGGGCTGAAAAATTATGATTAATACCATTTTCAGTGCAGAAACTTTCAAATAAGTGATTTTCAAATTCAGTTCCATGATCACTTCTTAGAGATACTATGGTAGTGTTTTTCTCATTTGTGACTTTCTTGAAGAATTTCAGGAATATCGAGAAAGTCTCATCTTTGTGAGCTAAAAACATTACCCAAGTATATCTAGAATAATCATCTACAATCACTAGACCATATTTCTTTCCTCCTAGACTTGTGGTTCTAGTTGGTCCAAAAAGGTCCATGTGAAGTAGCTCTAATGGCCTAGAAGTTGAAACAACATTTTTAGATTTGAAAGAACTTCTAGTTTGTTTTCCAAATTGACATGCATCACATATTTTGTTATTTTCAAAATCTAGTTTAGGTAAGCCTTTAACTAAATCCATTTTAATTAGTTTTGAAATAAGGTGTGTGCTTGCATGACCTAATCTACGATGCCACAACCAACTAATTTCATTTATGTTAGCATTGTCAGCAATTAAGCAATGATCACTCAAAGATAATTTTTCTAGATCAACCAAGTAAACATTGCCATGTCTATAACCAGTAAAACAATGCTATTATCAATAGAATTAGTTACAGTGCATAGAAGATTTAAATGAAACATTAAAGTTTTTATCACATAATTGACTTATACTAATTAGATTATGCTTCAAACCATCAACATAAAGTACATTATCAATAAATGTAGATGGAGTTATACGAACTTTACCAAGGCCCATAATTTGACCTTTACCATTATCGCCAAACGTAACAACTCCACCTTTCTTTTCTTCTAGGGTGATGAATTCATCTTTGTCACCCGTCATATGTCTTGAGCAGCCACTATCAAGGTACCACTTTCTTTTTGATCTTTTGGCTACAAGACATTCCTGCAACATAATTTAAACTTTATGTTTAGGTACCCAAGCTTTCTTGGGTCCTTCATGGTTAGTAGCAATAAAAATTGTTCCTTTCGGAACCCATATTTTCTTTCCTTTAATTTAATTTTTCATTATTACTTATTGTTTTGCATTCAAAAGATTTATGTCCTTTTTGATTACATTTAAAACAAGTAATATTACTTTGGTTAGCTTTTACAAAAATATTTTTAATGATTTTTGTTTTCTAAATGTGTTATACCCTAAACCTGCTTTGTCAAAAACTGCTTTTTGACTATCTAAAATCATGTTTAGTTTAGTTGAGCTTAAGTAAATTTCTCAACAATGTCTTTATATTTTTAACATCTTTCTTTAGAAAATCATTTTCATTAGAGATTGATTCTTTTTCTTTAATTAGATTTTCATTTCAGATTTAATCAAATCAATCTTATGAGCAAAATCATTCTTTTCATTAAAAAGTGTTTCTTTTTATCTTTTAAATCTTTAACTACAAGATTTAATTCATTTTTCTTTAATTAAATTTAAGTTTTCAGTTTTCAAAGATTTGTTTCTTTTTCAAAGCCTTGAAATCAATCATCAATTCATTAAAGCTTCAAACATTTCATCAAATGTAAATTCATCATCGGGGGTTTCGGTACTTACCTCTTCGTTGTCGTCCGCCATGAAGCAAACATTTGCAACTTCTTTTTGTTCTTCTTCTTCGGAAGAAGACTCTTCACTGTCAGTCCAAGTTGCCATGTAGCCTTTTTCTTTTTCTTGTAGGCCTTCTTAAGTAAAGGACAGTCATATCTAAAATGCCCTGGCTTTTTACATTCATAACATACTAAGGGCTCTTTCTCTTTGTCCTTTTCCTTTTTCTTATCCTTTTCTTTTTCTCCTTCCATTTTTGATCCAAATCTCTTCTTGTGGAAGGGCCTCCTTCTTTGCATAAATTTCTTGAATTTCCTGCAAGGAGGGCTGTCTCATCATCATCATCCTCTTCATCATCGCTGCTGCTTACTTTCTTTTCCGCAGCTTTGAGGGCGATGGTCTTCTTCTTTCTTGACTCATCCTCATTGACATGTTGTTTAACTTGAAGCTCATGAGTCATTAGCGAACCAAGAAGCTCTTCCAATGGTAGGATGTTCAGATCTTTGGCTTCTTGTATGGCTGTCACCTTGGCTTCCCAAGTCCTTGGAAGTGACCTAAGAATTTTGCGAACAAGCTCAGAGTTAGTATAAACTTTTCCAAGACTTTTCAAACCATTCACAATATCAGTGAATCTAGTGAACATGCATGTGATGGTTTCATTTTGTTCCATGGTAAATAATTCATATTTATGAACCAAAATATTTATCTTTGATTCTTTTACTTGGTTTGTTCCTTCATGTGTTATTTCCAACCTATCCCAAATTTCTTTTGCGGAATTACATGTTGAGATTCGGTTGAATTCATTTGAATCTAAGGAACAATATAAAATATTAATGGCTTTAGCATTTAATTGTGCCATTCTCCTATCATTATCATTCCAATCCCTTTCGGGCTTAGGAACAATAGTGCCATCAATAAGTGTGGGTGTACTAGGTCCATTTATTATTACTCCCCACAATTCATAGTCAGAAGCTTGAATGAATATTCTCATTCTAGCTTTCCAATATGAATAGTTGGTTCCATTAAATAAAGGAGGTCTATTCGTAGAATGACCTTCAGCAAAACATGAACCACTTTGTGTTGCCATAAGGATCTTTAGCCCTTGATCGTGAGATCAAATTCTAAATGAGCACTTGCTCTGATACCAATTGTTGGCCCAGATGGCAACCCAAGAGGGGGGGGGGTGAATTGGGTTCTTAAAAATTTAAGACTTTTTGAAATGTTTTAAACAAATTAACTCAAGATGTGCAAGTGAGAGAAATTAACTATAAGCAATGCACAAACAGAAATATAGAGAGATAGAGTGAGAGACAAATGAGCACGGCAAACACAAGATATTTTATAGTGGTTCGGTGCAACCAACACCTACGTCCACTCCCAAGATTCACTTGGGTCCACACTATAATCTCCTAGATTACAGCCGAGTTGTTTTACAAGCTCACAACTCAAACTTGTTGTTTTCCCGGGATCACAACGAACCCAGCCGGTTTTACACGGGCTTACCAGCACAAAACCCAACTCGTTGTTTTAACGGGATCACAACGAACCCAAAACGTAAGCTATCCCAAGCTTACAACGAGGTACAACTACCTCCACTGATTCAATCCACTGATTGAATCAGTACACAAGAAAATAAAAGAGTTTAATACAAGCAGCTCCTCTTGAGCAGAATAATCAAAATAAAGCTTAGGTTTAGAAAAGCCTGATTAATAAGCTTGAATGCAGGCTTGGCTTCTTTGCTTCTCTTCTCCAACTCCTTTGAAGTGTGGAATCAGGCCTCAGCACAGATTCTCCTAGCTTTGGGCTTTTGGAGTTGGTTGAAGCTTTTCTTCTTTTTCTTCTTTGGAAGATCTTGATTTGCTCTTGGTTGCTTTGGGATCTCCTCTTGAACTTTTTGTAGATTGTAGATCTGGAGCCCACGAATCTCTCTCTTTGATTTCACTCCTTTTGAATCTCTTTTCTTGACTCAAATGATTTTTCCAATGAAGCTCTGTTTTTCCCTCTTTTGAAAGATTTTCTTTTCTCTCTTTTTTCTATTGTTTTTTTGATTTGAAAAGAGCTCCTCTATTTATAGATTCTGCAAAAATATATCCGTTAGAAACACAGAAATATAGCCGTTATTTGAAAATATTACCGTTGGAGTGACGTGTCATCGTGAAAAATTGCATCCAGAATTTTGCGGAGTCGACTCGAGCACTGTGGGAGTCGGCTCGAAGTCGATTACTAAAAATAGAAATATTTAAAACGTTAGAGGGTCGACTCGCGAAGAACCAAAGTGTCGACTCCTGACAGTCGGGGGTCGACTCGAAGAAAATGGGGAGTCGACTCGAGAAGCGCTCAAAAAACATGCTTTTTGTTGTTTGAGCGGAGTCGACTCGCACAGTCCAGGAGTCGGCTCGCACAGAGTCAGGGGTCGACTCTTGAAATCCAAGGGTCGACTCGAGAAAATCAAAATCTCTGTTACTTACTGGAGTCGACTCTGAAACTCTAGAGTCGGCTCCGGAACGTATCAAAAATCAGAAATTTTTCTGATTGACTTTGAAATTCATCCCAGAATATTTTAAATGATATTTTGACTTGAATACAATAAATATGACATTAAGCTTGAATTCAAGACATGTTTCAAGAAATCATTGATTGAAATATAACATGTAAAAATTCCTTTTTGAAATCTTAAATATAGAGCTTGAAACTTTTTTTTCAAATTGATTCAAAACTCAGTGAATTTAAACATTGAGAGTCCATTGCTTTCATTTTGAATAAGCTCAAGGTTTTTGATAAATAAACTCATTATTTCCTTTAAAATACTCATGGCTTTTGAAAATCATCAAAATCAATAAAGTTGGGATAATTAAATAATTACAATCACAAATTTCTCAACAGAGGATAAGAGGGATATCCTCTGGATATTTCCTCTTATTCCCACAAGCCATAACTATAAGGAATAGCTGGGAATAAAGTTAACCAAAGGGATAATCCATGGTTATCCCTCCAAATAAGAGTAAAAAAAAGTTATCCTATGGATTTATCTTTTTGCATTTGATATGATCAATGGGATAGCCAGGGATATTCCTAGAGATAGCCAGGGAACAAACTCTATCCCATACATTTATCCATGAATAATATTTTTTCTATCAAACACTACCTTAGTATCGCGAGCATCATTTAAGTATTGAATTGCTTTATTGCAACGGTTGAATCAGTCAGCTCCACTACTTCTCCTATAAATTTTGATGATAAGAACATTTCGTTCTAAAAATCATTAGCTTAGCTTCTTATCCATCCAAATTGTGCATTCAGCTGAGCTCTCGTCGGTGACAGCAATGGAGGTGGATTTCACCTTGGTGATCCGGCACACCTTAATCATGCCTGCACCCAATTTGGCTGTATTTTAGCGTGCATCGTTACTCAAAAGTTTATATGATACTTTACTTCTACTTGATCTTTCTTCTATTATATATATATATATATATATATATATATATATATATATGCATGTGTTGATGCCCGATCACTTTGAGTTGGCGTCCTTGAGCGTTGGCCATTCCTCCACAGAAATATTGGAGCCTTTCCTTTGTCTTCAAAGCCTGCAAGAAGTCCCACGGCCGGATATTCCGGCAGGGTCCCTTCGACGCTCAAGTTAGTGCTCTGGGCAACAGCCGTGAGCTTGAGAAAGCTCGAAAGAGAAAGAGAGAGGCTCAGAATGAGCGTCTTGAGTTTTTTTCGGAGTTACCTCTTCTTACCTAATTTATTTACCTTTATACTCTGCGTAACTTGCTTGAGAAGTTTGGGTTCTTGTCCTCTAGTGGGAATGGGTCACGTGGAGCCTTATGATGGACCATGACTTTTGAGGACTCATTTAGTCTGAGTGGCTAAAGTGTCATGATGACTGAGGACGTTTGGTGGAAAAAATGTCAGGGCTGATATCTGTGAGGCCCAAAATGCTGCCACTTGTCGAGACTTTTATGATAAATGATAACTTTCGATAAAGCTTACCTCTTAGTGGAATGTCAGAGCTACATGCGCCATCTCGTCAGAGACAGATGACCACTTAATTATCTCATTAAAGTAAGTGGCCATAGTTTATTAATCCAGAAGATGATGTGATGAACAGTCTCTGTAGGGCCTACGTGTGTCCAAGCCATACCCTTTCAATTTGGAAAGTCTCATATTCGTACTGCCCTCATTAATTAGACCTTAGTCTGAATCATGGACTGAGGCCGTCAAGGATTACCTGGAGGCCGCTAAGGAAGGGCCGTTGGGGACTTGGGTTCAGTGAGGCGTTATCGACTGAGGCCGGGGCCGCCTAGGACAGCTCGTGAGCCGCCAAGAACGATCTGACAGGGGCTGCCTGGGACCACTGTGGCCGCCCAGGAATGCTCGGGGCTGTGCATGCATGAGTCCGGCTAGGATGCTCATGGCCGCCGTGAAAGGAGAAAGGCCGTCTAGGATGCTCGTGGCAGGAAATAGGGGCCGCCTGGGACCAACATGGCCGCTTGGGAATGCTCGGGGCTGCCTGGGATTGCGAGGTCGTTTGATAGAGGCTGTTGCGGAAAGGCCGGAGGCCATCATGGAAGGGTCGGAGGCCGTCTAGAATTTGCCAGGGGCCGCCTAGAATGTCGGGGGCCGCCTAGGACTGGGAACAGAAGGGGCCATCTAGAATTTGCCAAGGGCCGCCTAGAATGTCGGGGGCCGCCTAGGACTGGGAACAGAAGGGGCCGTCTAGAATTTTCCAAGGGCCGCCTAGAACGTCGGGGCCACCTAGGATGTCGGGGGAGGCCGCCTAGAGGGAGAGAGGCTGCTGTGGGGCCGACTAGAGAAAGAGAGGGCCGCCGTGGACTAAGGCCGGGTGTCGTCGTGGATGACGACTGGGTACCGCCATGGACTGAGGCCGGGTGCCATCAAAGATGATGACTGGGTACCACCACGGACTGAGGCCAGGTGCCATCACAGATGACGACTGGGTACCGCCATGAACTGAGGCTGGGTGCCGTCGGGGATTACTTGGAGGCCGCCTAGAATGGGGCCACTGCAGCCGTTGTGGAAGGCCGTTGGGGAGTTTGAGGGAGTCCAAAGACCGCCAAGGATGGATCAGTGAGAGCGGCCTGGTTGTTCTCGGCCGCTGTGGAAGGGGCCAGGGGCCGCCATAGAAGCCGCAAGCCATCATGGACAATTTGGCATGAGGCTGTCATGGACGACTCTGCCGTTGGAGAACGGAGAGCTAGGAACCTCTAAGAGGCCATCTACACCCATCCTTAATTAGTCTTATAATAGCATTTAATCCAGAGACAGTTTCCTCTACTTAGCTGGGCAGCGGGTGGGCCGCTGCCGGTGTTGTTTAGGCTTCATAGAACCTTAGGAAACAGAGATTGTTGTGAAGATGGAGCCGACGTCTGGGACCATCATGGGAGATGGATGCCTGGTGCCACCCAGAATGGACGGAGGAGGCCGCTGTGGGGCACCGGCTGGGAAAGCCGCTGAAGAAGACTCGGCCGAGCCATTGAGGTCGTTGAGGAATGTGGATGGGATGAGGTTGGTGTAAGAGTGGAGAGCCTAAGACGGGCTACTGGCGCGTTCATGGTATTTTAGTATGCTGTATGCGATGATCAGTCCATTTCTGATCGAGAGGTCCAGAGCGGAAAGAATGGGACGACCTGGAGTTCTCCCTATTCCGTCAGCTAAGCTCAGGGAGAGATGGGAGGTCTGTCGAGATGGGCCTTTCTCCCCCTCTCGCCCTTCTCTTACGCTCTCTTGTCAAGGCCATCAGACATTATTTATTGTCTGCCATGAAGCACCTCACAAGGCTATTTAATAATTAAGACTTGTGGCAGCGGAGAGAGAGAGAGAGGGCGCGCTTGGGGCTACCATAGAAGAAACCGTCGTCTCAGGTTGCCGAGGGCTGTTGAGGAAGCTGAACGGCTGGGAAAGATTGTTGAGAATGGCTCGACAGGTCCGTCCGTGGTCAACAGCCGAGCACGTACACGTCTCCCGTCTGAAGACAAATATCAGGAAAGACCGTTCAGGAACAAACTGTCGTAGTTTTTTTTTTTATATGGGCCTGTTAACTGGCCCCATCAGATGCCCCCCATACTCCTTGAGCTTGTAGATCCTGCACTAGCCAAGCTGAAGGAGTGTAGAACTTTTCAAGCGATTTTAGGGGTAAATTGATTACTTTGTGCTCGTCACTTAAAGCAGCACACGCTAATTTTGAGAGGATGTTCGTCAACTAGCCGCTGAGGCAAAGACAAAGATGATGACGCTTTCGGAGGTGACATTAGGTGCCGAGCTAGCCTCGAGTTCTGACACCGACCGGAGTCGGGCTTAGGTGCCGAGCTGGTCTCGGGCTTTCAGGGCCACCAAGACTACAGGATTGAACCATCTCAGAGGTTTCGCGCGCCTATCTGGGGGTTTGACTTGGGGCCGCTCAGAATCCCAAGTTTAAACCTTCGAGAGTTTCTTGTGCTGGCTCAGGGCGCCCATGCCCTTTTTGGATTAGATGTTGAGGCCGTTCGAAACCAGCCCGAGGGCAGGCTAGGGGCCAGACATGACTATGGCCGCCTAGGACCAGCCCGAGGGCCGGCTAGGGGCCTAACATACTTGTGGCCGCCTAGGACCAGCCCGAGGGCCGGCTAGGGGCCAGACATGACTGTGGCCTCCTAGGACCAGCCCGAGGGCCGGCTAGGGGCCTAACATACTTGTGGCCCGCCTAGGACCAGCCCGAGGGCTGGCTAGGGGCCAGACATGACTGTGGTTGCCTAGGACCAGCCCGAGGGCCGACTAGGGGCCTAACATACTTGTGGCCGCCTAGGACCAGTCCGAGGGCCGGCTAGGGGCCAGACATGATTGTGGCCGCCTAGGACCAGCCCGAGGGCCGGCTAGGGGCCTAACATACTTGTGGCCACCTAGGACCAGCCCGAGGGCTGGCTAGGGGCTAGACATGATAGTGGCTGCCTAGGACCAGCCCGAGTGCCGGCTAGGGGCCTAACATACTTGTGGCCGACTAGGACCAGCTCGAGGGCCGGCTAGGGGCCTAACATACTTGTGGCCGCCTAGGACCATCCCGAGGGCCGGTTAGGGGCCTAATCTACTTGTGGCTGCCTAGGACCAGCCCGAGGGCCGGTTAGGCACCAGACATGACCGTGGCCGCCTAGGACCAGCCCGAGGGCCGGCTAGGGGCCTAACATACTTGTGGCCGCCTAGGACCAGCCCGAGGGCCGGCTAGGAGCCAGACATGACTGTGGCCGCCTAGGACCAGCCCGAGGGCCGGCTAGGGGCCTAACATACTTGTGGCCGGCTAGGACCAGCCCGAGGGCCGGCTAGGGGCCAGACATGACTGTGGCCGCCTAGGACCAGCCCGAGGGCCGGCTAGGGGCCTAACATACTTGTGGCCACCTAGGACCAGCCCGAGGGCCGGCTAGGGGCCTAACATACTTGTGGCCGGCTAGGACCAGCTCGAGGGCCGGCTAGGGGCCAGACATGACTGTGGCTGCCTAGGACCAGCCCGAGGGCCGACTAGAGGCCTAACATACTTATGGCAGCCTAGGACTAGCCCGAGGGCCGGCTAGGGGCCAGACATGACTGTGGCCGCCTAGGACCAGCCCGAGGGCCGGCTAGGGGCCTAACATACTTATGGCCGGCTAGGACCAACCCGAGGGCCGGCTAGGGGCCAGACATGACTGTGGCTGCCTAGGACTAGCCCGAGGGCCGGCTAGGGGCCTAACATACTTGTGGCCGCCTAGGACCAGCACGAGGGCCGGTTAGGGGCCTAATATACTTGTGGCCGCCTAGGACCAGACCGAGGGCCGGTTAGGGGCCAGACATGACTTTGGCCGCCTAGGACCAGCCCGAGGGCCGGCTAGGGGCCTAACATACTTGTGGCCGCCTAGGACCGGCCCAAGGGCCGGCTAGGGGCCTAACATACTTGTGGCCGCCTAGGACCAGCCCGAGGGCCGGCTAGGGGCGTAACATACTTGTGGCCGGCTAGGACCAGCCCGAGGGCCGGCTAGGGGCCAGACATGACTGTGGCCACCTAGGACCAGCCCGAGGGCCGACTAGGGGCCTAACATACTTGTGGCCGCCTAGGACTAGCCCGAGGGCCGGCTAGGGGCCTAACATACTTATGGCCGGCTAGGACCAGCCTGATGGCCGGCTAGGGGCCTAACATACTTGTGGCCGCCTAGGACCAGCCCGAGGGTCCGGCTAGGGGCCTACCATACTTGTGGCGGGCTAGGACCAGCCCGATGGCCGGCTAGGGGCCTAACATACTTGTGGCCGCCTAGGACCAGCCCGAGGGCCTGCTAGGGGCCAGACATGACTGTGGCCGCCTAGGACCAGCCCGAGGGCCGGCTAGGGGCCTAACATACTTGTGGCCGACTAGGACCAGCCCGAGGGCTGGCTAGGGGCCAGACATGACTGTGGCCGCCTAGGACCAGCCCGAGGGCCGGCTAGGGGCCTAACATACTTGTGGCCGCCTAGGACCAGCCGAGGGCCGGCTAGGGGCCTAACATACTTGTGGCCGGCTAGGACCAGCTCGAGGGCGGCTAGGGGCCAGACATGACTGTGGCCGCCTAGGACCAGCCCGAGGGCCGACTAGGGGCCTAACATACTTGTGGCCGCCTAGGATATGCCCGAGGGCCGGCTAGGGGCCAGACATGACTGTGGCCGCCTTGGACCAGCCTGAGGGCCGGTTAGGGGCCTAATATACTTATGGCCGGCTAGGACCAGGCCGAGGGCCGGCTAGGGGCCAGACATGACTGTGGCCGCCTAGGACCAGCCCGAGGGTCGGCTAGGGGCCTAACATACTTGTGGCCGCCTAGGACCAGCCCGAGGGCCGGTTAGGGGCCTAATATACTTGTGGCTGCCTAGGACCAGTCCGAGGGCCGGTTAGGGGCCAGACATGACCGTGGCCGCCTAGGACCAGCCCGAGGGCCGGCTAGGGGCCTAACATACTTGTGGCCGCCTAGGACCAGCCCGAGGGCCGGCTAGGGGCCAGACATGACTGTGGCCGCTGATAAACGCATAAATAATTATCATTAAACCTATTAATTAATAATTTAACGTACTTATTATTATTTAATATTTTAATAATTTATATAATATTTTAGGTAAAACTTTATTAATTTGAAGAGCGCGATTTTAGGAATTTAATGACGTAAACGGCACCCAAATCGGATTTAAGATGAGCCCAAAATTGATTTTTCATTGATTTATCTGTTTTAGTATGGATTTAAAGTGAAGTCGGCAAACCAAGTGCCGACTTCATCGTTATCTCGGCCAGTTCCCCTGTTTCCGCACGATTCTTATCCGATTTCATTCTAATTGTTTCCTCTACCAATTAAGGAATAGATTAGATTGGAAGTTATCAAATTGAGAGAATTAAATTCCTTTAGAAGGAATTTGAATTTTATTAATTATTTATCTAGATTTACTTTATTATTTTCGTTGCTTCCGCTGCGTCTCTCTGTTTTAAAACAGATTCTCGCCGCATCAAGGCTGCGTCCGGAGCCTCTACAAATAGCAGGGAGAGCAGCCATTAGAGCCGTCCAAGGAAGCCATCCATCCAGCGCGCTGTATCTGGGAGATCCGCCGTTCGTGAGCTCTCTTCCGTGCATACCCGTGAGCTCTGTTCCGTGGCATCTGTGAGAAGTCCATGGGTCCGTGGCATCCGTGGGTTCATCCTCTGTTCGTGGGTTTCGTGGGTTTCATGGAGTCCTGTGTTTCATGCGCTGCATCCATGGTTTAGCGTCTGTGAAGGAAGAATGGCAGAACCCGGTTCAGTCTGTCTTTTGTTTCATCTCGTCTTTGATTTGATTTATGAAGAATTTATTACTTTTTAATTTATATAAATAAAATTTTTATTCATGATTAATTGTTATTAAATTATATTTAAGTAGAAATAATTTTAGACTGATCTATTCTTTAAAGAGACGGGCCATGATCTATGGGTACGAACCGTGCTTTTATAAGATAGATCATATCTTGATTATTTTGCACTACTAATTATTTAATTAATTAAATTTATAAGTTTATTTCAAGATAATTGCTAAAGTCCCTGTGGAATCGATCCCTTACTCTCGCTATTCTAATAGTGAAATTAAGGTGTTTAAATCGTTGCGCTACGACACGCATCAGATTTTTGGCGCCGTTGCCAGGACTTAAGTGTGTTATTTTAAAAAAAATTAAAAAATTAAAAATAATAAAATATAAAAATAAAAAAAAATTTAGATTAATTTTCTCTTAATTTTTGAATAGTTATTGCTGCTTTATTTTATTTCCTTAATTGTTAGAATTGCATATTTTCTTTTTAACATAAAAACATAAAAAAAATTATTACTTTCCTTTTTGCCACAAATCCAATTTTAACCTAATCAAATTTTCCTTTTAATTAACTTACCTAAAAAAACCCTAAAATAAAACCCTAAGACATCTTCCATAAAATATAATTAATTTAAGGAAAAAATTATAAAAATAAAAATAAAATATATAAAAAAATTATTTTTTTTCTATGCTATAGATTGACTTAGGTGAATTTATTTTCTGCAAAACTCAAAATCTTTTCATTGACATCTCATAATTTATTAGGAAATTAGAAACTTAATTACAAAAATTAAAGAAAAAAATTAAATAAATAAATAAATAACTATTTGCTTTAGAGGCATTGGTAGGGTGTATGCTCGGTCGCCAATCGTTGCAGCTCGACCTTATACCCTTAGATCTCGAGATAGAAAGAACTATTAGAGCAAACAGACTCAGAATTATGGATCCTAATAACGAAAATAATCAACCACGACAGTTGAAAGAGTATTTCACTCCTTCAAGGTATACCTACTCTCCCTGCATTCAAATGCCTCCAGTAGAGGCTGCCCAAGATGAAATTAAGTCAAGTGTAATCCAAATGTTACCATCTTTCTATGGACTTACAAATGAGGATCCCTACAAACACTTAGATGAATTCTTAGAAATTTGCTCAACTGTCAAAATTCAAAATTTCTCTGATGATGCACTTAGGCTTAAGTTATTCCCTTTTTTCCTAAAAGATAAAGCCAAGTATTGGTTAAATTCATTAGACACTGTTATAATTTCAACTTGGGATCATCTTCAGAGAGAATTTCTTAAGAAATATTTTCCTATAGGAAAAACGAATCAAATTAGAAAAGCCATAACAAGTTTTTTCCAGACAGATGGAGAAATGTTCCATGAGACATGGGAGAGATTCAAAGAACTAGTTAGAAAATGTCCATATCATGCTATACCCAAATGGCAACTGGTTCAGTGTTTTTATGATGGATTATCAGAAAAGCACCGGCAAATGGTTGATGCTTCATGTGGTGGGACATTTATGTTAAAAAATGAACATGAAGCTTGGCAACTCTTTGAGACATTGAGTGGGAATTCATTACATCATATGTCAATTGCTCATCGAGACCCTCTCGTAGAACCTAAAAGAGGTGGAATATATGAAATAGGTCATTCTACAGATATCTATACTAAGGTAGATGAATTATCCCATAAACTTGATCGGATTCTACAAATTGGAAATATCTCTTCCCCATCTACTCAATTACATGAGGTTTGCATAATTTGTTCGAGTCCAACCCATTCTATAGGTGTGTTGGCCCAGATGACAACCCAAGAGGGGGGGTGAATTGGGTTCTTTAAAAAATTTAGCTTTTTAAAAATTGTTTGCTTAAGATGAATGAAAACAAATGCAATGTAAATACAAAGTACATCGAATAAAACAGAGATAGAGATAGAGTCAATGGAAGCACGACAAACACAAAGATTTTATAGTGGTTCGGTATATCCAACACCTACGTCCACTCCCAAGATCCTACTTGGGTCCACACTATAATCACCTCGATTACAGCCGAGTTGTTTTACAAGTTCACAACTCAAACTTGTTGTTTCCCGGGATCACAACGAACCCAGCCGGTTTTTCGGGCTCACCAGCACACAACCCAAAACTCAAGCAAAACTAGCTTGACCCGAGGTTAACAACCTCCACTAGTTCAATCCCCTTGATTGAACTAGGCACAAACAAGTATAAGAATGTTTTACAAATTTTCACAAGCTCCTTAATGAGCAAATATTCAAAGAAAAGTAAATAGGTTTAGAAAAGCCTGGTTTGAAGTTGTTTGGCTTTGAGCTTTTCTTCTTTTCTTCTTTTCCTCTTCTCCTTGCTGGGTTGAATCAAGCCTCAGCTCCGATTCTTCACAGTAGATGCAGTTGAGAAGATTGAAAAGTTGGTCTCTTTCTTCTAGTTGAGAATCCTTGATTTTTCTCTATTTGAACGCTTGGATTCTTCTTGAGCTTTGTGGAGTGGAAGGTTTTGAACTTGAAAGCTCCTCTCTTGGATATAAGGCTCAAGACTTCTCGGATTTTGATTTTTGATTTTTCTATCCGTTTCTATATCTCTCTTATCTTTTCAAACGGTTTTTTTCCCTTTTTATAGATTTTCCTTTGATTCATTTTTGGGTGGAAATCTAGCCGTTGGAGTATACCTGGAAGGATTTTCCATTCATAAAAAATAGCCGTTAGATGTCAGAAATCAAAAATATTACCGTTAGAGCTGATCTGGCATTTTGATTTTTCGTCCAGGTGGGTTGGAGTCGGCTCCAGCTTTTCAGGTGTCGGCTCCGAATCGTTTTTCCATAAATAGTAAAATCTGAGTTCGTCAGGAGTCGGCTCCGCAAAAGTAAGTGTCGGCTCGCCGTCGTCAGGTGTCGGCTCCCGAAAACTGTAGGTGTCGGCTCCAGGATGCTCAAAAAATCAACGCTCTATTCCAGCATCGGAGTCGGCTCCAGACACAGTAAGTGTCGACTCTGAAACCTTAGGTGTCGGCTCCGAAACTTTAGGTGTCGGCTCCAGGTTGTATCAAAAATCAGATTAAAATTGAATTGGCCATGGGGTCGGCTCCAGACTTTCTAGGTGTCGACTCCAAGCTCTGAAACTTTGAAATCTCTGATTTGTTTGATTCAAAATTCATTTCTTAATTCCTTTAAATTGATCAAATAAATTTAAGTCCTGAAACACTTATAAAATCCATTAGTAATCAAGTAAATATACTCAATTCCTTTATTAATCATCAAAATCAATAATGGATCAACAATCTCCCCCTTTTTGATGATTATAAAAACATTGAGTATATGCATAGAATTCTTAAATTAAAGAGAATATCAAGGAAGTGATCTTTACGAGTAAGCTCCCCCTGAATAAGGTAGCTCTCTTATGAAGTTCAAATTCAAATTATTCTTCCTCTTACTTTACACATTTGATACTTAAGATTTCTTTATTAGACAATTCAATTTATTATCAATTCATATCAATAACTCAATCATATTAATCAATTAACATTCTCAACTATAATTCTTTCCATATAATTTTCTCCCTCTTAATGCATATACAATCCTAATTCTCTCCCCCTTTTTTGTAATCAACAAAAAGGTAAAGAATATTTTACTGCATCAAAGGATAATTACATCAAAAAGATAATCAAAAGTCAAATATTACATAAAAAACTTTTCATTCATTAACATAAGCTTCACTACATCAACATATTGTCAAGTATTACATAATTCTCTCCCTCTTTACACTTCATTATATTAAATTCATTACATTAAAATGTAAACAACATTTCAACAAGATTGAACATAAACTACATCAAAAGTTCTTTCTAACTATTCTTGTTAAATGGTCTACTATATTTTTCATTCCATCACATTGAAGTCTAACATAATCTTTTAGTCTCTCATCCACAAATGTGCAAGCTGTTGTGATTTTATCTTGAAGTTCGGCGTTGCACTTTGAATAAGTTTTACCATCTCCACAAATCTCTTTAAGCTCTTCAAAGATGTTCTTCAAATCACCATTTAAAGATTCTGCGGAGGAGTTGAGAGTTGATTCAATCTTTGCAATCCGATCATCAAGGGAGTAAAGTGATTCTTTTAATTCATAAATTTACTGTCAAACTCATCCTTCTGAGCTGCAAACAAACTTTTTAATTGCTCCATTTGAAGGTCTGAGAATCCAGTCGAAGAAGTGGATGGTTGATCATAAACTTGTGGTGCAGGAGCAGGAACAGGAGTGGAAATGGGACTCCTAGGCTGGAGAAGGAACCCTAAATGATGGTCCAGCCTCGCAAGGCTCAGAAACTCTCGGCATAGGGGCTCTTTCATCTAGGTGTCCTTTCCTATCCCATTGACCATTCACCTTGACAAAACCCATCCGATGCAAGTAGCCAAGCTATAGTAATCTGTGTGCCTTAGGTTCTTGGAAAGTTCATTCTCTTGAATTGTAACCCCTTGGCTCTTGAATACCATAGTTAGTACCATTCCATAGGTAGGATGATCTCCTTTTCCCTCCAGCCTCTGCCATATAAAAAATCATCATTGCTGCCAGATTGATCGGCTGCCCAGTCAAACACTGTCCATAACCACAATGTCTCGCTCCGAGACATACTCAAACAAGTCCTACTGCATATATTGTGTAATAATCTCAATTCTAGGGGTAGTTGATTGGCTCTAATTTCTTCAAACTCAGTTACATCCCTTCCTAACATCCTTGAAAGGGCTGCTGACCTATCACTATGCATGTCAGCTGCTAAACCAGTGATGGGATGCTAGGAGGTTTCCTAATTTTGAAAGGTGAGATGAATCCTTTTCCCTTTAACATGCTTACTAAACCTCCATCCCCTCTAGCCAAATTGAAATAAAATTCTTTTACTAGGGCTGGATAGGTAGGAACATCAAGAGAACAACTTATCCCAGCCCATTTCCTTCAATTGTCTCCCGATTGAAAAACCTTCGGATTCAAAGAGGTCAAAATCGAATTTTCTACCCATTGTGATGACTCTATCAGCTAGGGTATCTACCTTTGTGGAAGATGTGTTGGGATTGTCGGAATCTGTGGAGAATCGCTGCTTGGAGTCGGCTCACGAACGGGACGCGTGCGGACCGCTTTCCCGTAGTTACCGGCGCTCCAACCACTGATTCTCTCCTTTTGGGTGCCATTTGATCTTTGGAAAGGTTGATTTGGATGGAATTAGAGATGGGGAAGTTTTGGAGAAATTTTGGAAGAGTTTGGTTAGGATTTGAGAAAGTGATGAATGACGAGGTGTCGACTCTGCCCTAATAAATCAATTTGACTCCCAGGTGTCGACTCCCGCAAAGTCGGGTGTCGACTCCAAATCGCTAACACAGTCAGCGCTCGAACTGGAGTCGGCTCCGAATTACAGGGTGTCGGCTCCAAGGTCAGGGACCGAGAGCGACACAGTCAGAGGTGTCGACTCCTCATTCTGAGGTGTCGACTCCAAGACAGTTTCAGAAAAAATAATGAGATTCAAATGACTGAAACTCGTCAAAATAAATTTTATAAAATTTTGATAAAATTTTGGAGTATTAAGAATCAAATAGCTCAAATGACTAGATAATTTGTCCTTAAAATATGAAGGGAATATCAAGAAATTGATAGAAATCTAGATTCTCATTCCTTAATGTTTCAAAATCAATCCAAAGGGTCACATATCCCTAATTCACCTCTAAGATAACAAAATCTCTCTTCACTCAAAGGTTTTGTAAATATGTCAGCTAATTGTTCTTCAGTATTAACATATTCAAGACAAATTTCATTATTAGCTACATGTTCTCTTATAAATGATATCTAATTTCAATGTGTTTTGTTCTTGAATGTTGAATTGGATTTTTAGTTAGATTTATTGCACTTGTGTTATCACATCTAATTGGTGTTTTATCAAGTGTTATGCCATAATCTTCAAGTTGTCTCTTAATCCAAAGGATTTGAGCACAGCAACTTCCAGCTGCAACATATTCTGCTTCAGCAGTAGATAATGCAACCGAATTTTGCTTTTTGCTAAACCAAGAGATTAAGTTACTCCTAAGAATTGACATGCACCACTTGTGCTTTTTCTATCTAATTTACATCCAGCATAGTCAGAATCAGAATATGCAATTAAATTTAAGGTTGAGTCTCTAGAATACCATAAACCTACATTTTTAGTTCCACTTAATATCTTAAAATTCTTTTTACAGCAATTAAGTGAGATTCTTTAGGTTCAGATTGAAATCTAGCACATAGACATACAGCAAACATAATATCTGGTCTACTAGCAGTTAAGTAAAGAAGAGATCCGATCATACCTCTGTAATATTTTTGATCTACTTTCTTACCATCTTCATCTTTGTCCAATTTGCATGAAGGACTCATAGGTGTTCCAAGTGGTTTGATTGACTCCATTCCAAACTTCTTGAGCAGTTCTTTTGTGTATTTGGCTTGATTGATGAAATTCCTCTTTGCTTTGTTTGATTTGAAGTCCTAGGAAGAAGTTGAGTTCTCCCATCATGCTCATTTCAAACTCACCCTGCATTAACTTAGCAAATTCTTGACATAACAAATTGTTAGTAGCACCGAAAACAATATCATCAACATATATTTGTACTACTAATAAATCTTTGTCTTTTCTTTTCAAAAATAGTGTTTTATCACATTTCCTCTTACAAAATCATTTTCAATCAGAAATTTACTTAATCTTTCATACCAAGCTCTAGGTGCTTGTTTTAAACCATATAGTGCTTTGTGTAATTTAAAAACATGATTTGAAAATTCATGATCTTCAAAACCAGGTGGTTGTTCAACAAAAACTTCTTCATTTATAAATCCATTTAAAAATGCACTTTTAACATCCATTTGAAATAAATTGATATGCATATGACATGCAAATGCAAGTAATAATCTAATTGCTTCTAAGTCTAGCTACAGGTGCAAAAGTTTCATCAAAATCAATTCCTTCTTCTTGATTATATCCTTTTGCAACTAATCTAGCTTTGTTTCTAATTACTATGCCATTTTCATCTAATTTATTTCTAAATACCCATTTTGATCCTATAACAGAATGATCTTTAGGTCTATCACTAATGTCCAAACATTATTTCTAGTAAATTGATTTAATTCTTCTTGCATAGCTAACATCCAATTATTATCTTTTTCAGCTTCTTCAATAGTTTTAGGTTCAATTTGAGATACAAATGCAAGATGATTATTGATGTTTCTCATTGATGATCTAGTTCTTACTCCTTGAGATGGATCACCTATAATTAATTCTCTTGGATGACCATAGGCATATCTCCAATCTCTAGGAGATCTATATCATTATGATTTATCAACAACATCAACACTAGGAGAATCATTATCTTTAGCTTCTTGTTCATGATCTGAAGATACATCTATATTTAATTTTTCAATGTCTCTTTCTAGAATGTTTGTATCTTCCTCATCATCAATCTTTTTGAACTTGATGCTAAAGATTCATCAAAATTACATGAATAGATTCTTCTACAATTAAGTTTCTCTTGTTAAATACTCTATAGGCTTTACTAGATGTTGAATATCCTAAGAATATGCCTTCATCAGATTTTGCATCAAATTTTCCTAGATTATCTTTACCATTATTATGAATGAAACATTTACAACCAAATGCATGAAAATAACTTATGTTTGGTTTTCTATTATTCCATAGTTCATAAGGTGTTTTCTTAATGATTGGCCTAATTAAAGCTCTATTAAGGATGTAACATGCCGTGTTTATAGCTTCTGCCCAAAAGTATTTTGGTAGTTGCTTTCACATAGCATGGTACGGGCCATGTCTTCTAGGGTTCTATTTTTCTTTCAACTACTCCATTTTGTTGCGGTGTTCTAGGTGCAGAAAAATTATGATGAATGCCATTTTCTATGCAAAAATTTTCAAATAAATGATTTTCAAATTCAGTGCCATGATCACTTCTTAGAGACACTATGGTGTTGTTTTTCTCATTTGTGACCTTCTTGAAGAATTTCAAAAATATGGAAAGGTCTCATCCTTATGAGCTAAAAATAATACCCAAGTGTATCTAGAGTAATCATCTACAATCACAAGACCATATTTCTTTCCTCCTAGACTTGTGGTTCTAGTAGGTCCAAAAAGATCCATGTGAAGTAGTTCAAGTGGCCTAGAAGTGGAAACAATATTTTTAGTTTTGAAAGAATTTCTAGTTTGTTTTCCAAATTGACATGCATCACAAATTTTATTATTTTCAAAATCTAATTGTGGAAGTCCTTTTACTAAATCCATTCTAATTAATTTTGAAATAAGGTGTGTGCTTGCATGACCTAATCTACGATGCCACAACCAACCAATCTCATTTATATTAGCATTATTAGCAACTAAGCAATGATTACTAGTAGACAAATTGTCTAAATCAATCAAGTATACATTGCCATTTCTATTTCCAATAAAAACAATGCTATTATCAATGGGATTAGAAACTGTGCATATAGAAGATTCAAATGATACTTTAAAACCTTTATCACATAATTGACTAATACTAATTAAATTATGTTTCAAACCATCAACATATAAGACATTTTCAATATATGTGGAGGGAGTTATTTGAATGTTACCAAACCCCAAGATTTGGCCTTTGCCATTGTCGCCAAATGTAACTACTCCTCCTCTTTTGCTTTCAAGGGTGATGAATTGATCCTTGTCACCCGTCATGTGCCTTGAGCAGCCGCTATCGAGATACCACTTTCTCTTTGATCTTTTGGCCGCAAGACACTCCTGCAAAAATAATTAAGTCTTATATTTAGGTACCCAAGCTTTCTTGGGTCCTTCATGGTTAGTAGCATAAAATTGTTCCTTTAGGAACCCAAATTTTCTTTCCTTTACTATTTATCTTCTTATCTATTTTCTTAAAATTGCATTCAAAAACTTTGTGTCCCTTCTTGTTACAGTAATGACATGTAACATTATCATTGTTTTGTTCCTTTCTAAAAAAGTTTTTGACAAATTTTTGTTTCAAATTAGGTCTATATCCTAAACCAGCCTTATCATATATAGCTCTTTGATTACTTAACAATAAATTAAGTTTTTCTGAACTATAAGTGAATTTATCAACAATACTTTTATATTTATCAACTTCCTTCTTTAGTTTATCATTTTCATTAGAAATTGATTCTTTTTCTTTAGTCAAATTGTCTTTTTCAGATTTCAGCACTTTAGTTTCTTTATTAAGATTTTCTTTTTCTTCAATCAAAGTTAAATTTTTATTTTTCAAAAACTTATTTTCTTTTTCAAAATTTTGAAATCACCACAAGTTCATTAAAAGCATCAAATAATTCATCAAAAGCAAATTCATCGCAAGGGTTTTCAGAACTTACCTCATCCTCTTCGTTTGCCATAAAGCAAATGTTAGCAACCTCCTTTTGTTCTTCCTCCGATGAGGATTCATCGCTGTCGCTCCAAGTTGCAACATAGGCTTTCTTTTTCTTCTTGAAAGTCTTTTTCAGTTGAGGACAATCATATCTAAATGCCCCGGTTTCTTACATTCATAGCAAATCAAGGGGTCTTTCTCTTTATCCTTGTCCTTTCTTTTTCTTTTTCTCCTTCCATCTTAGTTCCAAATTTCTTCTTGTGGAAGGGTCTCTTTCTCCTCATGAATTTTTTGAACTTTCTTGCTAGAAGAGCTGTCTCATCATCATCTTCACTATCATTGCAGCTCTCCTCATTTTCAGCAGCCTTAAGAGCTATGGTCTTTTTCTTTTTCACATCTTCTTCTATGTGCTGCTTCATGGTCAATTCATGGGTCATTAGGGATCCTAGAAGCTCCTCTAAGGGTAAGGTGTTGAGGTCCTTTGCTTCTTGGATTGCTGTCACCTTCGCTTCCCACGTTCTTGGAAGTGACCTAGAATTTTTCGAACAAGTTCAGAGTTAGAATATGTTTTGCCTAAACTTTTCAACCCATTTACAATATCAGTAAATCTAGTATACATGCAGCTATATTTTCAGTTTGTTCCATGCAAAATAATCATATTTATGAACAAGAATGTTTATTTTGGATTCTTTTACTTGGTTAGTACCCTCATGGGTAACCTCTAATCTATCCCAAATCTCTTTGCGGAATTACAAGTGGAGATTCTATTAAATTCATTAGCATCTAAAGAGCAATATAAGACATTCATGGCCTTAGCATTGAGCTGTGCCATTTTCCTATCATTATCATTCCAATCCCTTTCGGGCTTAGGAACAATAGTGCCATCAACAACGTGTGTGGGTGTACTAGGTCCATTAGTTATAACACCCCACAATTCATAATCAGAAGCTTGAATGAATATCCTCATTCTTGCTTTCCAATAAGAATAGTTGGAACCATTAAACAAAGGAGGTCTATTTGTAGAATGACCTTCGGCAAATGATCCAACTTGAGTTGCCATTTGGATCTTTAGCTCTTGATCGTGTGATCAAAATCTAATGAGCACTTGCTCTGATACCAATTGTTGGCCCAGATGACAACCCAAGAGGGGGGGTGAATTGGGTTCTTTAAAAAATTTAGCCTTTTAAAAATGTTTGCTTAAGATGAATGAAAACAAATGCAATGTAAATATAAAGTACAGCAAATAAAATAGAGATAGAGATAGAGTCAATGGAAGCACGGCAAACACAAAGATTTTATAGTGGTTCGGTGTATCCAACACCTACGTCCACTCCCAAGATCCTACTTGGGTCCACACTATAATCACCTCGATTACAGCCGAGTTGTTTTACAAGTTCACAACTCAAACTTGTTGTTTTACCCGGGATCACAACGAACCCAGCCGGTTTTTCGGGCTCACCAGCACACAACCCAAAACTCAAGCAAAACTAGCTTGACCCGAGGTTAACAACCTCCACTAGTTCAATCCCCTTGATTGAACTAGGCACAAACAAGTATAAGAATGTTTTACAAATTTTCACAGCTCCTTAATGAGCAAATATTCAAAGAAAAGTAAATAGGTTTAGAAAAGCCTGTTTGAAGTTGTTTGGCTTTGAGCTTTTCTTCTTTTCTTCTTTTCCTCTTCTCCTTGCTGGGTTGAATCAAGCCTCAGCTCCGATTCTTCACAGTAGATGCAGTTGAGAAGATTGAAAAGTTGGTCTCTTTCTTCTAGTTGAGAATCCTCCGATTTTTCTCTATTTGAACGGCTTGGATTCTTCTTTGAGCTTTGTGGAGTGGAAGGTTTTGAACTTGAAAGCTCCTCTCTTGGATATAAGGCTCAAGACTTCTCGGATTTTGATTTTTGATTTTTGTCTATCCGTTTCTATTCTCTTTTCTATATTTTTCAAACGGTTGTTTTTCCCCTTTTTATAGATTTTCCTTTGATTCATTTTTGGGTGAAAATCTAGCCGTTGGAGTGTACCTGGAAGAATTTTTCATTCATAAAAAATAGCCGTTAGATGTCAGAAATCAAAAATATTACCGTTAGAGCTGATCTGGCATTTTTGATTTTTCGTCCAGATGGGTTGGAGTCGGCTCCAGCTTTTCAGGTGTCGGCTCCGAATCGTTTTTCCATAAATAGTAAAATCTGAGTTCGTCATAGTCGGCTCCGAAAAGTAAGTGTCGGCTCGCCGTCGTCAGGTGTCGGCTCCCAAAACTGTAGGTGTCGGCTCCAGGATGCTCAGAAAATCAACGTCTGTTCCAGCATCGGAGTCGGCTCCAGACACAGTAAGTGTCGACTCCGAAACCTTAGGTGTCGCTCCGAAACTCTAGGTGTCGGCTCTAGGTTGTATCAAAAATCAGATTAAAATTGAATTGGCCATGGGGTCGGCTCCAGACTTTCTAGGTGTCGACTCCAAGCTCTGAAACTTTGAAATCTCTGATTTGTATTTGATTCAAAATTCATTTCTTAATTCCTTTAAATTGATCAAATAAATTTAAGTCCTGAAACACTTATAAATCCATTAGTAATCAAATAAATATACTCAATTCCTTTATTAATCATCAAAATCAATGAATGGATCAACAAGGTGAATGTCCAGCTGCATACCAATTTCCTGAACTTGTTCAAAAGCAAGCCCACCAAGTCCAAACCCGATTAGCTCCTAGAACAGGAAATGATCCATTTTCAAATACTTACAATCCTGGCTGGCAAAATCATTCAATTTTTTCTTGGAAACCTCAACCTATAGTCAATTCATCAATCAGACCTAATTACCAAGAAACAATTTTAGAAACATGCCATATTCACAATATCCAAACATCCCACAACCTCCACCGAATAATCAGCCTACTTTTGAAGACAAAGTGTTACAAGCATTGAAAGGGCTAGAAATGAATACCCAAATCCTTCACTCCCACACACAATCTATTGCAAAACTAGAAACTCAGATAGGTCAATTGGCCACAGCATTCAGTAGAAGGGAGGAGGGTAAGTTACCTAGTCAGCCTATCGATAACCCGAAAGGACAATTCATGGCTGAGGGTTCCAATAGTCCTGACAAATTCCCAGAACATGCTAAATCAGTCATGACTCTCAGAAGTGGAAAAACATTGAACCCACCTGAACCAACCCAGAAATTAGAAGTGGCTAAACCAGAAGAGAGAAGAAATGAAAAAGAAAAGGAATTCAATGATCAAGCAATCATACCTAAAGCCCCATTCCCTAGTGCTTTAGAATCTCCTTTGCCTTCAGATAAGAAGAATATAAAAATGAATGAGATGCTTGAGTTATTTAAGCAAGTCCAAATAAACTTACCTCTTCTCGATGCTATCAAGCAAGTTCCAGCTTATGCCAAATTTTTGAAGGATCTATGCACACAAAAACGGAAAGCCAAGATACAAATACCAAAAAAGATACATTTGACTGAGCAAGTTAGCTCAGTTGTTCAGCAAATAACCCCACCCAAACTAAAAGATCCTGGTACCCCGATTATATCATGTGTCATAGGAAACTTCACAATCAAGAAAGCATTATTAGATTTGGGTGCGAGTGTAAACCTTCTCCCAAGTTCAGTATATGAATTATTTGGATTTGGAGAGTTGAAACCCACGACAGTAACACTACAATTGGCAGATAGATCAGTCAAAGAACCTCGTGGAATATTGGAAGATGTATTAGTAAAGGTGGATGAATTCTATTTTCCTGTCGACTTCCTTGTGTTGATATGGAATCTAGTAGTAATCCTAACCAAATTCCCATCATCCTTGGAAGACCTTTTCTAGCTACTGCTAATGCATGTATAAATTGTAGAACAGGTGTGATGGATGTATCTTTTGGAAACAAAAGATGAGATTAAATATTTTTAATGCTTCCCAAGGACCACCTGTGTATGATTTAAATGAAGTAAACATGATAGAGGAAGTAGTAGATAAGAAATTCCAAAGTTTGATTGATTCGGATCCTTTACAAACATGTCTTACACATTTTGGAATAGATGACTTTGATATTGATGAGTATACCAAAGAGATAAACATGTTATTAGAACCACCTAAGATCGACACCATCCCGCCTTGGACTATAAAATATGAACCACTTCCAACTAAACCAAGTCCTTTAATACCATCCTTGGAAGAACCACCCCAACTAGAATTGAAACCTCTTCCAGATAACTTAAAATATTCATTCCTTGGACCCAATGATACCCTTCCAGTAATCATTGCATCTACCCTAACCTCTGAGCAAGAAGATAAATTGGTAGATGTACTTAAAGAACATAAAGAGGCGATTGGATGGACAATAGCTGATATTAAGGGAATTGACCCTTCCGTTTGCATGCACCATATTCATAGTGAAATTGAAGCCAAACCACATAGAGACATGCAACGAAGGCTAAATCCAAACATGAGGGATGTTGTTAAGAAGAAGTAGTAAAATGGCTTGATGCTGGTATTATTTATCCAATTTCAGATAGCCAATGGGTCAGTCCAATCCAAGTAGTACCTAAAAAATCGGGTATTACTGTGATTAAAAATGAAAAGGGCGAATCAATTCCTACTCGCACATCAACTAGTTGGAGAGTGTGTATAGATTATCGAAAGTTGAATGCCGTGACTAGGAAAGACCACTTTCCTTTGCCTTTTATCGATCAAATTCTAGAACGGCTAGCGGGACAAAGTTTCTTTTGTTTCTTAGATGGATATTCAGGATACAATCAAGTCCCAGTATTTCCTGCAGATCAAGAAAAGACCACCTTCACTTGTCCCTTTGGAACATTTGCCTTTAGACGTATGCCGTTTGGTCTTTGTAATGCACCAGCCACTTTCAACGATGTATGATGGCCATATTTTCTGATATGATTGGTCAATTTTTGGAAGTATTTATGGATGATTTTTCAGTCTTTGGTGCATCATTTGATAGCTGCCTCGAGAACTTGACTAAGGTACTGAAACGATGTATGGAAATGAATTTAGTCCTAAGTTGGGAGAAGAGCCATTTTATGGTTCGTGAGGGAATTGTGCTTGGACACATTGTTTCAGAGAGAGGTATTGAGGTTGATAAAGCCAAGGTTGAATTGATCTCAAATCTACCACCCCCAACCTCAGTTAAACAAGTACGATCTTTCCTTGGTCATGCTGGTTTTTATAGACGTTTCATCAAAGATTTCAGTAAAATTTCTCGACCATTGTGTAATTTGTTGACCAAGGATAGTTCTTTTAATTTTGATAAAGATTGTCTAACAGCCTATAACATCCTTCGAACTGCTTTGACCACTGCACCCATTATCAAGCCCCCAGATTGGACCATACCTTTTGAAATCATGTGTGATGCTTCTGATTATGCTGTAGGGGCAGTTCTAGGACAGAAACTCAATCGAGAACCCCATGTAATTTATTATGCTAGCAAAACTCTTTCAGATGCACAAATGAACTATACTACCACTGAAAAAGAATTACTAGCAGTTGTGTTTGCCCTAGAAAAGTTTAGATCATATCTGTTAGGGTCTAAAGTTTTAGTTTATTCAGATCATGCAGCGTTGAGGCATCTTATATCAAAAAAGGATACAAAACCCAGACTAATTAGATGGATCCTTCTACTACAAGAATTTGATCTAGAAATCTTAGATAAGAAGGTTCTGAAAATATGGTAGCAGATCATATCTCTAGGATCTCAGTGGAATACAATAAAGAAATAATCAGAGATAGGTTCCCTGATGAGCAATTATTCTCAATTTCCCATAGCAGTCTTCCCTGGTTTGCCCACATTGTGAATTATTTGGCAACAGGAAAAGTACCTTCCCACTGGACAAAACAAGAAAAAGATAGATTTTTCTCACAAATCAAATATTACTTTTGGGAAGACCCTGAATTATTTAAGTACTGTTCAGATCAGGTGATTAGGCGATGTGTTCCCGAGAGTGAATTCAAAAGTATACTTAACTTCTGTCATTCTCTTGCCTGTGGAGGACATTTTAGTGGAAAGAAAACTGCAGCAAAGGTACTGCAAAGTGGGTTTTATTGGCCAACTCTTTTTAAAGATGCACATGAATTTAGCCGTAATTGTCTCCAATGTCAACAAACAGGAAATATATCTCGAAAAGACATGATGCCCCTAAACCCTATCTTGGTTGTAGAAATTTTTGATGTATGGGGTATTGATTTTATGGGCCCATTTCCTTCCTCTTTTGGATTTGAATACATTCTAGTGGCAGTTGATTATGTGTCAAAATGGATTGAAGCCATGGCAACTCGAACCAATGATCATAAAGTTGTAATCAAGTTTATTCAGCATAATATCCTTAGTCGTTTTGGATGCCCAAGGGCTATAATTAGTGATGGGGGTACACATTTCACGAATAGACACTTTGAAGGATTAATGAACAAATATGGAATTACTCATAAGGTAGCTACACCTTATCATCCCCAAACTAGTGGCCAAGTTGAAATATCAAATAGAGAAATTAAAATATCCTTGAGAAAACAGTGAGACCTGATAGGAAAGATTGGTCAGAACGTTTGGATGATGCATTATGGGCTTATCGTACTGCATTTAAAACTCCCATAGGAATGTCTCCTTACAGGCTCGTATTTGGAAAAGCCTGTCATTTACCTGTAGAATTAGAACACCGTGCATTTTGGGCTATCAAGCAATTTAATTATGATATGAAAAATGCAGGTGTCAATAGAAAACTCCAATTGAATGAGTTAGAAGAGCTACGAAATGAGGCATATGAGAGCTCAAAAATTTATAAAGAACGAACCAAAGCATATCATGACAAATTTATTAGTAGAAAAATTTTTGAACCAAATCAAAAAGTATGGCTTTACAATTCAAGATTACACCTTTTCCCTGGAAAACTTCGTTCACGATGGAATGGACCTTTTATAGTAACTCAAGTATTTCCCATGGAGCTGTAGAGCTTAAAGACCCCAAGCAAGGAAATACATTCAAAGTAAATGGCCAACGTTTGAAACCATATATAGAAGAAATTAATGATGGAGAAGTTGTTGAATCAATTGATCTTGTGAACCCAACATTATCATAATAAGTAGCACAGTCTGGCTGAAGACTTTAAACTTAGCGCTCTTGGGAGGCAACCCAGTTTATTAGTTATTTTTAACTTTCTTTTCTTTTAGTATGTTCTTTTAGTATGACCAGAGAAGAGCAACAGAAGCAGATTGAAAGAAGATGGCAACAATGAAACTTCCAACCTTCAAATACTCTACCAGGTAGTATCTTTCCT
Source organism: Calamus simplicifolius (assembly GCA_900491605.1). Taxonomy (NCBI): domain Eukaryota; kingdom Viridiplantae; phylum Streptophyta; class Magnoliopsida; order Arecales; family Arecaceae; genus Calamus; species Calamus simplicifolius. The sequence goes on from UESW01004076.1 coordinate 956,448, forward strand.
TGAAATTAATTATTATTCTTCCATTAGGGACAATGGAAATTAAGTTGGGGGGAGGAAAAAGAAAATAAATAAATCCTCGAGTAAAACTATAATCAGATGTGTTACCAAATTCTGTCTCGATTTGAAGTTAATCAAGCAGTCTATTGAATTAATTAGATTATTATTATTATTTTTGAAATACTGAGGAAATTATTAAGAAAACCTAATAAAAGGTAGGGTTTAGCCCAGAAAAATTTTTAGAATAATTTCAGACCCTCCTGACCACTGATCTTAATAGTACAATCTACTTAATAAGGGTATGGGTGAAAATGTTATTCAAAAAAAAAAAAAAAAATCTCTCTTAAAGTTAATAGATTAGGTTCTTAGCATTTTTCACTGAGTAACCGGGCCCCGTCACCTAAGAAAGTGATGTTGTTCGCGTAAAAAGGTGGGAATGTAAAAGAACCTAAATAGAGTCAGTCCTACCTAAAGCCTTTTTAACTCGAGTAGTAAGTCTGAGGGGTGTTTTACACCTAATGCCCTAAAACCAATTGGTTTGGGAGCCATTGGCCTAAAGCTCGCTACAAGGGTTAATTAGAAAGCAAGGGGTTAGGACATTGCACTGACTTTACATATAAATAAATAAATAAATAAATAACCAAATTACAAAAGACATTACACCCAACCCAAATTAAGTTAGAAGACTTAATTAGAGAAGTGGAAAGTTGGTGAAGAAAGACTTCTATAAATTCTTATGGACTACACTTATCACTAAAAAAACTTAATAATCCAATGAAGTACCTCCTTATGATCTTAAAAAAAAAAATTAAAAAAGAACTATAAGATAACTATCAATTCTTGGACTAGCTTGGTACATATTTCTAAATTTCTTATTTGCTCGAGGACGAGTAAGATTCAAGTTGGGGGGAGTGATAAACGCATAAATAATTATCATTAAACCTATTAATTAATAATTTAACGTACCTATTATTATTTAATATTTTAATATTTATATAATATTTTAGGTAAAACCTTATCAATTTAAAGAGCTGATTTTAGGAATTTAATGACGCAAACGGCACTCAAATCGGATTTAAGATGAGCTCAAAATTGATTTTTCATTGATTTATCTGTTTTAGCACGGATTTTAAAGTGAAGTCGGCAAACCAAGTGCCGACTTCATCGTTTCTCAGCACGATTCTTCTCCGATTCCATTCTAATCGTTTCCTCCACCAATTAAGGAATAGATTAGATTGAAAGTTATCAAATTGAGAGAATTAAATTCTTTAGAAGGAATTTGAATTTTATTAATTATTTATCTAGATTTACTTTGTTATTTTCGTTGCTTCCGCTGCGTCTCTCTGTTTTAAAACAGATTCTCGCCGCGTCAAGGCCGCGTCCGGGGCCTCTACAAATAGCAGGGAGAGCAGCCATTAGAGCCGTCCAAGGAAGCCATCCATCCAGCGTACTGCATCTGGGAGATCCGTCGTTCGTGAGATCTCTTCCGTGCATGCCCGTGAGCTCTGTTCCGTGGCATCTGTGAGAAGTCCGTGGGTCTGTGGCATCCGTGGGTTCATCCTCTGTTTGTGGGTTTCGTGGGTTTCATGGAGTCCTGTGTTTCATGCGCTGCGTCCGTGGTTTAGCGTCTGTGAAGGAAGAAAGGCAGAACCCGGTTCAGTCTGTCTTCTGTTTCATCTCGTCTTTGATTTGATTTATAAAGAATTTATTACTTTTTAATTTATATGGAATAAAATTTTTATTCATGATTAATTGTTATTAAATTATATTTAAGTGGAAATAATTTTAGACTGATCTATTCTTTAAAGGGACGGGCCGTGATCTATGGGTACGGACCGTGCTCTTATAAGATAGATCAAGTCTTGATTATTTTGCACTACTAATTATTAATTAATTAAATTTATAAGTTTATTTCAAGATAATCGCTAAAGTCCCTGTGGAATCGATCCCTTACTCTCGCTATTCTAATAGTGAAATTAAGGTGTTTAAATCGTTGCGCTACGACACGCATTAGCCGCCTAGGACCAGCCCGAGGGCCGGCTAGGGGCCTAACATACTTGTGGCCGCCTAGGACCAGCCCGAGGGCCGGCTAGGGGCCAGACATGACTGTGGCCGCCTAGGACCAGCCCGAGGGCCGACTAGGGGCCTAACATACTTGTGGCCGGCTAGGACCAGCCCGAGGGCCAGCTAGGGGCCAGACATGACTGTGGCTGCCTAGGACCAGCCCGAGGGCCGACTAGGGGCCTAACATACTTGTGGCCACTTAGGACTAGCCCGAGGGCCGGCTAGGGGCCATACATGACTGTGGCCGCCTAGGACCAGCCCGAGGGCTGGCTAGGGGCCTAACATACTTATGGCCGGCTAGGACCAGCCTGAGGGCCGGCTAGGGGCCTAACATACTTGTGGCCGCCTAGGACCAGCCCGAGGGCCGGCTACGGGCCTACCATACTTGTGGCCGGCTAGAACCAGCCCGAGGGCCGGCTAGGGGCCTAACATACTTGTGGCCGCCTAGGACCAGCCCGAGGGCCGGCTAGGGGCCAGACATGACTGTGGCCGCCTAGGACCAGCACGAGGGCCGGCTAGGGGCCTAACATACTTGTGGCCGGCTAGGATCAGCCCGAGGGCCGGCTAGGGGCCAGACATGACTGTGGCTGCCTAGGACCAGCCTGAGGGCAGGCTAGGGGCCTAACATACTTGTGGCCGCCTAGGACCAGCCCGAGGGCCGGCTAGGAGCCTAACATACTTGTGGCCGGCTAAGACCAGCCCGAGGGCCGGCTAGGGGCCAGACATGACTGTGGCCGCCTAGGACCAGCCCGAGGGCCGACTAGGGGCCTAACATACTTGTGGCCACCTAGGACCAGCCCGAGGGCCGGCTAGGGGCCAGACATGACTGTGGCCACCTAGGACCAGCCCAAGGGCTGACTAGGGGCCTAACATACTTGTGGCCGGCTAGGACCAGCCCGAGGGCCGGTTAGGGGCCTAACATACTTGTGGCTAGCTAGGACCAGCCCGAGGGCCGGCTAGGGGCCTAACATACTTGTGGCTGCCTAGGACCAGCCCGAGGGCTGGTTAGGGGCCTAATATACTTGTGGTCACCTAGGACCAGCCCGAGGGCCGGTTAGGGGCCAGACATGACCGTGGCCGCCTAGGACCAGCCCGAGGGCCGGCTAGGGGCCTAACATACTTGTGGCCGCCTAGGACCAGCCCGAGGGCCGGCTAGGAGCCAGACATGACTGTGGCCGCCTAGGACCAGCCCGAGGGCCGGCTAGGGGCCTAACATACTTGTGGCCGGCTAGGACCAACCCGAGGGCTGGCTATGGGCCAAACATGATTGTGGCCGCCTAGGACCAGCCCAAGGTCCGGCTAGGGGCCAGACATGGCTGCCTCGGGGGTTTCTCATGCCGATCCGGGAGTTTGACTCGGGGCCGCCTAGAGCACAAGACTTGAACCTCTGGAGGTTTCTCGCGCCGGTCCGGGGTGTCTGTGTCTTTTGGGCTACCGAGGTCCTTTCGAAACCCAAGGGGTGACCCAAGAGTCGCTGTGGTGGGACCATGCTCGGAAGCCTTTAATCCCGGAGGGTGACCTGAGGGCACTTTGACCTGGCTTAGGGTCCTTTTTTGAAACCCCGAAGGGTGACCCGAGAGTCGCTGTGGTGGGACCATGTTCGGGAGCCTTTAACCCTGGAGGGTGACCTGAGGGCACTTTGACCTGGCTCAGGGTCCTTTTTTGAAACCCTGAAGTGTGACCTGAGAGTCGCTGTGGTGGGACCATGTTTGGGAGCCTTTAACCCCAGAGGGTGACCTGAGGGCACTTTGACCTAGCTTAGGGTCCTTTTCTGAAACCCCGAAGGGTGATCCGAGAGTCGCTGTGGTGGGACCATGGTCGGGAGCCTTTAACCCCGGAGGGTGACCTGAGGGCACTTTGACCTGGCTCAGGGTCCTTTTTTGAAACCCCGAAGGGTGACCCGAGAGTCGCTGTAGTGGGACCATGTTCGTGAGCCTTTAACCCCGGAGGGTGACCTGAGGGCACTTTGACCTGGCTCAGGGTCCTTTTTTAAACCCCAAAGGGTGACCCGAGAGTTGCTGTGGTGGGACCATGCTCGGGAGCCTTTATTGATAGGGCAAAAATAAAACCGCCTCGGGGTTCCGCGACCGGCCCGGGCATTGACTTGGGGCCGCCGAGACCACAGGGCTTGAACCATCGGAGGTTTCTCGCACTGGTTCGGGGTGTCTATGATCTCGGGACCACAAAAGTCATTTTAAAAATATTTCGGGGGTTGCTCGGTCGGTCCGAGAGTTTGACTCGGAGCCGCCGAGACCATAGGACTTGAACCGCCTCGGAGGTTTCTTACACCGGTCCGGGGGCGTCCTTATGATCGCGGGGCTACCGGAAAACTACCTCGGCGGTCGCTTGGCCGGCCCGAGTGGTTTTTGAGAAATTAAATAAAAAACTTCTCTTTTCTTGTACAACATTGCCACAGGGGTTCAGCTCAGGGCCACTTATGACACAGGGCTTGAACCTCCAGAGGTTTCTTGTGCCGGTCCGGGGTGTCTGTGTCCCTTGGGCCGCTGAGGGGTTAGGAAGTCAAATAGAAATCTATTGGATTATATGAAAAGAAACTTTGTTCTCAGAGTGTGGTATACTTAGCTTTTGAGGCTTTTTGCCTTTACATCGTGTTTGGTGTCAGCGTCGATTAAGGGCTTGGGAGTTTTTCTTTGGAGAAATTGGTCTCCTACTGCTGACCTGGGTACTTCAGCCCGCTAGTGATCTGTCCCTCAGGAAATCGGGTTCACTGGAATGGAGGTGCCGTTGTCCTCGCTTGGGCGTCATCGCTTGTCCATTGTTGAGGATGCTAACTCTTCCCTCATCAGATGCCCACCAGTATCATTTAGTATATGAGAGTTTTTTTCTTCTGAATGCTGAGGCTCTATCACTTGCAGCCGCTTTGTTTCCCTACTCTTGGATGCCCCTTTTTTTTTTTTTGGACACTCTCCCTATTAGTTTCTTCTACCGCAGTCACAGTATTGGAATTTAGTGACTTTTGGTTTTAGATTCTCGGTTTTTTGAAGTGGTGGAGAAGCTGCAAAGACCTTTCTCCGAAATCTGGTTTCCCTCCTCAGGTAACTGGGAACAATCCTCAAAAACCTTCAATTGCTCAAAATCTTCTTCGACATTATGCGTCTGGGGTAAATCCTTTGCAAGCTCTCCCACCTCCTCTACAAGCTTGTGTCTACGTACACATGATTTGAGCTCATCCCGCTTTCGATCTAGAGGCTTACGTCCTGACTCCTCTTTCATAGCTTTTTGCCCTTGCGCAGTGTTTTTCCTTTGAAGGAATTAGTCACCCTCAGTGCTAAAGTCTGAGAGTAGCTGGAACCGAATCCGCAAGAGGGCTCGGGCTCGGTTTGGCTCTTGGGTGCAATAGACAGGAAGAGAGAGAGAAACAGAGAGGGTTTTGGTAGAGTCAGTAGTCAAAACCTTTTATCTTCATCTTTCACCTTGCATCAATTGCATCAACACCTCTTGGCCTACTACCACCAGAAATTAAAATGCCTACAAATGCTTGGAGTGATGGGGCATGGATAATGTCCTAAGTTCACCCCTTTTTTGGAAATTATTCTTCTGACCATGTTGCAATCCACCTCTAGCTGATTGTTGAGCCTTTAATCGAGCTCCTCTGGCCACTGGTGCTATTCATCCAGATGCTTCTTCACCTTAGGATTAGGATGCCCCCCAGCATGATTGGTGAGGACCTTCAGCACGTGCATCACCACCATGGCTATTTTAGAGGGGACAAAGACTTACAGATCAGGGAGACAGAGCTCTCTTTCCTTTAGCACAGCCCCCCCTTCCTGGCGCGCCAATCTGTTGATGCCCGATCACTTTGAGTCGGCGTCCTTGAGCGTTGGCCGTTCCTCCACAGAAATATCGGAGCCTTTCCTTTGTCTTCAAAGCCTGCAAGAAGTCCCACGGCTGGATATTCCGGCGGGGTCCCTCCGACGCTCAAGTTAGTGCTCTGGGCAACAGCCGTGAGCTTGAGAAAGCTCGAAAGAGAAAGAGAGAGGCTCAGAATGAGCGTCTTGAGTTTTTTTCGAAGTTACCTCTTCTTACCTAATTTATTTACCTTTATACTCTGTGTAACTTGCTTGAGAAGTTTGGGTTCTTGTCCTCTAGTGGGAATGAGTCACGTGGAGCCTTATGATGGACCATGACTTTTGAGGACTCATTTAGTCTGAGTGGCTAAAGTGTCATGATGACTAAGGACTTTTGGTGGGGAAAATGTTAGGGCTGACATCTGTGAGGCTCAAAATGCTGCCACTTGTCAAGACTTTTATGATAAATGATAACTTTCGATAAAGCTTACCTCTTAGTGGAATGTCAGAGCTACAGGCGCCATCTCGTCAGAGGCAGATGACCACTTAATTATCTTATTAAAGTAAGTGGCCATAGTTTATTAATCCAGAAGATGATGTGATGAATAGTCTCTGTAGGGCCCACGTGTGTCCAAGCCGTACTGTTGAAAGATTATGGAAAAATTATATGATCCAATCCTATTGATTTTGATGATTACTAAAAGCTATTGAGTTTATTAAAGGATGTAATGAGTGTATACAAATGAGCAACAAATTTATTTTGAACAATCAATATGAATGCTCAAGTTTAACTTTAAACAAATTTTGAAAGTGACTTTAAGCTTAATATTCAAACTTTCAAAAAGAAATGTTATAATTCATGTTTTAATCAACAAGTTTTTGGATTAGTTCATGAATCAATTCTAAATGTTAATTTTATTGATTCCATGATAAAACATTGAATTAAAATGAATCTGGAACGATTTTAATGTCAATCAGAAAAGTTTCTGATTTTTTATAAGTTCCGGAGCCGACTCCTGAGTTTCAGAGTCGACTCCGCTCAGTGTACAGAAATGTGCATCTGTGTCGAATTGACCCATGAAATTGTCAGTCGACCCCTGATTCTGTCGAGCCGACTCCTGGACTGTGCAAGTCGACTCCGCTCAGACACCAGAAGAGTGTTTTTCTGAGCACTTCGCGAGTCGACCCCAAGTCTTTCTCGAGTCGACTCCCGACTTTCAGGAGTCGACACTTCACTTTTAGCGAGTCGACCCCTAACCTTTTTAAACATTTCTATTTTTGGTAAGACGAACTCGAGCCGACTCGGAAAAGCATGAGTCGACTCCAGCAAATCTGGGTGCGATTTTTAACGATGACACATCAGCCCCAACGGTAAGATTTTTAAATAACGGCTATTTTTCCTTGTCTCTAACGGATATATTTTTGCAGATTCTATAAATAGAGGAGCTCTTTTCAAATCAAAACATTCCAGAGAAAATCAAAAGAGAGAAAAGAATATCTTTTGAAAAGAGGAAAAAACAGAGCATATCGGGAAAATCATTTAGCTCAAAGAAGAGTGATTCAAAAGGAGTGAAATCCAAGAGGAAGTTTCGTCCGCTCCTTCTCATCAATCCACAAGAGTTTAAAGAAAATCCACAAGCATTTCAAAGGTCAAATCGGAGGATTTTCAAAAGAGGAAAAAGCTTCATTTCAACTCCAAAGTCTTCAACGGTCAAGAATCGTGCTGAGGCGTGATTCAACACTTCAAGAGGAGTTAAAGAGAAGAAAGAAGAAAGCCCAAGCCACTACCATCTGCAATACTATCAGGCTTTTCTAACCTTTTATTATTTTGTACTTCATTTGTATATTTGCTCAAAGGGAGCACTTCATTGTTCAAACACTATCATTCTTATTATTTGCTGATTCAATCAGTGGATTGAATCAGTGGAGGTTGACATACCTCGTTACAAGCCGGAGTGCTTGTGTTGGGTTAGTTGTGAGCCCGTGAAAAACAACGTGTAGGGTTTTGTGCTGGTAAGCCCGAGTTAAAACCAGCTGGGTTCGTTGTGCACCCGGTAAAACAATAAGTTTGAGTTGTGAGCTTGGAAAACAACTCGGCTGTAATCTAGAGAGATTATAGTGTGGACCCAAGTGAGTCTTGGGAGTGGACGTAGGTGTTGGTTACACCGAACCACTATAAAATTATCTTGTGTTTGCCGTGATATATTTACTCTCTCTCTATCTCTCTTTATTATTGCTTGTGTATTGATTTTAGTTAGCCTCTCACTTGCACATCTTGCTAATTAATCAAATAAAGTTAAAAAGTCTTAAATTTTTAAGAACCCAATTCACCCCCCCCCCTCTTGGGTTGCCATCTTGGCCAACAATTGGTATCAGAGCAAGTGCTCATTTAGAATTTGATCTCACGATCAAGGGCTAAAGATCCATATGGCAACACAAATTGGTTCAAGTTTTGCTGAAGGTCATTCTACGAATCGACCTCCGCTATTAATGGAACCAATGTTGAGAAATTATTGAAACATAATTGCCCCAACTTTATTGATTTTGATAATTTCCAAAAGCCATGAGTACCTTAAAGAATACAATGTGTTTATTTATCAAAAACCTTGAGCTTATTCAAATTGAAAGGAATGAACTATCAATGGTTATATTAAATGAGTTTTGAATCTATTAGAAAAAGGAGTTTCAAGTTCTATGCTTAAAAGATTTCAAAAAGGAATTTTATACATTATAATTCAATCGATGAATTCTGAAACATGTCTTGAATCCATGCTAAATGTCATATTTAATGTATTCAAGTCAAATTTATATTTTAAATTTAATTGGGACAAGTTTTAAAGTCAATCAGAACATTTTTCTGATTTTTGTATCGCTCCCGAGCCGACTCAAGGGTTTCCGAGTCGACTCCCCAAACTGATTTTCTCGAGTCGACCCTTGGTTTTCAAGAGTCGACCCCTGAATCTTGCGAGCCGACTCCTGTCTGTGCGAGCCGACTCCGCTCAAACAAGAACCCATGTTTTTTGAGCACTTCTCGAGTCGACTCCCCGTTTTCCTCGAGTCGACTCCCGACTTTCAGGAGCCGACACTTTGTTTTCGCGAGTCGACCCTTCAATGTTTAAAATGTTTCTATTTTTGGTAATCGACTTCGAGCCGACTCCCTCAGAGCTCGAGTCGACTCCACGAAATCTGGGCGCGATTTTTAACGATGACACATCAGCCCCAACGGTAAGATTTTTGAATAACGGCTATTTTTCCTGTCTCTAACGGATATATTTTTGCAGATTCTATAAATAGAGGAGTCTTTTCAAATCAAAAAAGAAAATCAAAGAGAGAAAAGAATATCATTTGAAAAGAGGGAAAAACAGAGCATATTGAAAAATCATTTAGCTCAAAGAGAGTGATTCAAAAGGAGTGAAATCCAAGTGAAAGTTTCGTCTACTCCTTCTCATCAATCCACAAAGCCAAAAGAAAATCCACAAGCATTTCAAAGGTCAAATCGGAGGATTTTCAAAAGAGGAAAAAGCTTCATCTCAACTCCAAAGTCTTCAACGGTCAAGAATCTAGCTGAGGCGTGATTCAACACTTCAAGAGGAGTTGAAGAGAAGAAGGAAGAAAGCCCAAGCATCTACCATCTGCAATACAATCAGGCTTTTCTAACCTTATATTTTTTGTACTTCATTTGTATATTTGCTCAAGGGGAGCATTTATTGTTCAAACACTTCATTTATTTGTTTGCTGATTCAATCAGTGGATTGAATCAGTGGAGGTTGGTATACCTCGTTACAAGCCGGAGTGCTTGTGTTGGGTTAGTTGTGAGCCCGTGAAAAACAACGTGTAGGGTTTTGTGCTGGTAAGCCCGAGTTAAAACCAGCTGGGTTCGTTGTGCACCCGGTAAAACAACAAGTTTGAGTTGTGAGCTTGGAAAACAACTCGGCTGTAATCTAGAGAGATTATAGTGTGGACCCAAGTGAATCTTGGGAGTGGACGTAGGTGTTGGTTGCACCGAACCACTATAAAATTATCTTGTGTTTGCCGTGCTATATTTTCTCTTTCTCTATCTCTCTTTATTTGCTTGTGTATTGCTTTTAGTTAGCCTCTCACTTGCACATCTTGCTAACTAATCAATTAAAGTTAAAAAGTCTTAAATTTTTAAGAACCCAATTCACCCCCCCCTCTTGGGTTGCCATCTGGGCCAACAATTGGTATCAGAGCAAGTGCTCATTTAGAATTTGATCTCACGATCAAGGGCTAAAGATCCATATGGCAACACAAATTGGTTCAAGTTTTGCTGAAGGTCATTCTACGAATAGACCTCCTTTTTTAATGGCTCAACTATTCTATTGGAAAGCTAGAATGAGGATATTCATTCAAGCTTCTGATTATGAGCTTTGGGGTGTAATAATAATGGACCTAGTACACCCCACACCTTATTGATGGCACTATTGTTCCTAAACCCGAAAGGGATTGGAATGATAATGATAGGAGAATGGCACAACTAAATGCTAAAGCCATTAATATTTTATTGTTCCTTAGATCAAATGAATTCAACCGAATCTCAACTTGTAATTCCGCAAAAGAAATTTGGGATAGGTTGGAAATTACTCATGAAGGAACAAACCAAGTAAAAGAATCAAAGATAAATATTTTGGTTCATAAATATGAATTGTTTACAATGGAACAAACTGAAACCATCACATGCATGTTCACTAGATTCACTGATATTGTGAATGGTTTGAAAAGTCTTGGTAGAATTTATTCTAATGCTGATCTTGTGCGCAAAATTCTTAGGTCACTACCAAGATCGTGGGAAGCAAAAGTCACTGCATCCAAGAAGCAAAGGACCTCAATGCACTACCTTAGAGGAGCTTCTAGGATCCTTAATGACCCACGAGTTAACAATGAAGCAGCATGTTGAGGAGGAAACAAAAAGAAGAAAACCTTGCCCTCAAGACTGCAGAAATGGAAGAGAGCAGCAGTGAAAGTAATGATGAAGATGATGAGGAAACTGCTCTCTTGGCCAAAAAATTCAGAAGTTTATGAGAAAAAGGCCCTTCCATAAAAAGAAATTTGGAGCAAGATTTGAAGGAGAAAAGGATAAGAAAAGGACAAGGAGAAAGAAAAAGAAAAAGAGCCCTTAGTATGTTATGAGTGCAAAAAGCCAGGGCACTTTAAGTATGATTGTCCTTTGCTGAAAAAGGCCTACAAGAAAAAGAAGAAAGCATACATGGCAACATGGTCTGATGAATCTTCTCGTCGGAAGAAGATGAGCAAAAGGAAGTTGCCAATATTGCTTCATGGCCAACGACGACGACAAATGAGGTAAGTTCTGAAAACTCAAATGATGATTTACATTTGATGAAATGTTTGAGGCTTTCAATGAACTTATGATTGATTTTAAATCCTTGAAAAAGAAGTATAAGTTTTTGAAAAATGACAATATTAGTTTAGCTAAAAGTAAAAATGAATTAGCTTTAGAAGTTAAGAACTTAACTAATGAAAAAGAAGAACTTAGGAAAGAAAGAGATAATCTTAATCAAGAAAAGATTTATTAAAATCTGAAACTAAAAACTCAACTAAAGATTTAAAAGATCAATAGAAACTTTAGCTTTAGATAAAGAACAGCAAGCTAAAGAAATTGACTCTCTTAAGAAAGATGTTAAAAAATATAAAGACATTGTTGAGAAATTCACTTTAAGTTCAACTAAACTTAACATGATCCTAGATAGTCAAAAAGCTGTTTTTGACAAAGCTGGTTTAGGATATAACACATTAAGAAAACAGAAATCTCTAAAGAATATTTTTATAAAAGCCAACCAAAGTAATATAACTTGTTTTAAATGTAATGAAAAAGGTCACAAATCCTTTGAATGCAAAACGTTAAATAATAACAACAAGTTAAATATTAAAGCTAAGAAAATATGGGTTCCGAAAGGAACAATTTTTATTGCTGCTAACCATGAAGGACCCAAGAAAGCTTGGGTACCTAAGCATAAAGTTTGATTATATTGCAGGAATGTCTTGTAGCCAAAAGATCAAAGAAAAAGTGGTACCTTGATAGTGGCTGCTCAAGACATATGACGGGTGACAAAGATGAATTCATCACCCTAGAAGAAAAGAAAGGTGGAGTTGTGACGTTTGGCGATAACGGTAAAGGTCAAATTATGGGCCTTGGTAAAGTTCGCATAACTCCATCTATTTATTGATAATGTACTTTATGTTAATGGTTTGAAGCATAATCTAATTAGTATAAGTCAATTATGTGATAAAAACTTTAATGTTTCATTTAAATCTTCTTATGCACTGTAACTAATTCTATTGATGATAGCATTGTATTTACTGGTTATAGACATGGCAATGTTTACTTAGTTGACTAGAAAAATTATCTTTGAGTGATCATTGCTTAATTGCTGACAATGCTAACATAAATGAAATTAGTTGGTTGTGGCATCGTAGATTAGGTCATGCAAGCACACACCTTATTTCAAAACTAATTAAAATGGATTTAGTTAAAGGATTACCTAAATTAGATTTTGAAAATAATAAAATATGTGATGCATGTCAATTTGGAAAACAAACTAGAAGTTCTTTTAAATCTAAAAACATTGTTTCAACTTCTAGGGCACTAGAGCTACTTCACATGGATCTTTTCGGACCAACTAGAACCACAAGTCTAGGAGGAAAGAAATATGGTCTAGTGATTGTAGATGATTATTCTAGATATACTTGGGTAATGTTTTTAGCTCACAAAGATGAGACTTTCTCGATGTTCCTGAAATTCTTCAAGAAAGTCACAAATGAGAAAAACACTACTATAGTATCTCTAAGAAGTGATCATGGAACAGAATTTGAAAATCACTTATTTGAAAATTTCTGCACTGAAAATGGAATTAATCATAATTTTTCAGCCCCTAGGACTCCACAACAAAATGGTGTAGTTGAAAGAAAAAATAGGACTCTAGAAGACATGGCCCGTACCATGCTATGTGAAAGCAACTTACCAAAGTATTTTTGGGCGGAAGCAATTAACACAGCATGTTACATCTTAAACAGAGCTTTAATAAGACCAATATTAAAGAAAACACCTTATGAATTATGGAATGAAAGAAAACCAAATATAAAATACTTTCATGCATTTGGATGTAAATGTTTCATTCATAATAATGGTAAAAACAACTTAGGAAAATTTGATGCTAAATCTGATGAAGGAATTTTTCTAGGTTATTCAACAACTAGTAAGGCATATAGAATCTTTAACAAGAAAACCTTAGTAGTTGAAGAATCCATTCATGTAGTTTTTGATGAATCTTTAGCAACTGGATCTGAAAAGATTGATGATGAGGAAGATACAAACATAATTGAAAAAGATCTTGAAAAACTTAATATTGAAGTATCTTCTGATCATGAACAAGAGCTAAAGATGATGATTCACATAAGGACGATGATGTCAATATTGATCATAATGATGTAGATCTTCCAAGAGACTGGAGATATGCTCATAGTCATCCTAAGGAATTGATTATAGGCGATCCATCTCAAGGAATAAGGACTAGATCATACATGAGAAATATTAGTAATCATCTTGCATTTGTATCACAAATTGAACCTAAAACTATAGAAGAAGCTGAAAAAGATAATAATTGGATGTTAGCAATGCAAGAAGAACTAAATCAATTTACAGAAATAATGTTTGGACTTAGTTGAAAGACCTAAAAACCATTCAGTAATAGGATCAAAATGGATTTTAGAAATAAACTAGATGAAAATGGCATAGTAATTAGAAACAAAGCTAGATTGGTTGCTAAAGGATATAATCAAGAAGAAGGTATTGATTTTGATGAAACCTTTGCACCTGTAGCTAGATTAGAAGCCATTAGGCTATTACTTGCATTTGCATGTCATATGAACATTAACTTATTTCAAATGGATGTAAAAAGCGCATTTTTAAATGGATTTATTAATGAAGAAGTTTATGTAGAACAACCACCAGGTTTTGAAGATCACGAGTTTTCAAATCACGTTTTTAAATTGCACAAAGCTTTATATGGTTTGAAACAAGCACCTAGAGCTTGGTATGATAGGTTAAGTAAATTCTTAATAGAAAATGATTTTACAAGAGGAAATGTTGATAAAACTTTGTTTTTGAAAAGAAAAAGTAAAGATTTACTTGTAGTACAAATATACGTAGATGACATTATTTTTGGTGCTACTAACGATTCTCTTTGTCAAGAATTTGCAAAGTTGATGCAGGGAGAATTCGAGATGAGCATGATGGGAGAACTCAACTTCTTCCTTGGACTCCAGATCAAACAATGCAAAGAGGGAATCTTTATCAACCAAACCAAATACACAAGAGAACTACTCAAAAAGTTTGGTATGGAAACAATGAAACCCCTCGGAACTCCAATGAGTCCTTCATGCAAGCTGGACAAAGATGAAGAAGGTAAAAAGGTTGATCAAAAGTATTATCGAGGTATTATCGGATCCCTTCTTTATTTAACAGCAAGTAGACCAGATATATGTTTTCAGTATGTTTATGTGCTAGATTTCAATCTGAACCTAAAGAATCACATTTAATAGCTGTTAAAAGAATTTTAAGATATCTAAATGGAACAAAAATGTAGGTTTATGGTATTCTAGAGACTCCACATTAAACCTAATTGCATATTCAGATTCTGATTATGCTGGATGTAAATTAGATAGAAAAAGCACAAGTGGTGCATGCCATTTCTTAGGAGTAACTTAATCACATGGTTTAGCAAAAAGCAAAATTCAGTTGCATTATCAACTACTGAAGCTGAATATGTAGCAGCTGGAAGTTGCTGTGCGCAAATCCTATGGATTAAGCGACAACTTGAAGACTATGGTATCACACTTGATAAAACACCCATAAGATGTGATAACACTAGCGCAATCAATTAACTAAAAATCCAATTCAACACTCAAGAACAAAACACATAGAAATTAGATATCATTTTATAAGGGAACATGTAGCTAATGATGAAATTTGTTTAGATTATGTAAACACTGAAGAACAATTAGCTGACATATTCACAAAACCT
>UESW01004076.1:979001-1029495 GCA_900491605.1 Calamus simplicifolius
CCCCGGACCTTCTATGAGACATTCATCACCTGAGCCTCCTCAGTGCTCGTCTGTTCCAGAGTCTGTTCCTGCTCTGCTTCTGATTCTACCCCTGCTCCTACTGTTGCTCCTGCTCAGTCTTCTACATTATCATCTAGTAGTTTTTCTGATATACAGTTAGATCAGCTTAGATCATTATTCAAGTCTGAGATAATCGAGCATGAAAACAGATTGAAAGAAGAATTTAATGAAAAGTTTATGAATTTAAAAGAAGCCTTATATTCACTCAGTGATCGGGTTGCATCGATTGAGTCTACTCTCAGTTCATCTACCAGTTCCTTAAGTGAAGACTTAAAGAATATCTTTGGAGAACTTAAGGATATCTGCGGTGACTCGGAGACATACTCCAATGCAACGCCGAGCTTCAAGATAAATTACATCTGCTTGTACTTTTGTTGACAATAAGCTCAAAGACTATGTTAGACTTCAATGTGAAGGATGAAGCAGATTATTGATCACTTGAATAGAATTACTAGAAGAAATTTTTAAGTTTTTATGTAATCTCTTTTTGATGTAATCATGTTTACTTTCAATGCAATGAGCAAGTTTACATTTTCATGTACTTTCATTTTGAAGTAATGAGAAAGGTTGATGCATTACTTATGTCTATTTCAATTGTAAGTATTCTTGAATACTTTGAATGATTATCTTCAATTGATAAGTTAAATAGAAAAAGATAAAGAATGTTATTGATATTAAACTTCCTAACCTTTTGTTGATTACAAAAAAGGGAGAGAGTTTTTATTCAGTCGTATATGCCTTGCCTTCAATTCAATCAAAGTTTAATTTTGAAAGAGGAAGAGCATAAGGGGAAGAGATAAATTGAATTTCATAAAGAAAATGCTTAAGTTTCTGATTTTGAAAAATTTTGAATGATTTATAAAATTAAGGTTCATAGGGGGAGCTACCTCATTGAGGGGGAGCCTTTCCATGAACACAATAGTTGATTTTGGAATCACAAATTTTTTTTTTTTATAATGCATATACTCAATGTTTTTGTCATCATCAAAAAGGGAGAGATTGTTGAGAAATTATTGAAACATAATTGCCCCAACTTTATTGATTTTGATGATTTCCAAAAGCCATGAGTACCTTAAAGAATACAATGTTTATTTATCAAAACCTTGAGCTTATTCAAATTGAAAGGAATGAACTATCAATGGTTATATCAAATGAGTTTTGAATCTATTAGAAAAGGAGTTTCAAGTTCAATGCTTAAAAGATTTCAAAAAGAAATTTTTATACATTATAATTCAATCGATGAATTTGTGAAACATGTCTTGAATCCATGCTAAATGTCATATTTAATGTATTGAAGTCAAATTTATATTTTAAATTTAATTGGGATAAGTTTTAAAGTCTATCAGAACATTTTTCTGATTTTTGTATCGCTCCCGAGCCGACTCAGGGTTTCCGAGTCGACTCCCCAAAATGACTGATTTTCTCGAGTCGACCCTTGGTTTTTCAAGAGTCGACCCCTGACTCTGTCGAGCCGACTCCTGTCTGTGCGAGCCGACTCCGCTCAAACAACAGAACCCATGTTTTTTGAGCACTTCTCGAGTCGACTCCCCATTTTCCTCGAGTCGACTCCCGACTTTCAGGAGCCGACACTTTACTTTTCGCGAGTCGACCCCTAACCTTTTTAAAATTTCTATTTTTGGTAATCGACTCGAGCCGACTCGGGAAAGCTGAGTCGACTCCGCAAATCTGGGCGCGATTTTTAACGATGACACATCAGCCCCAACGGTAAGATTTTTGAATAACGGCTATTTTTCCTTGTCTCTAACGGATATATTTTTGCAGATTCTATAAATAGAGGAGCTCTTTTCAAATCAAAATCGAGAAAATCAAAGAGAGAAAAGAATATCTTTTGAAAAGAGGGAAAAACAGAGCATATTGAAAAATCATTAGCTCAAAGGAGAGAGATTCAAAAGGAGTGAAATCCAAGTGAAGTTTCGTCTACTCCTTCTCATCAATCCACAAGAGCCAAAAGAAAATCCACAAGCATTTCAAAGGTCAAATCGGAGGATTTTCAAAAGAGGAAAAAGCTTCATCTCAACTCCAAAGACTTCAACGGTCAAGAATCTGCTGAGGCGTGATTCAACGTTTCAAGAGGAGTTAAAGAGAAGAAGGAAGAAAGCCCAAGCCTCTACCATCTGCAATACAATCAGGCTTTTCTAACCTTTTATTTTGTACTTCATTTGTATATTTGCTCAAGGGGAGCATTTCATTGTTCAAACACTATCATTCTATTTGTTTGCTGATTCAATCAGTGGATTGAATCAGTGGAGGTTGGTATACCTCGTTACAAGCCGGAGTGCTTGTGTTGGGTTAGTTGTGAGCCCGTAAAAAACAACGTGTAGGGTTTTGTGCTGGTAAGCCCGAGTTAAAACCAGCTGGGTTCGTTGTGCACCCGGTAAAACAACAAGTTTGAGTTGTGAGCTTGGAAAACAACTCGGCTGTAATCTAGAGAGATTATAGTGTGGACCCAAGTGAATCTTGGGAGTGGACGTAGGTGTTGGTTGCACCGAACCACTATAAAATTATCTTGTGTTTGCCGTGCTATATTTTCTCTCTCTATCTCTCTTTATTTGCTTGTGTATTGCTTTTAGTTAGCCTCTCACTTGCACATCTTGCTAACTAATCAATTAAAGTTAAAAAGTCTTAAATTTTTAAGAACCCAATTCACCCCCCTCTTGGGTTGCCATCTGGGCCCAATTGGTATCAGAGCAAGTGCTCATTTAGAATTTGATCTCACGATCAAGGGCTAAAGATCCATATGGCACCAAGTTTTGCTGAAGGTCATTCTACGAATCGACAACCAACTATTCATATTGGAAAGCTAGAATGAGAATATTCATTCAAGCTTCGGACTATGAATTGTGGGGAGTAATAATGAATGGACCTAGTACACCCACACACCTTATTGATGGCACTATTGTTCCTAAACCCGAAAGGGATTGGAATGATAATGATAGGAGAATGGCACAACTAAATGCTAAGGCCATTAATATTTTATATTGTTCCTTAGACTCAAATGAATTCAACCGAATCTCAACTTGTAATTCCGCAAAAGAAATTTGGGATAGGTTGGAAATTACTCATGAAGGAACAAACCAAGTAAAAGAATCAAAGATAAATATTTTGGTTCATAAATATGAATTATTTACTATGGAACAAAATGAAACCATCACATGCATGTTCACTAGATTCACTGATATTGTGAATGGTTTAAAAAGTCTTGGAAAAGTTTATACTAATTCTGAGCTTGTTCGCAAAATCCTTAGGTCACTTCCAAGGACTTGGGAAGCCAAGGTGACCGCCATACAAGAAGCCAAAGATCTGAACATCCTACCATTGGAAGAGCTTCTTGGTTCGCTGATGACTCATGAGCTTCAAGTCAAACAACATGTCAATGAGGATGAGTCAAGAAAGAAGAAGACCATCGCCCTCAAAGCTGCGGAAAAGGAAATAAGCAGCAGCGATGATGAAGAGGATGATGATGATGAGACAGCCCTCCTTGCAAGGAAGTTCAAGAAATTTATGCAAAGAAGGAGGCCCTTCCACAAAAAGAGATTTGTTTCAAAAATGGAAGGAGAAAAAGAAAAGGATAAGAAAAAGGAAAAGGACAAAGAGAAAGAGCCCTTAGTATGCTATGAATGTAAAAACCAGGGCATTTTAGATATGACTGTCCTTTACTTAAGAAGGCCTACAAGAAAAAGAAAAAGGCATACATGGCAACTTGGACTGATAGTGAAGAGTCTTCTTCCGAAGAAGAAGAACAAAAAGAAGTTGCTAATGTCTGCTTCATGGCCAACGACGACGACAACGATAATGAGGTAAGTACCGAAACCCCCGATGATGAATTTACATTTGATGAAATGTTTGAGGCTTTCAATGAACTTATGATTGATTTTAAATCCTTGAAAAAGAAGTATAAGTTTTTGAAAAATGACAACATTAGTTTAGCTAAAAGTAAAAATGAATTAGCTTTAGAAGTTAAGAACTTAACTAATGAAAAAGAAGAACTTAGCAAAGAAAAAGATAATCTTAATCAAGAAATAGATTTGTTGAAATCTGAAACTAAAAACTCAACAAAAGATTTAAAAGATCAATTAGAAACTTTAGCTTTAGATAAAGAACAGCAAGTTAAAGAAAATGACTCTCTTAAGAAAGATGTTAAAAAATATAAAGACATTGTTGAGAAATTCACTTTAAGTTCAACTAAACTTAACATGATCTTAGATAGTCAAAAAGCTGTTTTTGACAAAGCAGGTTTAGGATATAACACATTAAGGAAACAAAAATCTTTAAAGAATATTTTTATAAAAGCCAACCAAAGTAATATAACTTGTTTCAAATGTAATGAAAAAGGTCATAAATCATTTGAATGCAAAACGTTAAATAATAACAACAAGTTAAATGTAAAGCTAAGAAAATATGGGTTCCGAAAGGAACAATTTTTGTTGCTGCTAACCATGAAGGACCCAAGAAAGCTTGGGTACCTAAACATAAAGTTTAAATTATGTTGCAGGAATGTCTTGTAGCCAAAAGATCAAAGAAAAAGTGGTACCTTGATAGTGGCTGCTCAAGACATATGACGGGTGACAAAGATGAATTCATCACCCTAGAAGAAAAGAAAGGTGGAGTTGTTACGTTTGGCGATAACGGTAAAGGTCAAATCATGGGCCTTGGTAAAGTCCGTATAACTCCATCTACATTTATTGATAATGTACTTTATGTTGATGGTTTGAAGCATAATCTAATAAGTATAAGTCAATTATGTGATAAAAACTTTAATGTTTCATTTAAATCTTCTATATGCACTGTAACTAATTCTATTGATGATAGCATTGTATTTACTGGTTATAGACATGGCAATGTTTACTTGGTTGATTTAGAAAAATTATCTTTGAGTGATCATTGCTTAATTGCTGACAATGCTAACATAAATGAAATTAGTTGGTTGTGGCATCGTAGATTAGGTCATGCAAGCACACACCTTATTTCAAAACTAATTAAAATGGATTTAGTTAAAGGATTACCTAAACTAGATTTTGAAAATAATAAAATATGTGATGCATGTCAATTTGGAAAACAAACTAGAAGTTCTTTCAAATCTAAAAACATTGTTTCAACTTCTAGGGCACTAGAGCTACTTCACATGGATCTTTTTGGACCAACTAGAACCACAAGTCTAGGAGGAAAGAAATATGGTCTAGTGATTGTAGATGATTATTCTAGATATACTTGGGTAATGTTTTTAGCTCACAAAGATGAGACTTTCTCGATATTCCTGAAATTCTTCAAGAAAGTCACAAATGAGAAAAACACTACCATAGTATCTCTAAGAAGTGATCATGGAACAGAATTTGAAAATCACTTATTTGAAAGTTTTTGTTCTGAAAATGGAATTAATCATAATTTTTCAGCCCCTAGGACTCCACAGCAAAATGGTGTAGTTGAAAGAAAAAATAGGACTCTAGAAGACATGGCCCGTACCATGCTATGTGAAAGCAACTTACCAAAGTATTTTTGGGCGGAAGCAATTAACACAGCATGTTACATCTTAAATAGAGCCTTAATAAGACCAATCTTAAAGAAAACACCTTATGAATTATGGAATGAAAGAAAACCAAATATAAAATACTTTCATGCATTTGGATGTAAATGTTTCATTCATAATAATGGTAAAAACAATTTAGGAAAATTTGATGCTAAATCTGATGAAGGAATCTTTTTAGGATATTCAACAACTAGTAAAGCTTATAGAGTATTTAACAAGAAAACCTTAGTAGTTGAAGAATCCATTCATATAGTTTTTGATGAATCTTTAGCAACTGGATCTGAAAAGATTGATGATGAGGAAGATACAAACATAATTGAAAAAGATCTTGAAAAACTTAATATTGAAGTATCTTCTGATCATGAGCAAGAAGCTAAAGATGATGATTCACATAAGGACGATGATGTCAATATTGATCATAATGATATAGATCTTCCAAGAGACTGGAGAGATATGCTCATAGTCATCCCAAGGAATTGATTATAGGCGATCCATCTCAAGGAATAAGAACTAGATCATATGAGAAATATTAGTAATCATCTTGCATTTGTATCACAAATAGAACCCAAAACTATAGAAGAAGCTGAAAAAGATAATAATTGGATGTTAGCAATGCAAGAAGAACTAAATCAATTTACAAGAAATAATGTTTGGACTTTAGTTGAAAGACCTAAAAATCATTCAGTAATAGGATCAAAATGGGTTTTTCGAAATAAACTAGATGAAAATGGCATAGTAATTAGAAACAAAGCTAGACTGGTTGCTAAAGGATATAATCAAGAGGAAGGTATTGATTTTGATGAAACCTTTGCGCCTGTAGCTAGATTAGAAGCCATTAGGCTATTACTTGCATTTGCATGTCATATGAATTTTAACTTATTTCAAATGGATGTAAAAAGCGCATTTTTAAATGGATTTATAAATGAAGAAGTTTATGTAGAACAACCACCAGGTTTTGAAGATCACGAGTTTTCAAATCACGTTTTTAAATTGCACAAAGCTTTATATGGTTTGAAACAAGCACCTAGAGCTTGGTATGATAGGTTAAGTAAATTCTTAATAGAAAATGATTTTACAAGAGGAAATGTTGATAAAACTTTGTTTTTGAAAAGAAAAAGTAAAGATTTACTTGTAGTACAAATATACGTAGATGACATTATTTTTGGTGCTACTAACGATTCTCTTTGTCAAGAATTTGCAAAGTTGATGCAGGGAGAATTCGAGATGAGCATGATGGGAGAACTCAACTTCTTCCTTGGACTCCAGATCAAACAAAGCAAAGAGGGAATCTTCATCAACCAAACAAATACACAAGAGAACTACTCAAAAAGTTTGGTATGGAATCAATGAAACCCCTCGGAACTCCAATGAGTCCTTCATGCAAGCTGGACAAAGATGAAGAAGGTAAAAAGGTTGATCAAAAGTATTATCGAGGTATAATCGGATCCCTTCTTTATTTAACAGCAAGTAGACCAGACATTATGTTTTCAGTATGTTTATGTGCTAGATTTCAATCTGAACCTAAAGAATCACATTTAATAGCTGTTAAAAGAATACTAAGATATGTAAGTGGAACAAAAAATGTAGGTTTATGGTATTCTAGAGACTCCACATTAAATCTAATTGCATATTCGGATTCTGATTATGCTGGATGTAAATTAGATAGAAAAAGCACAAGTGGTGCATGCCATTTCTTAGGAAGTAACTTAATCACATGGTTTAGCAAAAAGCAAAATTCAGTTGCATTATCAACTACTGAAGCTGAATATGTAGCAGCTGGAAGTTGCTGTGCGCAAATCCTATGGATTAAGCGACAACTTGAAGACTATGGTATCACGCTTGATAAAACACCCATAAGATGTGATAACACTAGTGCAATTAATCTAACAAAGAATCCAATTCAACATTCAAGAACTAAACACATAGAAATCAGATATCATTTTATAAGAGAACATGTAGCAAATAATGAAATATGTCTTGATTATGTTAACACTGAAGATCAATTAGCTGACATATTCACTAAACCTTTAAATGAAGAGAGATTCTGTTATCTTAGAGGAGAGTTAGGTATTTGTGATCCTTTAGAATGAATTTGAAACCCCTAAGGAAATTTTATCTAAGATTCTTTCAAATCCTCAATCCTTAAGGAAATCTTATCTAGAATTCATATCTAATTGATTCACTCATATCCAATGATTATTTATCAATTTTTATGATCATTTTCCGGACACATTTCAGAAATTTCATGATTTTGGTCTGAAATGGTCTCGGAGCCGACTCGATGCGTATCGGAGTCGACTCCCAGTTTCAACTGAAACTCTCGAGTCGACCCCTCTAGGCGCGAGTCGACTCCATGTCGGGACGGCCTTTCTGTGTCTGTGCCGAGTCGACACCCGGGTTTGCGCGAGCCGACTCGAGGTGGTCCCAAATTGATTTTTCTAGGGCAGAGTCGACTCGTCGCTCATTCTTTCGACCCCAATCAAAATACTCTCTCCACGCTCTCTCCAAACCCTCCAAACTCCCAATAATCCCTGATTATCACCTCCAATCATCAAATGGCACCTAAAACTAGAGGATCTAGCGTTGTGGCGGGTGGAATCAAGCGGAAACGCTCCGTGAAGAAGACGGTGAAGCGTCCGTGCGGGAACCTTCTCCGAGCACGGACTCCACTTCATCTGCTTCTACTCCAACTGCTGCTCCTGCTGCCACGTCCTCCCAGGTAGATCGTCTAGCGGATAGGATCATTACTACTGGTAGGAAGGTGGATTTTGAATTGTTTGAGAATGAGGGCTTTCTAGTTGGGAGACAGTTAATCGAGATGGGTTGGGAGAAAGTTTGTTCTCTTGAGTGCCCGACTTATCCCTCATTGGTTAAAGAATTTTACAAGAATTTGTCTAGAGGAGACCATGGGCTTATTAGCAATGTGAGAGGAGTCAGATTATCTGTTACCGCAGAGATTTTGTCTAGATTGTTGAATTTACCCTTGTCTGGCACTCTACCTTTTCTTCTGATGACCGCGCCCCAGCTTTATCCAGATTATTAAACCGGGATGTGGTTGGATTTGAAGAGGTATTTGCTAATCAGCTATCTTTAGAGTTGAGATTACTACACAATATCTGCAGTAGGATTCTATTTCCTAAAACTGGTAGATTTGACTATGTCTCGGAGCGAGATGTCTTTGTAATGGACGCCATAGTGACAGGCAAGCCTATCAATCTTCCCAGCATGATTCTGTGGTACATAGCAGATTGTGGAGGGAAAAGAAAATCAAGTCTGCCTTATGGGATGATCCTTACTATGATTTTTCGAAGCCAAGGTGTGGTGATTTCTGATAATGAACCTATGAAGAATCTAAGACACACTGATTTTTATAGTCTAGCAACAATTCATCGGATGGGGTTTATCAAAAAGAATGGTAGATGGGAAAGGAAAGGAGTGACAGAAGATAGAGCTACAGATACTGAGGCTGCAGGACCCTCTGTTAGACATCCTTCGCCTGCACCTCCGAGCCCTTTGATTTCTGCCTCTGCTCCAGCCCCAGTTCCAACTTTGTTCAAACTTCATCTTCTGCTAGTTTTTCAGATCAACAAATTATGCAAATCAAAGCCTTACTTGAAGATCAATCTGATAAGCTTAAAACTGATTTTGAGAATAAATTTATGCATTTGAGAGAGACTCTTATTCTCTTGATGATCGTATTTCAAAGATTGAATCTACTATCGGCTCTTCATCGGCATCCTTAAGTAGTGATCTCAAGAATATTTTTGAAGAACTTAAGGATATATGTGGAGATGGAGAGACATATGCAAAGAGCAACGCAGAGCTTCAAGACAAAATTCAGAGTGCGTGCACCTTTGTTGATGAAAAACTCAAGGATTATGTTAAATTCAATCTGAAGGAATGAAAAATATAGTTGATCATCTAACTAGAATTGTAAGAACTCATTTTTGAGTTACTAGAGTTTCAATCTTGTTTTGTACTGAAGTTTTAATTATGCTTTCATTTTTGAATCAATGTATTGAACCTTTTGATGTATTAGACTTTTGAATGAAATGAATTCTCTATTTCCCTATTTCAATGAATGAATGAAATTTGAATGAATGTTTATGATTCTCTATCTTTTTGTTGATAACAAAAAAGGGGGAGAATTTTATAGTTCTATGATTGTCTATGATTGTGATATAATTAATTAAGTTTCATAGGGGGAGCTACCTCATTAAGGGGGAGCCTAAGCCTAACTATGAAAACAAAATAAATTCACTAATCAATCATGAACAAACTCAATATTTTTGTCATCATCAAAAAGGGGGAGATTGTTGAAAGATTATAGAAAAATTATATGATCCAATCCTTTTGATTTTGATGATTACTAAAAGCCATTGAGTTTATTAAAGGATGTAATGAGTGTATACAAATGAGCAACAAATTTATTTTGAACAATCAATATGAATGCTCAAGTTTAACTTTAAACAATTTTGAAAGTGACTTTAAGCTTAATATTCAAACTTTCAAAAAGAAATGTTATAATTCATGTTTTAATCAACAAGTTTTTGGATTAGTTCATGAATCAATTCTAAATGTTAATTTTATTGATTCCATGACAAAACATTGAATTAAAATGAATCTGGAACGATTTTAATGTCAATCAGAAAAGTTTCTGATTTTTGATACGTTCCGGAGCCGACTCCTGAGTTTCAGAGTCGACTCCGCTCAGTGTACAGAAATGTGCATCTGTGTCGAGTCGACCCCTGATTCTGTCGAGCCGACTCCTGGACTGTGCGAGTCGACTCCGCTCAGACACCAGAAGAGTGTTTTTCTGAGCACTTCGCGAGTCGACCCCAAGTCTTTCTCGAGTCGACTCCCGACTTTCAGGAGTCGACACTTCACTTTTAGCGAGTCGACCCCTAACCTTTTTAAACATTTCTATTTTTGGTAAGACGAGCTCGAGCCGACTCGGGAAAAGCATGAGTCGACTCCAGCAAATCTGGGCGCGATTTTTAACGATGACACATCAGCCCCAACGGTAAGATTTTTAAATAACGGCTATTTTTCCTTGTCTCTAACGGATATATTTTTGCAGATTCTATAAATAGAGGAGCTCTTTTCAAATCAAAACATTCCAGAGAAAATCAAAAAGAGAGAAAAGAATATCTTTTGAAAAGAGGGAAAAACAGAGCATATCGGGAAAATCATTTAGCTCAAAGAAGAGTGATTCAAAAGGAGTGAAATCCAAGAGGAAGTTTCGTCCGCTCCTTCTCATCAATCCACAAGAGTTTAAAGAAAATCCACAAGCATTTCAAAGGTCAAATCGGAGGATTTTCAAAAGAGGAAAAAGCTTCATTTCAACTCCAAAGTCTTCAACGGTCAAGAATCGTGCTGAGGCGTGATTCAACACTTCAAGAGGAGTTAAAGAGAAGAAAGAAGAAAGCCCAAGCCACTACCATCTGCAATACTATCAGGCTTTTCTAACCTTTTATTATTTTGTACTTCATTTGTATATTTGCTCAAAGGGAGCACTTCATTGTTCAAACACTATCATTCTTATTATTTGCTGATTCAATCAGTGGATTGAATCAGTGGAGGTTGACATACCTCGTTACAAGCCGGAGTGCTTGTGTTGGGTTAGTTGTGAGCCCGTGAAAAACAACGTGTAGGGTTTTGTGCTGGTAAGCCCGAGTTAAAACCAGCTGGGTTCGTTGTGCACCCGGTAAAACAACAAGTTTGAGTTGTGAGCTTGGAAAACAACTCGGCTGTAATCTAGAGAGATTATAGTGTGGACCCAAGTGAGTCTTGGGAGTGGACGTAGGTGTTGGTTACACCGAACCACTATAAAATTATCTTGTGTTTGCCGTGATATATTTACTCTCTCTCTCTATCTCTCTTTATTATTGCTTGTGTATTGATTTTAGTTAGCCTCTCACTTGCACATCTTGCTAATTAATCAAATAAAGTTAAAAAGTCTTAAATTTTTAAGAACCCAATTCACCTCCCCCCCTCTTGGGTTGCCATCTGGGCCAACACGTACCCTTTCAATTTGGAAAGTCTCATATTCGTACTGCCCTCATTAATTAGAACTTAGTCTGAATCATGGACTGAGGCCGTCAAGGATTACCTGGAGGCCGCTAAGGAAGGTCCGTTGGGGACTTGGGTCCGGTGAGGCCATTATCGACTGAGGCCGGGGCCGTCTAGGACTGCTTGGGAGCCGCCAAGAACGATCTGACAGGGGCTGCCTGGGACCACTGTGGCCGCCCGGGAATGCTCGGGGCTGTGCATGCATGAGTCCGGCTAGGATGCTCATGGCCTCCGTGAAGGGAGAAGGCCGTCTAGGATGCTTGTGGCAGGAAATAAGGGCCGCCTGGGACCACCGTGGCCGCCCGGGAATGCTCGGGGCTGCCTGGGATTGCAAGGTCGTTTGATAGAGGCTGTTGCGGAAAGGTCGGAGGCCATCATGGAAGGGTCGGAGGCCGTCTAGAATTTGCCAGGGGTTGCCTAGAATGTCGGGGGCCGCCTAGGACTGGGAACAGAAGGGGCCGTCTAGAATTTGCCAAGGGCCGCCTAGAATGTCGGGGGCCGCCTAGGACTGGGAACAGAAGGGGCCATCTAGAATTTGCCAAGGGCCGCCTAGGATGTCGGGGGAGGCCGCCTAGAGGGAGAGAGGCAGCTGTGGGGCCAACTAGAGAAAGAGAAGGGCCGCCATGGACTAAGGCCGGGTGTCATCGTGGATGACGACTGGGTACCACCACGGACTGAGGCCGGGTGCCATCACAGATGACGACTGGGTACCGCCACGGACTGAGGCCGGGTGCCATCACAGATTACGACTGGGTACCGCTATGAACCGAGGCTGGGTGCCGTCGAGGATTACTTGGAGGCTGCCTAGAATGGGGCCACTGCAGCCGTTGTGGAAAGCGATAGGCCATTGTGGAAGGCCGTTGGGGAGTTTGAGGGAGTCCAAAGACCGCCAAGGATGGATCGATGAGAGCGGCCCGGTTGTTCTCGGCCGCTGTGGAAGGGGTCAGGGGCCGCCATAGAAGCCGCAAGCCGTCGTGGACGATTTGGCATGAGGCTGTCATGGACGACTCTGCCGTTGGAGAACGGAGAGCTAGGAACCTCTAAGAGGCCATCTACACCCATCCTTAATTAGTCTTATAATAGCATTTAATCCATAGTTTCCTCTACTTAGCTGGGCAGCGGGTGGGCCGCTGCCAGTGTTGTTTAGGCTTCATAGAACCTTAGGAAACAGATATTGTTGTGAAGACGGAGCGCCGTCTGGGACCATCATGGGAGATGGATGCCTGGTGCCGCCCAGAATGGACGGAGGAGGCCGTTGTGGGGCACCGGCTGGGAAAAGCCGCTGAAGAAGACTCGTCCGTTGAGGTCGTTGAGGAATGTGGATGGGATGAGGTTGGTGTCAGAGTGGAGAGCCTAAGACGGGCTATTGGTGCGTTCATGGTATTTTAGTATGCTGTATGCGATGATCAGTCCATTTCTGACCTAGAGGTCCATAGCGGAAAGAATGGGATGGCCTAGAGTTCTCTCTGTTCCGTCAGTTAAGCTCATGGAGAGATGGGAGGCCTGTGAGATGGGCCTTTCTCCCCCTCTCGCCCTTCTCTTACGCTCTCTTGTCAGGGCCATCAGACGTTATTTATTATTTGCCATGAAGCACCTCACAAGGCTATTTAATAATTAAGACTTGTGGCAGAAAGAGAGAGAGAAAGGGCGCGCGCTTGGGGCTACCATAGAAGAAACCGTTGTCTCAGGTTGCCGAGAACCGTTGAGGAAGCTGAACGGCTGAAAAAGACTGTTAAGAATAGCTCGATAGGTCCGTCCGTGGTCAATAGCCGAGCACATATACATCTTTTATCTGAAGATAAATATCGAAAAGATTATTAGGAACAATCTGTCGTAATTTTTTTATATATATATATGGCCCTGTTAACTGGCCCATCAGCATCCATGCACCCTGGCATGAATTATTTGTTGTAAAAGTAATCACAAAAGCCAGGCGTTGGAGTATCCGGTAAAATGCAGCCAACCCTGGACTGTCTTGGGATTTTTTTAATTCCTCCAATTCATGGTGATGTTATTACTGTTTAACTCGAGGAAGGTTTTTCATGGGTCATTGCTCGTTCCGTTCTGACTCTATTGATCATTGATCATGAGCTACGATCTAAAACATGATTCACGCGATTCAGAGTGTACTGCCCAGTTGCGTGAACACATGAGGACAGTATTCTTATTTAACCAAAAGTTTTGATGTGACAAGAAACTGGCTTAGCGTGCTGAGGCGGGATGTGTTGAACTGTTTGATTGATTTGATGGTTATACACAGTTTGATTGATTTGATGGTATATATAACAAACAATTAAATGGTAACATAATCAAGCTGGGCATTCTTTTATACAGTTATCAAAAGGTACCTGCATCAATATATAGTTATCAAAAAAATTATTTTTAAAAATAATCTCTGCTTGCTTTTATAATTATTTTAATTATAAAAAAATCTCTAAACCTTAAGCTTTAATACAGAAGGCTCAATCATATAAGAGATATTTTTAATTACTTTTTGAGCTAACTTTGATCAGTAAAGCTTCTGAGTTTTAATTCCTAATCTACAACTCAATTTAACTTAAGCTTTTTTTTTTTTTCAACTACATGAGATTGACTATATGAATCTGCTTCCTTTATTCTACTTTATTCATGATTAAATTAATATTTATATTATAAATAGTTATATATATTTTAATTATTTCTATCCATATTAGTTTAGTCTACTTCTATCTTTATCATTATTATGAATTGTTAAAAAATTACTTTTTTTAACTGCAGCATTCAAAGGTCTTTGTTATATGTCCAAACTATCATAATCGATTTTTATTTTATTTTATTTTTCAATTGGGTTTACTTCTATCATTCCTCATACATGTTTATTTCTTATTCTATTTTTTAAAGTTTTACAACAT
The DNA here is from genome assembly GCA_900491605.1 of Calamus simplicifolius. Lineage (NCBI taxonomy): Eukaryota > Viridiplantae > Streptophyta > Magnoliopsida > Arecales > Arecaceae > Calamus > Calamus simplicifolius. The sequence goes on from UESW01004076.1 coordinate 993,570, forward strand.
ATCCACCTTAATATGCATATTTCTATTATACTTAATTTATTTACATATTATTTTAATATTATTTAATACTCTATTTTATATAGCATATCTGGCATAATAGCATTTATAATTTTTTTTTAATTTTAATGGAATGCACTGATCATACAATACTTCCGAAATACTTTTTTACTTAATCCATTCTACTTTAACTCTATCATTCATATCTTATCTGTTTCACTTATTTTGATCCCTAATCCAAAAGACTTAAAAAAAAATTGCAGGATGGTAAAGCCTACTGGACTAACATCTTGAGATTGACTAAGCTTACTTATGAGAATTGTTGAGCTCAATCCGACTTACACCAAATGCAAATCAGTCACCACAATTAAGTAAAACAAGGCCAGAGATTAGCTGATCGCAACCTAATAGAGCTCTTTTTGTGAATTGAATATTGACTTAAACCTTTGAAAATGAGAGACAAGTGATGCGTTAAGAGCTGACCCAGCATGTCAGCATGGTATGAGCTAAGCTATAAGCTGACTTGGTGACTATGTGTAGCAAGCAATCAAAACGTGATATGATGAAGTAAAATTGATCGGTATACATATCCTCACAAGAGAAGTTCTTATTAAAAGTGACTTTTATTAATATCACCATCCAATTCAAAGAATATTTCACTAAGGTATTGACCAATTTGGATAGGAGTTCGCCATCCTATTCCTAATGGATTTTTTAACTCAATATGTTAGAAACCCCAACAAAGGCATCACATCACCATTCGATGATCTAAGTAAGTTGTCGACCAATGAGTGTGCAAATTTTAAAAAAACTCTTCCGAATGCTTATAAAAGCATCCCAAGACCCTTTGCATAAACAAGTTTAGCTCTAATGATAAACCCTTACGAGAGTATCGATCTAAGGAGTTTTAGTCTTTTTTTTTGTGCTTTTGCTTAGACTTAAGCATTGAAAGATCCTTTCAGAGATAATCTCCAAAATAACCTTCGAACTCTTTAGCTCTTCTTCTTTCTCTATGTTGGCGCATGCATGGATTTCGAACTCTTTAGCTCTTCTTCTTTCTCTATATTGGCGCATGCATGGATGGTTTGAAGATGCTTTGTTATTCGAGCTACCACTTTGTTCATTGACTAGAATATGAAAACTGTCGATGCCCGATCACTTTGAGCTGGCATCCTTGAGCATCGACCGTTCCTCCATAGAAATATCGGGGCCCTTCCTTTGTCTTCAAAGCCTACAAGAAGTCCCACGGCCGGGTATTCCGGCGGGGACCCTCCGACGCTCAAGTTAGTGCTCTGAACAATAGCCATGAGCTTGAGAAAGCTCGAAAGAGAAAGAGAGAGAGGCTCAGAATGAGCGTGTTGAGTTTTTAGAGTTACCTGGTCGGAGGTCCCTTTTAACCCTTTTATTTATCTTTGGACTTTGTCTTTTGCCTGAGGGGCTTGGATCTTTGTCATCTAGTGGAATTGAGCCACATGGGTCCTCATGATGGACCATGACTTTTGGGCTTATCTGATTTGAGTGGTTGGGGGTGTCATGATGATTGAGGACTTTTGGTAGACACAATGTCAGGATTAATATCCGTGAGACTTGAGGTGCTGCCACCTGTCGAAGCTTTTATGGAGACACTTCATCTTAGTGGCATGTTAGAGCTGAAGGAATTATCTTTTAGTGATATATCAGAGCTAAAAGCATCGTCCTACCTCATGCAAGTCATGATTTCATCCGCAGATCGAGTATGCACAGCTAGCCCTTTCTGGTACATTGATCTTGAATATTTATTTAATGGTCAGAGTCCTTGTTTAGTCTCAATGAGTCCCTTCTTGAATTAAATAAAGGCTTAATAGTACTCTCGGACCCATAGGCCACTCAAGGATGCCTCTGGCTCATGCATATGCCACCTGACACGTGGAGAAGCTATATCTCCCCTTCATCCAATTCTATTGCCTGGACCTAGCCCTTGGTGAGCCATGGAGACCGTACCCTCTACCTGGCGTGTAGAGTTGGAAGGTTCGCGGAAGGTCGCGGCCGTTGGGCAAGGGGCCACCGTAGATGGCCGGCTGGGAGGAGCTTGCTGGCTGGGAGAAGCAGGCCACCTAGGGGCGCTGGTGGCCGCCTAGGGCCTCTGCCCCACTAGGCCATTGCTGGCTAAGGCCGGGAAGGCATCTGTGGGACCTGGGTCCAGTGAGGCCGCCTAGGATTGCTCGGGGCTGTCTAGGATTGCTGGGAGCCGCCTAGTTGGAAGAAGCTTTTGGGACCGTCTATAATGAAGACGGGTCCCGAAGTTATTACCTAAGCACCCTTACTAGCATGGGGCCAAAAAGGGAGTCAACGTGGCAGCCATAAATGCACGTGGCCTTTATAAGACCATAAATGCCCTGACACAAAAATCCGATAGGGAGCCATCATCGTGGTGGCATTGGGAGTATGAAACTGCTTAAGATGACCATCGAGGAAGGCCGTGGAGAAAAAAGCCGACGGCCACTTAGGATGGCCATTGAAGAAGGCCGCTTTGGACTTCCTCCACTGTCTCTCTCGACATTGAATGCCCAATTCTATTGAATGCTCTCCAATAAATGCCTTAAAGCGAGGGCCTTTATAAGACCTATAAATGCCTTGGCACATAAATGCCGTTGAGAAGGCCCGCCTATGATTACTGTTGAGAAGGCCGTCGAGGAAGAGGAGGCCGCTTAGGAAGGCTATTGAGGAATAGGTTGCATTGCTGGCCGCTTAGGATTTCCTTCCATGTCCGCATCATTAGATGCTTCAGCTCATTAAATGCTCCCCAGGCCATTGCCGCCTAAGATGAAAGGCCACCTAAGATTTCCTTCTGGGTCTACACCATCAAAGGCTCCAGCCCATTAAATGCTCCCAAGTCATTGCCGCCTAGGATTGTTGAGGAAGGGGCCCCCTAGGATGAAAGGCCGCATAGGATTTCTTTCCGGGATCAAAGACTCCAGCCCATTAAATGCTCCCAGATCATTGCCGCTTTGGATTGTTGAGGAAAGGGCCGCCTAAGATTGCCGCCTAAAATGAAAGGCCGCCTAGGATGGCCATTGTCACTTAGGATTTCCTTCCGTACCATTAAATGTTGTCCATTGATTTCCTTCTATAACTCTTTTTCCCTTTTTATTATGATGGACGCTTGTTTTCCCTTTTGTTCCCTCTCTTTATTATGATGGACGCTTGTTGCAACAAAGAGCAAAGCTGCGGATGGAATTAAACGCCTACTACATCCTTGAAGAGAAAACCCAGTAAAACCCAGTAAGCCAGCGAGGCCACCCTAGGAACTAAGCCGTTTAGGAAGGCGAAGATGGCTGCCTAGAAAATTGTTTGAAAATTTCTGTTTTTATTTCCATGGGCCTGTTAACTGGTCCTATCAGATGCCCCCTACACTCCTTGAGCTTGTAGGTCCTACACTAACCAAGTTGAAGGAGTGTAAAGAATTTTTAAGTAACATTGGGGGTAAGTTTATTACCTTGTGCCCATCACTTAATGCAGCGTACGTCCAATTTTTTGGGGGGACGCTCGTCAACTAGTTGGCAAGGCAAAAATAGAGCTAATGGAGCTACACTAACACCGTTGAGGCTGAGAGATAGAGCCAACGAGACTGCAATAAAACCGTTGAGGTTGATAGAGCCGATGAGGCAGAGCGATAGAGCCGCTAAGGCTGTAATAATGCCGTTGAGGCTGATAGAGCTGCTGGGGCTGAAACGAAACCGTTGAGGTTGATAGAGCCGATGAGGATGCGATAGAGTCGCTAAGGCTATAATAATGCCGCTGAGGTCGTAATGAAGCCGCTGGGGCAGAGGGATAGAGCCACTAAGGCTGATAGCCACTAAAGCTGATAGCCACTAAGGCTGATAGAGCTGATGAGGCTGCAATAAAGCCGTTGAGGCCATAATGATGCCGCTGGGACAGAGGGATATAGCCACTAAGGCTGATAGCCACTAAGGCTGATAGAGCCGATGAGGCTGCAATAAAGCCGTTGAGGCCGTAATGATGCCGCTGGGGCAGAGGGATAAAGCCACTAAGGCTGATAGACACTAAGGTTGATAGAGCCGATAAGGCTGCAATAAAGCTGTTGAGGCCGTAATGATGCTGCTGAGGCAGAGGGATAGAGCCACTAAGGCTGATAGCCACTAAGGCTGATAGAGCCGATGAGGCTGCAATAAAGCCGTTGAGGCTGTAATGATGCCGTTGGGGCATAAACGAAAATGTTGAGAGCCTTTTGAACCCCGAAGGATGACCCAAGAGTCGTTGTGATGGGACCATGCTCGGAAGCCTTTAACCTCGGAGGGTGACCTGAGGGTGCTTGGACCAAGCTCAGGTTCCTTTTGAACCCCGAAGGGTGACCCGAGAGTCACTGTGATGGGACTATGCTCGGGAGCCTTTAACCCCAGAGGGTGACCTGAGGGTGCTTGGACCAGGCTCAGGTTCCTTTTGAACCCTGAAGGGTGACCCGAGAGTCGCTGTGATGGGACCATGCTCGGAAGCCTTTAACCCCGGAGGGTGATCTAAGGGTGCTTGGACCAAGCTCAGGTTCCTTTTGAACCCCGAAGGATGACCCGAGAGTCGCTGTGATGGGACCATGCTCGGAAGCCTTTAACCCTGGAGGGTGACCTAAGGGTGCTTGGACCAGGCTCAGGTTCCTTTTAAACCCCGAAGGGTGACCCGAGAGTCGCTGTGATGGGACCATGCTTGGGAGCCTTTAACCCCGAGGGTAACCTGAGGGTGCTTGTGAAGGGAAAATTGTTTTTCCTATGCATAGGATCTCGAGGTGGAAAGCGTGTAATTCAATTTTAATATTCACATTGAACATAAATTGAAGCATATTAGCATATCTAAAATTTAAGAGTATGTAAAAATAAGTTTAAAATAATACCTCTCGATGCGGAAGCTGTAGATGACGAACGTGGCAGATCTGATCTGCAGGAAGAAGTTCCTTCTCGTGCCTTGCAAGAGCTGCACGCACCGCTCCTCTATATCACACGCATGCCTGATGTATGTAGACAGGAGGTGAAATTCAATAACAATGGAAGGAGAACTATTCTCCCTAAGAAGAGATAATCTCTTCTTGATTGGATTTCCTTTTACTTTCTATGATTGTAGACGATCAGCTTTCACAGAAAAAACTCTATCAATTTTCTTCTCTGTTTTTTTTTTCTGCTTCATATTTTATATCCACCATAATGTTTACGATCATATTCTCCTAAAATCTTTTCTCATCGTAATCCTTTCGCAAAGGATCCGATCAGATAAGATAGGGATCTTATCCTTTCATAAAACCATTTCCAAAACTAATTTTGGAATTTAATTTTTATGTAGGCTTGAAGAGCTCGTCGAGAGCTTTCCAACGCACCTAACCGATTCGAAATCGGAGTTCAAACGGAGAAGATATGAGCAGATAAAGATTAGAATAGGGATGGCAACGGCCCGGGGATGGTCCGGGGCGGTCTATACCGTTCCCTGTCCCCGTTAGAAAAAACATCCCCGTTCCCTGCCCCGTTAAGCCGTTATAGTTAACGGGGCGGGGACGGAAATATCCGATCGGGCAAACGGGTACCCAGTGGGTACCCCTTTTTCGTTTACATAAAAATAAAATTTAAAAAATTAAATTAGTTAGGATAAGATAGAGTACAATCGAGAATAACGAAACGATGATATTGATACATATAAGAGATTCTTTGACTTTTGAAATGGTTTGATTTATGCCTATTAATAAATGCATATTAGCTTTAACAAAATAACAAACTAGATAGGAAATGATCAATCACATTCTAATTGCATTTCAAAAAGAATAATCTGCAAAAAAAATATATATATATAACTTGGTAGCAAACAATAAGCAACAATCGTAAAAAAAAGAATATATTCAAATTTTAAAACAGAGATATCTTTCTTTAAAATAAAGGATAAAGATGAGCATACCAAAGAAAGATAAAGATGTTGGAGGGCGTCGATGGGGCAGCGATTGGCGAAGTAGATGATGGAGCTATCTGGTTTGATGTTCAGATTCTTCAAAACTTTAGATTAGAAAGAAGAGCAGGAGACGGTTGCGTTACTTGCGTGAGAGAAGGAAGAGTAAGAGACGAGGATGAAAATGGGTAAACGGGGATGACAGATGGGGCATTTAATATAATATTTTTTTATTTTTTTAATATAATATAATATAATATAATATATTTAAAATTTAAATATATATTAAGGCTAACGAAGACGAGGATGGGTAAACGGGGATGGGGCATTAAATACCATCCCTGAGTCATTTACTGTTTAGCTGTTAATAAAAAATTTCGTTACCCATTAACCCGTTTAAACTGAGGATTCTTCGATCCGTTAAAAATGGTACCAGTCGGCTAAACGATTAAACGAAAAAAATTGTCTAGATTAGAAGCAAAAATACGGTCGCACAGATTTTGACGTGGTGAGTCACGCAATTAAGATTGGGCGCTGACAGCAAAGGGTGGCGCAAGTTAGCCCCCTAATTAACATGCGCCACAGACACTTTAATTAATTTTTTTTTAAAACACAGAATTGATTCAATCAATTCCGTTTGAAGTCCAAATTCAAATCTGAAAGAAGCTACTCTTAGCTCTTGAACCATACTTCGCATTGGGCCTATCCGAACTCCAATCCGTGATTTATGAATTTAAAATTTATAAATAAACTTTCAAAGGCTCTATTGAAAATCCTAATCGAACCACTTCGAATCCGGATCCAAACTACACCAACCATTGGTCCATGGTTCAAATTAACTTCATACCAGATTCATATCATGTCCCAAAATTTTATTTGAGTTACTGACTAACTCAAATCACCCTCGAAGTAGGTGCTGCCGCTAATGCCTAGTGCTAGCTAGACATAGCCAGAACGAACTCCGTATGACCCATCTGATTGAGTTCCACTCAAATCAGTGATCATGTATGCGTACAAGTCATCCAACTATATGCGTGACTCCATAGGTTCGAACCTAAGCCGGTAGCATAGGAACGCTTCCTATACTAATCGATGTGACCATCTAGCCATGGTTCCCGACGTCCAGATAGATCAAATTTGCACAAGGCAATATTCAGGAACCCAGGCTATGGTTGCCGCATAATTCATCCCCTTGTCCTAGTACTCAGGGCGAATATGGAGTTAACTGCCAACTCTGAGTAAATCACCCAAGTATGTTTCAATGCAATGAATCTTGTGACACCTCACAAAGATTACCTTGGCCAAGGTTTTGCTAAATTGAAACATAGTTCAAGCACTCTCTCTAACACTTAGAGTGGACAATCCCATCTTGACTTATCACTAACCCAATAAGTACTTGACTGCACCCAGCAACCTTCCGTCACCGGATTAGAAATCCGGGTGGTCCAGTGCCAAAGTACAGTGAGTTGCTTATCAAGTCAACATGATAGTCTTATGTCAAAGGGACACTTATACCCATTGCCTTTTTGTGAGTTGCTCCAGGCAGTTGAGCACTCAGCAGAGATGAGTCACTGTTCAGTGAATATACTCCTACACTCACCTGCATGTCATACCAGTATTATACACTCCTTGGTTTAAGAGAATAAACCTACCCATATGGCACACAACGACCTACACTTGATTGCGTCGTCGTCCTAGGTAACAACGTATCATTTGGCCGCAAACAGATTTAAGAGTTACTCAACAATTCCTCCATTGTCGAATTCATGTAACTCTAAGGACTACAACATATTGGAATTCTACTAGAAGAAGTAAACTATATGCTATACTGCCAAAATAGACTTTTATTTATTGAATAAATCATGTATATTCACATCAACTCATAACCATCTACAAGCTAGATGATTGGCTGTAGGACACATTTCCTAACAGCTTGGACCAGGCTCAGTTCCTTTTGAACCCCGAAGGGTAACCCGAGAGTCGCTGTGATGGGACCATGCTTGGAAGCCTTTAACCTCGGAGGGTGACCTGAGGGTGCTTGGATCAGGCTCAGGTTCCTTTTGAACCCCGAAGGGTGACCCGAGAGTCGCTATGATAAAACCATGCTCGGGAGCCTTTAACCCCAGAGGGTGACCTGAGGGTGCTTGGACTAGGCTCAAGTTCCTTTTGAACCCCGAAGGGTGACCCGAGAGTCACTGTGATGGGACCATGCTCGTGAGCCTTTAACCCCGGAGGGTGACCTGAGGGTGCTTGGACCAGGCTCAGGTTTCTTTTGAACCCCGAAGGGTGACCCGAGAGTCGCTGTGATGGGACCATGCTCGGGAGCCTTTAACCCTGGAGGGTGACCTGAGGGTGCTTGGACCAGGCTCAGGTTCCTTTTGAACCCTGAAGGATGACCCGAGAGTCGCTGTGATGGGACCATGCTTGGGAGCCTTTAACACTGGAGGGTGACCTGAGGATGCTTGGACCAGGCTCAGGTTCCTTTTGAACCCCGAAGGGTGATCCGAGAGTCGCTGTGATGGGACCATCCTCGGGAGCCTTTAACCCCGGAGGGTGACCTGAGGGTGCTTGGACCAGGCTCAGGTTCCTTTTGAACCCCGAAGGGTGATCCGAGAGTCGTTGTGATGGGATCATGCTCGGAAGCCTTTAACCTCGGAGGGTGACTTGAGGGTGCTTGGACCAGGCTCAGGTTCCTTTTGAACCCCGAAGGGTGACCCGAGAGTCGCTGTGATGGGACCATGCTCGGAAGCCTTTAACCTCGGAGGGTGACCTGAGGGTGCTTGGACCAGGCTCAGGTTCCTTTTGAACCCCGAAGGGTGACCCGAGAGTCGCTGTGATGGGACCATGCTCGGGAGCCTTTATTGATGGGGCCAAAATAAAATCGCCTTGGGGGTTTCATGGCCGGCCCGGGCATTGACTTGGGGCTACCGAGACCATAGGGCTTGAACCACCGGAGGTTTCTCACACCGATCCGAGGTGTCTATGATCTCGGGACCACTAAAGTTATTTTGAAAATACCTCGGGGGTCGCTCGGCCGGTCCGGGAGTTTGACTCGGAGCTACCGAGACCATAGGACTTGAACTGCCTTGGAGGTTTCTCGCACTGGTCTGGGGGTGTCCTTATGATCGCGGGGCTACCGGAAAACTACCTCAGCGGTCGCTTGGCCGGCCCAAGTGGTTTTTGAGAAATTGAATGAAAAACCTCTTTTTTTTTTTTTTTTTGGTGCAATATACTTAGCTTTCGTAGCTTTTTATCTTTGTGTCATGTTTGATGCCGTCATCGATTAAAGGCTTGAGAGATTTTTGGCTTGAGAGCTCTTTCTTTGAAGAGATTGGTCGTCCTTAGTGCTGAAGTCTGAGAGCAGCTAGACGAAATCCGTAGGAGGTCATGGGCTCGGTTTGGCTCTTGGTTGAGAGAAAGAGAGAAAGGGAGAGAGGGAGAAGGTGAAGTCAATAGTCAAAGCCTTTTGTCCTCATCTTCCACCTTGCATTAATTGCACTAACACCTCTCGGCTCACTACCACCAGAAATTAAAATGCCCATGAATGCTTGAGGTGATGGACAATGTCTTGAGTTCATCCCTTTTTGAAATTATTCTGCTACCCATGTTGCAGTCCATCTCTGGCTGATTGTTGAGCCTTTGACTGAGCTTTTCTAGCCGTCTGTGTTGTTCATCCAGGCGCCTCCTCATCTCATGATTAAGGTCCTCCCCAGATGACTCAGAAGATGAGCAGAGGGCAGGAGACCGCAGTCTCTTGAAAGTTTCGCAGTGGCGGTGCTTAGGTGAAGCTTGATGGCGATAAGCTTCTCTATGACAAGATTTCTCGTGGGTGAATCACTGGCTAACTGGTGCAGCTATCATGGACGATGAGAGGCTTGGGCTGCTGCCGAGTAGCCAACGAGCGTTGCTTCTGCAGCTCATGAACTGCTGCATTCAAGGCTTGAACTTATTGATTGAGGATAGCTAGCTAGTTGATTAGAGCAACTGAGGTTGGTGGTGAGGGAGGAGCAGAGAGAGCGGTCCTTTGCTGCTCAGTGCGATGTGGATGCCCCCCGGCATGATTGGAGAGAGCGGTCCTTTGCTGCTCGGTGTGATGTGGATGCCCCCCGGCATGATTGGTGAGGACCTTCGGCATGCGCATCACCCCCATGGCTATCTTAGAGGGGAAAAAGACTTATAGCTCAGGAAGACAAAGCTTTCTTTTCTTCAATGTATCCCCCCTACCTGGCGCGCCAATCTGTTGATGCCCGATCACTTTGAGTTGGCGTCCTTGAGCGTCGACCGTTCCTCTATAGAAATATCGGGGCCCTTCCTTTATCTTCAAAGCCTGCAAGAAGTCCCACGGCCGGATATTTCGGTGGGGACCCTCCGATGCTCAAGTTAGTGTTCTAGGCAATAACCGTGAGCTTGAGAAAGCTTGAAAGAGAAAGAGAGAGAGAGGCTCAGAATGAGCGTGTTGAGTTTTTAGAGTTACCTGGTCGGAGGTCCCTTTTACCCCTTTTATTTATCTTTGGACTTTGTCTTTTGCCTAAGGGGCTTGGATCTTTGTCATCTAGTGGAATTGAGCCACGTGGGTCCTCATAATGGACCATGACTTTTGGGGCTTATCTGATTTGAGTGGTTGGGGGTGTCATGATGATTGAGGACTTTTGGTAGACAAAATGTCAGGATTAATATCTGTGAGACCTGAGGTGCTGCCACCTGTCGAAGCTTTTATGGAGACACTTCATCTTAGTGGCATGTCAAAGCTGCAGGCGTTGTCTTTTAGTGATATGTCAGAGCTAAAAGCATCGTCCTACCTCATGCAAGTCATGATTTCATCCGCAGATCGAGTGTGCACAGCTAGCCCTTTCTGGTACATTGATCTTGAATATTTATTTAATGGTCAGAGTCCTTGTTTAATCTCCATGAGTCCCTTCTTGAATTAAATAAAGGCTTAATAGTACCCTCGGACCCATAGGCCACTCAAGGATGCCTCTAGCTCATGCATATGCCACCTAACACATAGAGAAGCTATATCTCCCCTTTATCCAATTCTATTGCTTGGACCTGGCCCTTGGTGAGCCATGGAGACCGTACCCTCTACCTGGCGTGTAGAGTCGGAAGGTCCACGGAAGGTCGCGGCCGTTGGGCGAGGGGCCACCATGGATGGCCGACTGGGAGGAGCTTGCTGGTTGGGAGAAGCAGGCCGCCTAGGGGCGCTGGTGTCCGCCTAGGGCCTCTGCCCCACGAGGCCGTTGCTGGCTAAGGCCAGGAAGGCATCTGTTGGACCTGAATCCAGTGAGGCCGCCTAGGATTGCTCGGGCCGTTTAGTATTGCTCGAGAGCCGCCTAGTTGGAAGAAGATTTTGGGACCGCCTAGGATGAAGACGGGTCCCAAAGTTATTACAGAAGCACCCTTACTAGCATGCATGGGCCAAAAAGGGAGTCAACGTAGCAGCCATAAATGCACGTGGCCTTTATAAGACCATAAATGCTCTGGCACATAAATGCGATAAAGAGGCAGCTATAAATGCACGTGGCCTTTATAAAACCATAAATGCCTTGACACATAAATGCGATAAAGAGCCATCGCCATGGTGGCATTGGGAGTCTGAAATGAAGCCGCTTAGAAAGGCCGTTGAAGAAGGTGCCGCATGGCCATCAAGGAAAGCCGTAGAAGAAGAGGTAGGATGGCCATCAAGGAAAGCCGTAGAAGAAGAGGCCGCCTAGGATGCCGTTGAGGAAAAGGCCGCCTAGGATGGCTGTGGAGGAAAAGGCCGACTTCCTCCGTTGTCTCTCTCTCCTCGTGGTCCGTAACTTGACATTGAATGCCCATTCCAATGCTCTCCAATAAATGCCTTGGAGCAAGGGCCTTTATAAGACTTATAAATATCTCGGCACATAAATGCCGTTGAGAAGGCCTTCAAGGAGAAGGCCTTAGGATCACCGTTGAGAAGGCTGTCGAGGAAGAGGCCATAGGATTACCGCTTAGGATCACCGTTGAGAAGGCTGTCGAGGAAGAGGCCATAGGATTACCGCTTAGGATCACCGTTGAGGAATAGGCCACCATTAGATGCTTCAGCTCATTAAATGCTTCCCAGGCCATTGCTGCCTAAGATTATTGAGGAAGGGGCCGCTTAGGATTACCGCTTAGATGAAAGGCTGCTTAGAATTTCCTTCTGGGTTTACACGGCTCCAACCCATTAAATGCTCCCTGCCTAGGATTGTTGATGAAGGGCCACCTAAGATGAAGGGCCGCCTAAGATGAAGGGCCGCCTAGGATTTCCTTCCGGGTCTACACCATCAAAGGCTCCAGCCCATTAAATGCTTCCAAGTCATTGCCGCCTATGATTGCCGCCTAAGATGAAAGGCTGCGTTGCCATTAAATGTTGTCCATTGATTTGCTTATGAGAGATTAATGACAAAAAGCGGTCTTTGGGAGGAACCACGCACGTTGCGTAGCTCTTTTTCCCTTTTGTTCCCTTTCTTCTTTTCTTTTCTCCCTTTGTTCCCTCTCTTCATTATGACGGACGCTTGTTGCAACAAGAGCAAAGCTAACGGAATTAAATGCCTAAATACCTACTGCGTCCTTGAAGAGGAAGGCCGCCGAAGATGGCTGCCTAGAAAAATTGTTTGAAAATTTTTATTTTTATTATCCATGGCCCTGTTAACTGGTCCTATCAAAAACCAATTTGAAACATCAACAGAATCTAATTAAAAACAGATAAATAATGATTCACCATAGAGAATATATTATAATATGTGATGAAAATCAATCTAGTGAAATAACAAAAGTGGTCAAGAATGAAGTCAGGAATCTTTATTGTGAATAATTTCATTGCTGACAAACGTTGGCACACCGGACATTCTCCCGAACATAATTTCACGTTTGATATTCATCAATTTTGTCTGGGAGAACATCCACGAGATCATGGTTGGCACTTGGCGTAAAGCAGCAGAACAAGGTGCAGCAGCCCCAGCAAACTTAGATGGGTGCCACAAGAAGAAGGCTGCTGGAAAACCGTGGCATCCGGTGTTTGCTTGTCCACTAGACCACGTCGGCCAGGTTAGCTGACGAGTTTCGTCACGTGAACTGGGATAGCGGTGACCCTTTCTTTTTCTTTCTACAAAACGACTCCCCAGAAACAAAGGCGCCCCGAAGACCCTCTCTCTCTTTTTGAGGACAGCATGCATCCACCTAAACCAGTGATGCAAGCGCGCGAGGGAGATTCGCCTCCAATTCCCACCTCCGTCAATATCATGCAATCAAAGCCATGTGGGCGGAATCTAAGAATGCGGGATTAATATCCACGATCCGTTGATTAGTGGTCCCCGTATTCTTCTGTGAGTTTACTTGCTAGAAAAGGCCACAGGACGCGAAGAGGGACCCTCACCCTCTCATACCTTTGGACCTTTTTTTTTTTGGCGTTCGGTGATGGTTGGATTTGAACTTTATGGATATTGTTATTATGGTGTTGATAAGCAGAAGCGTTGTCTAGCTCGCATACCTCACGTTTTCTGGTTCGCTGGTGGCCCCTGGACGAGACCTAGTGGAGTGGATTCGGTGGCCACTTTGTGTTTGCTCGCGATCCGTCTTTTGGATCTCCCGTAATTCGATGTAACAAGTCCGCAGGCCCGCGGTAACTCCTGCAGTGCAAGAAACAAGCCATGTGATTCGATGACGGAAAAAGATTTGCACGCAATGAGGGGATTAGAATTTGATAGCTCGTCTTAGAAGGAGGTGGATTTTAGTTAATTGCGGGGTTTGGTTTGCAGTTTCCACCGTCCTTTTTAATTTCTTTCTTAGATTCCATCCTTGAAGCGTAATCAAGCCAACCTGCGGTGGGGCTTTTATTTGGCTCTCTGCTACTGTTTTCTTCCTGCCAATAAGCATGTGAATCCAGGCCCATGGACCAAGTTTTAAATTCTCTCTCTCTCTCTAATGGCAATTGGCTGCACGCATTCACGGATAGCGCAGAAACCCCTTCATCGGTGCCTTCCACCCGAGGTTGTCCGATCGTTCAGATTCTGTGTTTTCTTTGGCAGATTCTACGAGCTTCCTGTTCCGACGATGTACATGGTTTGGTGCACCGATCGATAAATATCGCAGGCCAGTCTGGCCGGGGCGCCAGGCGCAATTTGCTCTTTCCACCGCTCACATGCGGCGGCGATCTTCGGTCCCTGTCTTTAGGGGCAAGGGACTTCACCACTTGCGCCCGTTAAACAAATAAATAAAAAAAAAAACTCTCCACGCCGCCTTCTCATTTCACGGGCCGCGCCCCACCGCACGCGCTATTTCTCCTGCTCTAACCGTCGAAAACTTTCCTCATTTGATACGTAAAGATCGGTCGCATTTTTTTAATAATCAAGTCGCGTGCAATGCCGACTTTCCGGTGACCCAGTTCACCTCGGCTCCCATGTCTCGCCCGCCACCGACATCCGCTGCCAAGCATCATGGCCTCGGCCAACTGTATGTGTCCCTCTCCATGAATCCGTTGTTCGCTGGACCGACTCGTTGCAATCTAATCTGCTTGATATCTAATAACTAATGTGAGCAGTGAATTGCTTTAAAAACTCCAGCATAGCATGCAAGAGACTACAGTAAGCCTGTCACTGTTTTAGGAGTGCGTGATTGCTTGGGATAGTAACGTATACTCTTGGATCTTCCAGAAAAAGAAATAAGGGTGTGAGATTTATCCTGGCTGGAGCTCGTGCACGTCTCCACCAGCCAAATCTCAGGGACAAGTTTTGTGCGCTCCGCGACCGCGACCGCGACCGCAAGCCGCGAATCCCCCGCCACCCACCCCTGGTCCCCTAATCGACCGCTCCTTTTGGGTCTTGCTCTTTCGCCCATCAGCAATTAAAGTAGAACGTTTAATTGCTGAGCCACATAAGCGGAGGCTTGCAAGTATATCCAAGGCCTAATCCTTATCAACGCGGTCATGTGGACGGCTAAGATACGCCACGCCTTGGATAAGGATGATCCTTCCTTCAAGGCTAATAATACGTCTTCACGTCTCCTCTGTTTCTATTCCCACCCTCCAAGCCGTTGCGTCAATAAGCCGTTACACGTGGATTTATTTAAACTTATGAAGCCCAGGTATGCACATGAAGGCTCATCCGTTGTCCCTCGCAACTGCCTTCCGTTCTCCTCCTCTTCACTTTGTCTCTCTCTTTTTCTCTCCTTATTCCAGAGGTCTGAGGCTAGCTCTCAGATGGAAAGAGAAGCTGGTGGTCGCTATCAGAGGAGTTGGGTGAGGGGGAGCGGCATCGGAAAGGGCTCCTTTGGAGATGTGAGCCTGGCCATGGACAGGTCCATCGGTCAGGTTTTCGCGGTGAAGTCTGTTTGTTTGAATTCCTCCCCTCTTCCTTCCATCAAGGCTTTGGAGAATGAGATCCAAATCCTCCAGGCCATTAGCTCTCCTTACATCGTCTCCTACCTCGGCGACGACACCACCCAGGAATCTCCGACCGACTTGTGCGGAACCTACACTTGGAGTACATGCCCGGCGGGACGGTCGCAGACTTGGCAGCCAAGAATGGACCCATCGGAGAGTCGGAAGTGCGGAGCTACACCAGATGCATAGCCAGTGCACTGCGCCACCTCCACTCCGTCGCCGGTGTCGTGCACTGCGACGTCAAGGGCCGGAATGTGCTCGCAGGCTTAAGCCCGGGCGTCGCCAAGCTCGCCGATTTCGGATCAGCTATGAGATTTCGCGCGGCTGCAGCATGGATGGCAACAAGCAATACACGGGGGGAACGCCGCTGTGGATGGCGCCCGAGGTTGTCAGAGGCGAGCGGCCGACGCCGGAATCCGACGTCTGGTCCCTCGGGTGCACGGTCATCGAAATGCTCACCGGAGCACAACCATGGCCGAGTTCTGGCCCCGACGCTCTGTTCCGGATTGCTTTCGGCGACGAGGTGCCTCAGTTCCCGGATTGCTTGTCGAAGATCGGTCGGGATTTCCTCGGCAAGTGTTTGAGAAGGGATGCGACCGAGCGGTGGACCAGCGAGCAACTGCTTCAGCATCCTTTCTTGGCGGACGATGACATGAACCTCACCGGGCCGTCGCCGAGGAGCGTGCTGGACACTGCTAATCTGGAATTCTGTCACGACGAGGGAAATTCTTCGGTCAATTATAGTCATGGTATTGATACTGATGAAGTCATGGATTGTGCGAGGGAGAGAGTGAGGGAACTGGCTTTGAACGGAACACCGGTGAGCTGGGATTGTGACGGGTGGGCAGTGGTGAGAGCGGCGGAGGAGCCTGGTTCGGTCGGGGGAGGGATATGCTGGGAATATTTGGATTGTTTCGGTATGGACTCGGGGGAGTGGACTGGGGCCGGCAGCGAGGCAAGTGGGGGACGGCTGTCCAATGGAATGAGGTCCTCTGCGTCCAGTTGCTGCGGTCGGCATCATATCGGGTGTTTTCACTGTCGCAAGGGAGGTCGGCGTTGTCAGCAGGGGGGTGGGGTAACTTGGGGATTTGTCCTCCGTTGGTGTAATTTGCTGTTACTTCTGATGGTAGTTAATGCAATACCATTTCTCTTTCCTCTGTTTTCACCTGGATTTTTGTGCTTATTGGCTACATGGCTGCTAGCCTTGGCATATTCTTAGTTTCTTACACACTTCTTGAAGTTTTCATTGATAGGGATCCTCTGATGCGCAGCTCAGTCTTCTGCCGTCTTTTTTTTTGTTTGGTTTTTTTGTTTTTGGGTACGAATGATTCAGTAAAAAAAGCAAATGACCCTATCCTCCCATTGATCGAGAATCATCCAAATAAAACCTGTCACTGCCAACAGTGCTCAGCCTGAGCCATTCAGCCACAAAAAAAGATCCCCCCAATTTAGATAACATTGCTTGTCTACCCGTTGGAGCTCCTTTGTTCCTGCAATTTTACTTACACTTGGATGTTGTTTAACATTATTTTTATAATTTTTTAATAAAGAATTTAAAAAAAATAATATTTTAATTTTACATACACTTGGATGCTATTTGTTACTTAATGATGTCCGATCATTTTGAGCTAATGTTCTTGAACATCAATAGATGTACCATCAGTTCGTTGAAGCAACTACGTCTCAGCTCCACGATCTCCAAAAAATCCTAAATACCGGATATTTCGATAGGAACCCTTCAACGCTCAAGTTAGTGATCGATATCACAGTTGTGAGCTTTTTGAAGCTCAAATGAGAGAGAGAGAGTTAGAAAGGAAGATGACTGAATTTCTAAGTATTTGCTTTTTTTTTTGTTCATACCTTGGTCCGGGGTCTCCCTTACCTTTTTGTTGATACTTCAAGTCCGTGTGGTTTGCTTGATAAGATTGGAATCTCATGATGAGTCATGACATGACTTTTGCAGATAGAATGTTAGAACCAGTGGGATTGAGTTCCCCTTTGGTGATTGATACTTCATGGTAGATAATCATCTTTCGAGGCTTATTTGGCCGAGTCATTAAATCTTCTTG
The DNA here is from genome assembly GCA_900491605.1 of Calamus simplicifolius. Taxonomy (NCBI): domain Eukaryota; kingdom Viridiplantae; phylum Streptophyta; class Magnoliopsida; order Arecales; family Arecaceae; genus Calamus; species Calamus simplicifolius. Next base: position 1,010,931 of record UESW01004076.1, read on the forward strand.
ATGACTTTTTGGGCCTCATTGGTTTGGAGATTTGCAGCTTCATGATGGATTATGACCTTTAGGGCTTCATCTGATCAGGGTCATTAATGTTGTCTAATGGATTATGACTTTTGGAGCCTCATCTGGTCAGAGTCGTTAATGTTGCCTGACGGATCATGACTTTTGAGGCTTGTGCTGGAACTAACGGTTCCTGTCTTTTTGGACTGATGTGGATCAAGGATGGTTAGTAGGTCTGGCTTTGTCAAAGGCAGAGGTTTGCTTGGAAAGTCGAGATGAGCTTTGAAGATAAGACAAAACCGTAGCCGTTCAGGACCGCTCTTGTTGGGGCCATTTAAGAGCCGCTTCGAAGCCGCCGAGGGACCGTTCTTGCTAGGGCCGCCTCGGGGCCGCTTAGGGACCGCTCTTGCTGGGGCTACCTTGGGGCTACCTAGGGACTACTCTTGTCGGGGCTGCCTAGGGACCGTTCTTGCTGAGGCCGCTTCGAGGCCGTTGACTTTTCAAACAACTCTATTATCAGGTAATTTTAGCCATCAACTTGCATGTGGCTTTTACCAGCCACTTTATATGCCCCCTCGCTCCTGAGTCTTGGTGCTCACATGCGCAGCACTTGCCAAGAGAAAGGAGCGCAGACTCCTTCGCTTCATTGGGTCTCATGTGCCATAAATTAGTGGAGGCGAGCACGTGCTCTTGGAGAAGTAAAGTCTCTTCGAAGTCTTTTTCTCATCATTTAAGGAATGGCATTGGGAGCATTATAGCCCGCGAGAGGATTGAGAAAAATTCCTCGCAACTAGCAAGAAAAGGTGGGTTGTCATTATTGGATTGCCCTTGCTTACGTCCCATCATTGGGTGTGGATTGTGTTCCTCTAATAACTCACGGACAGCTGGATAGTAACTCCGCCTCTGCGCCTCCGCGTGTCATTATAGTGGGCGAGACTTTCGAAAACAATGTATAAAAATTATCTCGCCCATCCCTTCAAGCTTCTTATTCCTTCATTACTTCTTCTACATTCTCTCGACCTTTTGAACACTGGGTTCTTGCTTCTATCCCTCTGATTCAAGGTCGGTTCTGATTGCCTTTCTGTTCTTTTCTTTTCACCCTCATGGATCCTCGTTCCGATAGAAAGGACAAGAAACCTATGATAGAACCGTCTAGGGAGGAAATTCTCCAAGCGCGGCGTCAGGCTCCTGATGGCATCTCTATTCGTGGTCAATCGACAACCGCTACCCCAACCTCAACTAGCTAAGGCTTCCCCCCTACCACCTAGGGCTTCTTCTTCATCCCCTAGGGCATCACCTCCAGCCGCTAGGGCATCACCTTCAACTGCTAAGGCTTCGCCTTCACCTTCCCGCTCGATATCTCCTTCGATTACCTATTACAAATCTACAGGTCCGAGGGGAATAACTTCCACCATGAAAGCCCAGGACATAACAAATCTCCGGGCCTAGTATAATATACCAAATAGTATTTGCCTCTATGCACTTTGGCATGATGACAAGGTAACCTGCGGCCGGTCTGACGGGGTTGCCTTGTATAAGGAATTTCTCAAGAGTGGGCTTCGCCTCTCTTTCTATCCTTTCTTTCTCAACCTTTTAGATAGGTACAACCTTGTCCCGGTGTAGTTAACTTTGAATTCCATTCAGATTATTTGTGCCTTTCTGGTACTCTGCCATTTTCATGGCGCTCCCGCCTGAGTCTCCTTATTTCGAGCTTTATATAAACTTCAAAACCCTAAGGAAAATGGGTGGTGGAGCTTTGCCTCTAGGCCTAAAAGAGTCCTTAAACTTGATTTACCCTCTAAGGTTAAGGAATGTAAATCTCAATTCTTCTATGTCCATGTGGAGGGTATGAAAACCGCCTGGCACCATCCCGACACTAGTCCCAAAAAGAACTTGACCATGGAAGAGAGAGACCGAGATCTCTTTGATGCCTTAATGTCCTCCATCATCCCCTCCTGCTTAAATTTGCTGATGGAGGACAACCTCCGTGAAGTCAGTGCAGCGCCGATATTGCCACAACCGGCATCTGGTGAGCGTTACATCATCATCATCATCATTTCATCCTTATTTTTATTTTTATTTATTTATTTTATTATCTTTACTTCCTTATACAGTGATGAGGTTCTCCCCCAATTTTTTGCAGTGGACCTCAAGAAAGGAAAGAAAACCGCCAGTGACAAGATGAGGACAACGCCTAAAAAGCCCCATCGAGAAGAACAGGGCGGGCCAACCTAGCATTCTGTGGTTCCACCCGTAGCCCCTGAGGCCGCCCCGGCAGAAGAATTGGGAAGGAGAGATCTCCCTGCCGAAGCACCATTGGCAGGGGCTCCTCCCGTTGGGGTTGAGGCAAAGTCGTCGAGGAAAGGACCCTCAACCACCACCGAGATGAAGATGAAGCCACACCAGAGGTGAGGGCTGCAACGCCTCCGGTGTGGGAAGCTATAGAGGATGCTTCCTCGGCCACCCAATCGATGCTAGAGGAAGCAAGGATGCCTCCCAATAATGTTCCACTTAGCCGGCCATTCAAGGTTACGATAATGGGTCAAGGTCGTCTGGCAGAGTGCCTCCTAAGTCGTTCAACTCTCCCCAACTTTCAGGCTGAGCTCCACTGCCAACCAATTGAGAGGTCTCTTGACACTCTTTTCATCGCCGCACTCCTTGTAAGTGTGTTGACTCTGCTTTCTTGGTTGGATATAGTCTGTACTCTAATCCATCGGTTTACGCAGATATCCAACGGTCTCTTTATCCTTCGGGATGCTTGTACCGGGAGCTCCAACGGTTATGAACACGCTCAGGATGAGCTGGCTACCCTCAAGACTCGGGCCAATGACCTGACCAAGGAACTGACCAAGGTCAGGACCCGGGAGGCGACAGTGGCTGGCAAGCTTCGAGTCGCCCAGGAAGAAAACCGCTCCTCCAAGGCCCAGGCCGAGGAGGCTGAAAGAAGGGCTAGAGTCGCTGAGGCCAAATTGGCAGAAGTCATGTCAAGGCTTAGGCCGAAGGAGGAGAAGTTGGAAGATGCTCTTCTGAAGGTGGACCATGCCAAAAATAGGGCCAACACGGCCGAATCCGAAGCCCAAGCCACCATGGAGAAGTTGGCCTATGTTGAGGCAGAAGTTCGGGAGGTCATGGAGAAACTGACCGCTGTCGAGGCTCAAGCCATGGAGAAGGTGGCAGCTGTCGAAGACTAAGCCTTAACAAAGGTCCCCGCCATCGAATTTTGGGTTTGGGAGGCCGTTGAACTTTATAAAGGTTCTACGAACTTTGCTGCCGAGTTTAGTGAGGTGGCCCTCAATGCCTATGCCCAGGGCTTTGAAAAGTGTAAGGAGAACATCTTTCAGTTTTATAAAGTGAGCGGCCTTGAAGATATCTGGCTCGAAGATGAAGATGAAGATCGAAGAGTGGTGGTGATAAGGATGGGCCAGGACCCGTTGAGCCTTAGATTTAGTTTCTTTTTCTGCTTTCAATATTTTGTAATCCGACTAATGTCAATTTTTTGCATAACAACGGGGTTATTGAAATGAAAGATTCATTAATAGAAAAAATATTTCGTCCGAATTTAATGAACATATCCTTTTATAACGCTTTGGTCTTTTGAATGCCCATGTCTTGACTTGAGTCTTCAAATTCAACAAGATGCACCTCCGTCTCTATGAGCGTACTCAGAGCCGATGATTTGACATATGGGCTCCATAGGAACGTTTGGGTTCATATTGACCTCTTGGGCTTTTGCTAGGATACTTTTCGAATACTGACGTCGATCCTTGCCATGGGCCCGGAGGATATCATATCTTTCTGAAAACTTGCATGGGTGTTTTTCGCGTTGGCTTGAGAGTTTAACTCGGGGCCACCGAGACCATAGGACTTGAACCGCCATGGGGGTTTCTTGCATCGGCACGGGAGTTTGACTCGGGGTTGCCAAGACCATAGGACTTGAACCACCATGGGGGTTTCTCATGCTGGCTCGGGGGTGTCTATATCGCAGGACCGTCGAAGTCCTTTTGAAAACTACCATGGGAGTTTCTCGTGCCGGCCCGGGAGTTTGACTCGGGGCTGCCGAGACCATAGGAATTGAACCACCATGGGTGTTTCTTGCACCAGCTTAAGAGTTTGACTCAGGGCCACTGAGACCATAGGACTTGAACCACTATGGGGGTTTCTCATGCCGGCCCAGGGATGTCTATGATTACAGGACCGCCGAGGTCCTTTTGAAAACTATCATAGGGTTTCTCGCGTAGGCCCAGAAGTTTGACTCGGGGCTGCTAACACCATAGGACTTGAACCACCATGGGTGTTTCTCGTGCTAGTCCGGGGGTATCTATGATTGCGAAACCACCGAGGTCCTTTTGAAAACTACCATGGGGTTTTCTCGCGCCAGCTCGAGAGTTTGACTCGGGGCCGCCGAGACCATAGGACTTCAACCACAATGAGGGTTTCTCGCACCAACCTAGGGGTGTCTATGATCATAGGACCGCCGATGTCCTTTTGAAAACTATTAACCTGAATAGAGACATAAAATTGAAAAAATCTCTTTTTTATAACCATTAGCCCAGTACACTCACTATTGGTAATACCGGCAGAGATCACTCGCATTGCAAGTACGTGGAATTGGCCTTCCATCTAGCTCTTCGAGTCTGTAAGCTCCTTGGTGAAGTGTCCTCGTGACTCAATAAGGCTCCTCCCAATTTGGGGATAGCTTGCCTCCTTCAGTTGGTTTAGATATCTCAGCTCTCCCGAGGACTAGATCTTCAGGACGGAATATCTTGAAGCAAACCCGAGCATTATAATATTTCACTGCTCGTTGACGGAACATGGCCATTTTGAGCCGCGCTTGATCCTGGGTCTTGTCGACGAAGTCGAGGTTAGCCCTTAGTTGTTCAGAGTTGTCTTCTTTATACGTTCCACTTAGGGACTGGGAAGATTGATCTCCACCGGGATAACCGCTTCAAATCCAAAGACAAGGCTAAAAGGAGTCTTTCCCATGGGGACTCTAGGAGTCGTATGATATGCCCAAAATACACTTGGGAGTTCCTCCACCTATCTATCTTTAAGCTCATCCAATCGAATTCTAAGACCTTGAAGGATGATCTGATTTATGACTTCTACCTCTCCATTGGTCTGTGGATGCCCGACGGAAGTGAACCAGTGACAGATACCCAGTTCAGTGCAAAAGGCCTTGAATGCAGCATTATTGAACTTGCGATCATTATTGGTGATGATGGTATGGGGCAGGCCAAATCGATAGATAATAATTTTTAGAAAAATATCCTCACCTTGCTCTCGATGATCTTGGCTAGTGCCTCGACCTTAACCTATTTGGTGAAATAGTCGATGGCAACAAGCAAAAATCTTCGTTGTCCTAAAGTCGGAAAGAACGGTCCAAGAATATCCATTCCCCACTAGGCAAAGGGCCACGGGGCAGAGAGCGGGCTTAGTTGGAAAGCTGGCTGTCACTGAATACTAGAATATTGATGGTAATTATCGCACTTCTAGACTAGTTCCGCAGCGTCTTTTCGCATAGTGAGCCAGTAGTATCCCTGGCGAAAGGCTTTGTGCGCTAGGGATCTGCCCCCCAAATGATTCCCACATATGCTTTCATAAATTTTTCTAAGGATATAATCAGCATCTGTCGGGCCCACATATTTGAGGAGAGGATAAGAGAAGGACTTTTTGTACAACTGCCCACTCAGCAACACAAACTTGGAAGATCTCCACTTAAGCAGTCTGGCCTCTACGGGATCAGCAGGGAGAGTACCATCAGTAAGTTACTGAATGTAAGCATCCATCAACGTCGATTCTGGCATAACTGGTAGGATCTCCTTCGCTGCATAGATACTTGGAGTTTCCAGGTGTTCGACATATGTTCTTTCCAAGCTGTCGTTTGTCGAAGTGGCTAGCCGCGACAAGATGTCGGCTTTGGCATTCTCGCCTCTGAAAATGTAGCTGATAGTAAAGTAGGCCAATAAGGAGGTCAGCGACTTAACCTTATTTAGATTTCGAGACATAATGGGGTCTTGAGCCTCATACTCTCTAGTGATATGTCCAGAGATGAACTGAGAGTCAGTAAAGGCCCTGAGGCGCTTTACTCCGAGTTCCAGGGCAAGCTTGATTTCGATCAATAAGGCTTCATACTCCGCTTGGTTATTTGTGGCTTTAAAAAGGAATCAGAGGGCATACTCCATTATGACACCCTCCGAATTTGCCAAAATAAGACCAGCTCCACTCCATTAAGAATTAGAGGCGCCATCAACATGAAAGATCCAAGCCTCCGCCGCATCCTCCCTAGCTTCTGGGCACTTCATAGGGAGATCTTCGGATTGCTCCTCTATCCAGGTGCACTCTACTAGAAAGTCAGCCAACACTTGGGATTTCAGGGCAGACCAGGACTGAAATAAAAGATCGAACTCTCCTAATTTAATGACCCATTTAGCCAGGCGACTAGAGGTGTCAGGACGAGCCAAAATAGCTCTAAGAGGTTGATCCGTGAGCACTACGATTGGATGGGCTTAGAAATATGGTCTGAGACGCTGGGCAGAGATGATCAGAGTGAAGATAATTTTTTTAGTTCTGGAGTACCTGACTTCCACATCATGGAGCACTGTGCTAGTATAATAAATAGGCCTCTGCATTCCATCGGAGTTGAGTCGCACCAATACAGAGCTTACTACCTCCGGAGAGGCAACAAGATAGAGGAAGAGCTTTTCTCCTTCCTTAGGCTTCGACAATAATAGCGATATAGATAAAAACTCTTTCAGCTCCTTAAAGGATGTCTGGGAGCTCTCCATCCACTCGAAGCCCTCGGCCTTGCACAGAGCTTTGAAGAAGGACAAGCATCTCTCAGCCGATCTAGATAGGAATCAGCTCAGAGCGGCTACCCTTCCAGTGAGCCGTTGCACATCTCTCTTATTGACTGGTTGTCTCGTATTAAGAATGGTTTGAATCTTCTTTGGATTTTCCTTAATCTCCCGCTGGATCACTAGGAAACCCAGGAATTTCTCGATGGTGACACCGATTGCATATTTACGAGGGTTGAGCTTCATCTAATGATGCTAGAGGTTATTAAATGCCTCTTCTAAATCGACAATATGGTTGGCGCTGTAGATGCTCTTAGTCAGCATATCATCTATATATACCTTTATGTTGTGCCCGATCTGGTCTTTAAAGATCTTATTCATCAATCTTTGATAAGTGGCTCCTGCATTCTTCAGTCCAAAGGGCATCACCTTATAGTAGTAGATGCTTTTCTCAGTGATGAAAGAGGTGTTTTCTTTGTCTACTGGATCCATCCTTATTTGATTATACCCGAAGAAGGCATCCATAAAACTAAGAAACTCATGGCCAGAAGTAGAGTCCACCAATTGATCAATCTGTGGCAAAGGAAAGCTATCCTTGGGGCATGCCTTATTGAGATCACTGAAGTCGATGCAGATGCGCCAACTTCCGTTCTCTTTTCGGACCATGACCACATTGGCTAGCCAATCCAGGTATTGAGCTTCTCGGATGTAGCCAGCAATAAGCAGTTTATCGATCCCCTCATCTATAGCCCTCTGTCGCTCAAGGACAAAACTTCTCTTCTTCTGGCGAACGGGCCGGTACGTTGGATCAATATTGAGCTTATGAGTAATTACCTCCGGAGGAATGCTCGGCATGTCTGATGCTGATGATGCAAAGACATCTGAGTTCACTCGCAAGAAAGTGAGGAGTTGATTCTTCATCTCCAGAGAAAGAAGCTTATTGATTTGCACAATCCTCGCAGGGTCATCCCCCAACGAATAGGATAGTAAGTGCTTGGCTGACTCTCCTCTTCTTTTAGATTCTCTAGGGTCGAGCAACATTGAAGTTGGTGGAGTCATCATTTTCTAAGGGCTGGGAGCCATATGGTAACATAGTCGCACAGGGTTTTGCTCCCCATGCATCTCGCAGATCCCTTCACTGGTAGAAAATCTTACGAGTAGGCGCCTGGTGGATATTACTACGTCCAAGAGGTTTAAACTAGGCCGACCGAGTATGACATTGTATGCCAAAGGCACTCGGACCATCAGGAATCTCATTAGGACCGTGCTTTGATACGGCGGTGATCCTGCCGTGATTGGCAAGGTGATTTTACCCTCGACCCTTACTAAGTCTCCTATGAAGCCAACTAGAGGTGTGGTCACTGGTTGCAAGGAGTCGGGAGATAAATCTATCCGAACAAAAGCATCATAAGTAAGTATGTATGTTGAACTCTCACTATCTACAAGTATTCTTTTTACATGATGCTTAGCGATCGTCATGTAAACGATTACGCTTGTCATCATTTAAATTACCCCTCCCCGCTAACTCTCCTTCAGAAAAGGGGATTACATTCTCTATTCCATCATCCCCCCTTGGTCTCTTTGAAAATGAAGCCATTCCCCATGAGAGCATACCCACCGTCCACTCCGTTAGAGTGTTGTCAATGTTGGCTTGAACAGGTGGGGGCCCCATCAGAGTTGTGATGACCGAAGGTCATCCTTTCTGGACAAACTTCCCAAGATAACCCCTTTGGATGAGCTCTTCAATAGCATGCTTTATATTACGACATTCTTTAGTATCATGGCCGTAATCTCTATGCAAGCAGCAATAGTGACTCCTGTCGCAAGTGGCATTGGGCCTTAACGAGGGAGGACGCTGGAGATAGGGTCGGTCTTGATCTCCATAAGAATATGAGATTTAGGGGTGAGGAGAGGTGTGGAAATTTCTTCTTTGGGGGCTAAGTTCCGGTGCTGATTATCTGGTCGGCGCAAGGAATCAAACTTCTTAAGAGGAGGTCTGGTCGGCTCTTCATGAACCGGTTTCTTGCTAGCCTCCCTCTTAGCATTCCTTTGAGTGAAGTTAGCTTCATCGACATAAATATACTTATGTGCACGATTCAAAAGCTTGGCATAGGAACCGACAGGCTTCTTGTCTAATGAATAAGTGAAGTAAGAGGGGCGGAGACCTCGCTTTAAAGCCAGGGTGGCCACAGCATCATCAAGGTGATACACCTCGAGGGCTGCTATCTTGAATCGGGCTATGAAGTCTTTCAATAGTTCTCCTTCCTTTTGTTGAACGGAGAATAGACTGTTGGTCACTCGAGGGATCTTTCGACAGGCATCAAATTGGGCTAGAAAGGCTTTCTCTAGCTATCGGAAGGAGTTGATGCTGCGCGAAAGTAGACGAGAATACCAGGTGTGAGTAGCTTTTTGAAGAGTAGCAGAAAAGGCAATGCATAGAAGGGCATCAGTCGCCCTCTGGACTTGTTTGAGAGATTTATAACTCTCTAAGTGGTCCAGTAGATCCGTAGTACTATCATAAGGATCCAACTGGGGAAGACAGAACCTATGAAATATAGGTTCTTCCATAATCTGAGAGTGAGGGAGGGACGAGTATCATAGTCCACCCATGGCTAGTTATTGAGCTTCTTGCTGAGCTCCTCCAAACGCTAATCTTGCTCCTCCAAGTGCCTCTCCATCCGGCCATTAAGGTCCTCGCTCACCGATTCAGACGATGAGAAGGTAGAATGATGATGCTAATGGTAATATGCACCTCTGGGCTCCTTTCCCCACCATCGCTTGAGAGGGGCTGCCAAAGCGATGGACGGAGACCGCGACCTCTTGGAGGTTTCCCGATGATGGTGCATGGATGGAGCTTGATGATGGCGATGCTCCTTCGGAGAGGGTCTTCTATAAGTAGATTGTTGACTAGCCGATGCTGCGGTTGCGGATGGTGCAGGAGGTCCAGATTGCTGTTAAGCAGCCGCTGGTTGTTGCTCCTGTAACTCACAAACTACCCCAATAAGAGCTTGGACTTGTTGAGTGAGGTTAGCCAGTTGCTCTTGTGGGGTAGCCAAGATCAGTGATGATAGAGTAGGAAAGTTGGCCTCTGATAGTTCGGCACGATGGGGGTGCCCCCCAGTGGGACTGAGGAAACCTCCTGAGCATGCATTGCATCCATCATTGCTTAGGAGAGGGTGAACTTACAACTCAGGGCTACAGAGTAAACCTTTCCTCAGTGTCACATACCCACTATCTGGCATGCCAATCTGATGATGCTCAATCACCTTGAGCTAACGTCCTTAAGTGTCAGCGGATGCACCATCAATTCGCTGGAGAAATTTCGCCTTAATGCCACGATCTGCAAGAAGTCTCGAAGACCGGATATTCCGGCTAGGACCCTTCGATGCCCAAGTTAGTGATCGATATCACAGTCGTGAGCTTGGTGAAGCTCAAGATGAGAGATAGAGAGAGTTAGGAAGGAAGATGACTGGAATCTCTAAGCGTTTGCTTTTTTTTTGTTCATACCTTGGTCCGGGGTCCCCCTTACCTTTTTTGTTGATACTTCGAGTCCATGTGGTTTTCTTGATAAGATTGGAATCTCATGATGAGTCATGACTTTTGCAAATAGAATGTCAGAACTAGTGGGATTGAGTTCCCCTCTTGGTGATTGGTACTTCATGGTAGACAATCACCTTTCAAGGCTTATTTGGCCAGAGTCATCAAATCTTCTTTATGACTTTTTGGGCCTCATTGGTTTGAAGATTTGCAGCTTTATGATGGATTATGATCTTTAGGGCTTCATATGATCAGAGTCATTAATGTTGTCTGATGGATTATGACTTTTGGGGCCTCATCTGGTCAGAGTCGTTAATGTTGCCCGAAGGATCATGACTTTTGGGGTTTATGCTGGAACTGATGGTTTATCTTTTTGGACTGATGTGGATCAAGGATGGTTAGTGGGTCTGGCTTTGTCGAAGGCAGAGGCTTGCTCGAAAAGTTGAGATGAGCTTTGAAGATAAGATAAAACCGTAGCCGCTAAGGACCGCTCTTGCTAGGGCCACCTAGGAGTCGTTTCGGGGCCGCCTAGGGACTGCTCTTGCTGGGGCCACCTAGGAGTCGTTTCGGGGCTGCCTAGGGATTGCTCTTGCTGGGGCTGCCTAGGAGCTGCTTTGGGGTCATCTAGAGACCGTTTTTGCTGGGCTGTCTAGGGGCCGCTCTTGCTAGGGCCGCCTAGGAGCCGCCTCGGGGCCGTTAACTTTTCAAACAACTCCCGTCATCAGGTAATTTTGACCATCAATTTATACGTGGCTTTTACCAGCCACATTATTATTACTTTTACAATTTTTTATAAAAAATTAAAAAAATATATTTTAATTTAATTATTAATTTTTTAAACATAAATATACTTTATGTTATCAACTATTTTTAAAAGTCAAAGCATGTTAATAGTTACCAAGATAAGGGTATAAAAATAAGGAAAGATTGGCAACAACACTTGTACTGTTAGAAGTAAAATGTGATGATGGTAATGATGATGTTTATGGTATATTGTCATAAAGATGATAGAGATGATGATAATGGTGATGATATAATGAGTGATAATAATCGTAGTGTTAATAATGTTAGAAAAATTATTTTTTTCTTTTGCAAAATTTTTTTATTAGAAAAATGCTAGAAAATTAATCAAAAAATTTATACTCAAAATTAAAATTAAAATTAAAATTAAAAGGAATCAAATTGGTCGAGGCATGTTAAACACTGCCCTAAGGACAAGTTTTCGCCCCCTCATGCGGGTTGTTGGCGAATTATCTCCAAGGTACAATGATCTGATTTGATTCGATCCTCCTACCGTGAGCACGATCGGATGGAGGTTCAAACCCAGTAATTCTTAAGATGCCCAAATATAATAATAAAATAGTTAAATAAATCTTTTACCACCGGTTGTTTGTTGAGACAGATTTCTTTGTTTAGACTCCTTGTTGAGACAACATCAGGATTTGCAGCAACAGGATCTTTAAGGAATTGCAGTAACAGAATCTTCAAGGATTTGCAGCAATTGCAGCAACAGGCAATAGAATCTTCAAGAATTTGCAGCAACAAGATCTTCAAAGATTTGCAGCAACAGGCAACAAATCTTTAAGGATTTGCAGCAACAAGATCTTCAAAGATTTGCAGCAACAGGCAACAGAATCTCCAAGGATTTGCAGTAACAAGATCTTCAAAGATTTGCAGCAACAAGATCAGATTTGTAGCAACAGGATTTGTAGCAATGGAATTTTTTTTAAGGAATTTTTTTTTTTGCCTTCTGTTCACTACTCCTTTCCCTTAGTTTATCCATATATTTATATTAAAAAAAATGACCGTTTCTCCTTGTGACCGTTCCTTTCCAAACGGAAGGAATAGCGTTTCTGGAAATCACGGAACGCTCGCTAGCGTTCAGCTAGCGTCCCACGCGAGCTTTAAATGCTCGCGTGGGGCCTTAACTTCCCTCTTTTTTTTTAACTTTTAACATGGGTCAAAAGTCAAAAACAATTTTTCTAACAGCTAAGGACAAGTTTTCCTATCATTAGAAAGTGCTAGATTTTATTATAAGTAAAAAAAAATTCTTATTTTGAATCTGTTCAGAAGCCTTAGAATTAGTTTTGAATTTAAAATTTAAAATTTAAAATTCAAATTTGAAATTAAAAAAAATTAAACTCAAATTTAGAATTGAATTATTTGAGTTAATTATTGCTTAGTGGTTTGATTATTATTGTAAATAGTTTCTAAATTTAATTCTTTTGAATTTAAATTTAAAATCTAGAAATATCTAGAAAATCATTAATTTGAAAAATTCAAATACTTTTTGGTTATGCAGAACGAATTAAGAAACCAATTTTTCAAAATGGGTTCTGATGATCTTAGTGCAATTAAACCAGAAAAATTTAATAGATCATTCTTTAGGAGGTGGCAAAGCCAAGTGAAATATTGGCTTACCACTTTAGGTTTATTTTCTACCATAGAATTTTCAGATCCCAAATCTAATAGTCAATAAGGTTCTTCTAGTATAGTTGATACCTCATCTTCATCAAAAACACCTCAAGAAATAGATTTTCATTGTAGACATAGAATTTTAAGTGCCCTATCTGATAATCTTTATGATGTCTACCTTCCTACTAAAACTGCTAAGGAACTATGGGATGCTCTTGAGGCTGAATATGGGATGGTTGATGCTGGTCTAGATAGATTCACTATCTCAAAATTTTGAAAGTACATAATGGTAGATTCCAAACCTATTAGCATTCAAATTCATGAATTCCAAGATTTTCTCAGAAAGTCAGAGTTGACTAGCTGTAGTTTTTCTGAAAACTATAAGGTCCAAGCCTTAGTAGATTCCCTTCCACCTTCTTGGTCATCCTTTACTCGAGAGCTTAGCCATAAGCAAGGTAGTTTGACCCTAACATAAGTGATTAACTCTATTAGGATTGAAGAAGAACACCGGCTTAAGATCAATCAAAATCAAAAGACCGACCTTGGACCTAAAATCAATCTGACCGAGTCAAATCCATCTCCAAATCAATTCAAACCTAGGAGAAAGAATTTTAAGAAGAAGAAATTTCAATCTAGATCCAACCAATCATACAAACCTCCTCAGAACCGATCAAATCAGAACCGACCGAATCAAAAGTCAAAGAATTATAAAGGCACATTCTGCTTTGTGTGCGGAAGGACAAATCATGTGGCGAAGGACTGCTACCACCGAAAGACTGAACCATTGAGAAAATCATCCAAACCACAAGTTAACGTGGTTGAGAGTGGTGCTGAGCCTTCTTTTAGGTCGGTAAATTCAAAATTCTTAATTAACTCAACCCAATCTTCTTGTGATTGGTGGCTTAATTCAGGAGCTAATGTTCATGTTTGTTTTGATCGCTTCTGGTTCTCCACCTTTCAGGAATCAAGTGGAGGAGGTGTGACACTTGGGAATAACTCTTCAGCACAAGTGCTTGGGAAAGGTCAAGTGGATCTAAAGATGACATCTGGAAAAATCCTGGTCCTTCATAAAGTGTTGTTAGTTCCTAGTGTTAAAAGAAATCTGATTAGTGGATCTCTTCTTATATCTAGAGGATATAAAATTGTTCTAGAGTCAAATAAAGTTGTAATTACTCGTAATAATAAGTTTGTTGGTAAAGGTTTTGTATGTGAAGGTCTTTTTAAATTAAATGTATCCTCTAAGTTATCTAATAAAAGTTCTCTTCTTTTTAATGTTGAATCTTCAAATGTTTGGCATAGTAACTTGGTCATGTAAATTTTAATTGTATTCATTACATGACAAATCTTAATCTAATTCCGAAGGTTCATATTGATAGAAAGTTTAAATGTGAGATTTGTATTCAAGCTAAGATGCCTAGAAAACCTTTTAAATTAGTAAATAGGAGTTCAACACTTCTTAAATTAGTCCATAGCGATGTATGTGACTCTACCAAGTTTCCTACACGGGGAGGAAGTCGTTACTTTGTAACATTCATAGATAACTTCTCAAGATATTGTCACATATATTTGATAAAATCTAAGGATGAAGTATTAGATAAGTTTAAGATTTATAAGGTAGAAGCTGAAACCCAAACTGAGAAAAAGCTTAAGAAATTTAGGTCAGATCGCGGTGGTAAATATACTTCAAATGAAATGACTCTATTTTGTCAAGAATATGGGATTATTCATGAAGTTACACCATCATACTCTCCTCAGTCTAATGGTATAGCTGAACGGAAAAATCATACATTAATGGATATGGTTAACTCAATGTTAATAACTTCAGGCGTACCTGAGAACTTGTGGGGGGAAGCTCTTTTAGCTGCATGTTATATTTTAAATAGGATACCCTTTAAGGATAGTCCTAAAACACCTTTTGAGCTTTGGAAAGGTAGAACACCCAGGCTAGATTATCTTAAAGTGTGGGGATGCTTAGCTAAGGTAGGAATACCTAAACCCAAGAGAAGGAAAATAGGACCTAAAACTGTAGATGCTATCTTTATAGGTTATTCCTTAGATAGCAGTACAAATAGGTTCCTAGTGATAAACTCTGATATAAATGGCATCTCAAATAACACTCTTATCGAATGTAGAGATGCTACTTATTTGAAAATGTTTTTCCTTTCAAGAACCAAGTACCAAATCAACTCTCTTCTAATCCTTACTTGGTTCATGATTCTTTTGAAGCTGGTTTATCTAATGAGTCAAGGAAAAGGAAAAGATCTAATCCTAAAGGTGAACCTTCTGAACTTAGAAAAAGTTCAAGGATAAGGAAAGAAAAAGATCTTGGTGAAGGTTTCTTTACTTTCCTAGTCGAAGGTGAACCTTCTTCTTTTTCAGAGGCATGTCTTCTCCTGATGCTCCTTTTTGGAAGGAAGCTATCCTTTCTGAATTTAATTCAATTTTACAAAATGAAACTTGGATCTTATCTGATTTACCCCCTGGAAGCAAACCTTTAGGATGTAAGTGGGTATTTAAGAAGAAATTTAGACCTGATGGTTCAATAGAAAAGTATAAGGCTAGATTAGTAGCCAAAGGGTATAACCAAAAGAAAGGGTTAGATTTCTTTGATACATATTCTCCTGTAGCTAGAATAACAACCCTTAGATCACTTCTTGCTATTGCTTCCATTCATAAGTTAATCATTCATCAAATGGATGTGAAGACTGCATTCCTAAATGGAAATCTTGAGGAGGAGATCTATATGGAACAGTGATGCGTGTCGTAGCGCAACGATTTAAACACCTTAATTTCACTATTAGAATAGCGAGAGTAAGGGATCGATTCCATAGGGACTTTAGCGATTATCTTGAAATAAACTTATAAATTTAATTAATTAAATAATTAGTATTGTAAAATAATCAAGATATGGTCTATCTTATAAGAGCACGGTCCGTACCTGTAGATCACGGTCCGTCCCTTTTAAAGAATAGATCAGTCTAAAATTATTTCTACTTAAATATAATTTAATAACAATTAATTATGAATAAAAATTTTATTTCATAAAAAGTAAAGAGTTATGACATTAAGAAAGCAACAGATTATAATAAATTCCTAAATCAAACCAGGCCCTCTTCTGCATACGCCTCGAAGCAGAGCATCCAAAACTCCACACCTGCTGATGAATAGATGAACGGGTCCTCCCACGGAACGGCTGGAACAGCTCTTCAAACGGTGGCTGGAACAGAGCTTCAAACGGAGCTTCAAATGGCTGGAACAGAGCACCTAGGACTCCAATCCACGGATGAACACCGCCCCAAAACTCTCCCGGATGCAGCGCGCTGGATCGATGCTTCCTTGGACTCCCTTTGCGCTATTTGTAGAGGCCCCGGACGCGGCCTTGACGCGGCGAGGAGTCTGTTTTAAAACAGAGACAACGCAACGGAAGCAAGGAAAATAACAAGATAAATCTAGATAAATAATCAATAAAATTCAAATTTCTTCTAGAGGATTTTAATTCACTCAATTTGATAACTTACAACCTAATCTATTCTTTAATTGGTGGAGGAAACGGTTAGAAATTGATTTGGAGAAGAATCGTTTAAGAAAACAGAGCCGTGCGGAAGCGATGAAATCAAGTGAGAAAATCGTAAGAAATCTTCAATAAAATTCAAATTCATTCAAAAGGAATTTAATTCGTCTAATTTTATAACTTCCAATCTAATCTATTCCTTAATTAATGGAGGAAACGATTAGATTGGATTTAGAGAAGAATCGGCGGAAACAGAGGAACTGGCTGAGATAACGATGAAGTCTGCAACGTATTTGCCGTTTTTGCTTTGAAATCCGTGCTAAATCCTTATAAAATCAATTCCGAGCTCATCTTAAATCCGATTTGGTGCCGTTTGCGTCATTAAATCCCTAAAATCGAGCTCTTTAAACTGATAAGGTTTTATCAAAAATATTATATAAAATATTAAAATATTAAATAAAAATAGGTACGTTAAATTATTAATTAATAGGTTTAATGATAATTATTTATGCGTTTATCACTCCCCCCAACTTGAATCTTACTCGTCCTCGAGAAAAAAAATTTAGAAATATGTACCAAGCTAGTCCAAAAATTGATAGTTATCTTATAGTTCTTTTTTTTTTTTTTTATTTTTTTTTTTTTAAATCATAAGGAAGGTACTTCATTGGATTTTTTTTTTTTTTTTAGTGATAAAGTGTAGTCCATAAGAATTTATAGAAGTCTTCCTTACCAACTTTCCACTTCTCTGATTAAGCCTTCTAACTTAATTTGGGTTGGGTGTAATGTCTTTTGTCCTTTGGATTATTTATTTATTTATTTATATGTAAAGTCAGTGCAATGTCCTAACCCCTTGCTTTCTAATTAACCTTGTAGCGAGCTTTAGGCCAATGGCTCCCAAACCAGTTGGTTTTAGGGCATTAGGTGTAAAACACCCCTCAGACTTACTTACTCGAGTTAAAAAGGCTTTAGGTAGGACTGACTCTATTTAGGTTCTTTTACATTCCCACCTTTTTACGCGAACAACATCACTTTCTTAGGTGACGGGGCCCGGTTACTCAGTGAAAAATGCTAAGAACCTAATCTATTAACTTTAAGAGAGATTTTTTTTTTTTTTTTTTTTTTTTTTTTTTTTTTAATAACATTTTCACCCATACCCTTATTAAGTAGATTGTACTATTAAGATCAGTGGTCAGGAGGGTCTGAAATTATTCTAAAAATTATTTTGGGCTAAACCCTACCTTTTATTAGGTTTACTTTATTCTTCATATCTCAAAAATAATCTAACCATTAATTCATTAATAGACTGCTTGATTAACTTCAAATTGAGACAGAATTTGGTACACATCTGATTATAGTTTTACTCGAAGATTTTTATTATTCTTTTTCCTCCCCCCCAACTTAATTTCCATTGTCCCTAATGGAAGAAAAATAATAAATAATAATTTCAAGGAAAGATACTACCTGGTAGAGTATTTGAAGGTTGGAAGTTTCATTGTTGCCATCTTCTTTCAATCTGCTTCTGTTGCTCTTCTCTGGTCATACTAAAAAAACACACTAAAAGAAAAGAAAGTTAAAAATAACTAATAAACTGGGTTGCCTCCCAAGAGCGCTAAGTTTAAAGTCTTCAGCCAGACTGTGCTACTTATTATGATAATGTTGGGTTCACAAGATCAATTGATTCAACAACTTCTCCATCATTAATTTCTTCTATATATGGTTTCAAACGTTGGCCATTTACTTTGAATGTATTTCCTTGCTTAGGGTCTTTAAGCTCTACAGCTCCATAGGGAAATACTTGAGTTACTATAAAAGGTCCATTCCATCGTGAACGAAGTTTTCCAGGGAAAAGGTGTAATCTTGAATTGTAAAGCCATACTTTTTGATTTGGTTCAAAAATTTTTCTACTAATAAATTTGTCATGATATGCTTTGGTTCGTTCTTTATAAATTTTTGAGCTCTCATATGCCTCATTTCGTAGTTCTTCTAACTCATTCAATTGAAGTTTTCTATTGACACCTGCATTCTTCATATCATAATTAAATTGCTTGATAGCCCAAAATGCACGGTGTTCTAATTCTACAGGTAAATGACAGGCTTTTCCAAATACGAGCCTATAAGGAGACATTCCTATGGGAGTTTTAAATGCAGTACGATAAGCCCATAATGCATCATCCAAACGTTCTGACCAATCTTTCCTATCAGGTCTCACTGTTTTCTCAAGGATATTTTAATTTCTCTATTTGATATTTCAACTTGGCCACTAGTTTGGGGATGATAAGGTGTAGCTACCTTATGAGTAATTCCATTATTT
>UESW01004076.1:1039837-1171939 GCA_900491605.1 Calamus simplicifolius
ACAAAAGTCCAAAATCCAAAGTAGATCAAATTATAAAAATACAAAAGCCTCTTTTCCAGATAGATAACAGCTGGGAAAAAGGATTTAAAAAAAAAGACCTGATAATAGATAAACTAAAAGGAATTAGACTAAATATGATATCATCACAAGAATCTAAAAATCGAATAAACAAGATAAAAGATGAAGAACAACATATTATAAAACTCAGAAAGATTATTATCCTAGACCAACTCCCCCAGATATCCAATTTGAAGAAAGGAAAAGTTTTAGAAGAGAGGCCTATACTAGCGGAGTAGTTTATGAATGGAACTTAGATGGGATGTTAGAAAGAGAAATCTGAAATCTCTTAAGAGAAATGAATATGGCTGCAGGAGCCCTACGAGCTGCAAGTAAAGCCGAGAAAGATACCCTTAGGATTCTAGTCCAAGGATTCACGGACAATTAGAGGGATGGTGGAATAGGTATTTAAAGCCTGCAGAAAGAGACTTCATAATAAATAGCACTAAAATTGTGGTTAAATCAGAGTCTACCGAGACCTCGAAAGAACCCAATGGGGTAGACACTCTGCTCCATGCAATATACAGACTATTCATAGGAACAAAGGATGTAAAACAAGAAAATAACCGAATGCTTCTAATGAAACTCAGATGTCCTAAAATGCAAGACTTCAGATGGTATAGGGACGTTTTTCTATGTCGAGTCCTTGAAAGGGAAGATTGCAGTTCTCCCTTTTGGAAAGAAAAATTTATATCAGGATTACCAAACCTATTCTCAGAAAAGGTTAGTGAAGCCTTAGCAGAAAAATACCAAGGCAAAATTAGCTGGGACCATGTGACCTATGGAAATATCATTGAAACAATTAATACGATAGCACTAAAATGTGCATAGAAATGAAACTCCAATCTAAGTTAAAAAGAAACAAAATTACAACCAAAAAGGAATTAGGAGGATTTTGTAAACAATACGGATACGAAGTATTAGTACCCCCTTCTAAGAAAAAGAGGAAAGATAAAAGAAAGATAGAAAATCCAACATACTCTAGAAATAGATCAAATAAACGGAAGAATTTTCCTAGTAAAGAAAAGGGAAATTCAGAGACCAAAAATTCAAGGAAGCTCCTAGGAAAAGATATAACACCAATCAAAGAAAAACAGCAACCTGCTATAGATGTGGAAAAAAGGGCCACTTTAGCAAGAATTGCAAAAATATAAAATATCCCAAATCCAAGGAATGGATATTCCAGAAAACCAAAAGGAAAAAATACTAGAATTAATGTTATCATAAAGTGAAGAAAGTTACCCTTCAGATCTAGAAGATAGTTCAGAATATGAAAAGATTAACCTGATAGAAGAAAATGAGGAAGAGAGTTCTTCTGATGAAGAAGAAACTTCTCAGAAAACATAGATGAAATAGCCTTATGCGGTTGTACTGAAAATCTTAAAATTAATATGATTAACAGCAAAAAAAGTGACTTACTCATAGATCTAATAAAAAAGACCGATGATCCAGAATTAAGAAAAAATTACATAGAGGAACTTAAAAAAGAATTGCAACTAAAGCTAAAAAAGAAGTCTCAAGCCTATCAGAAATAATTAAACAAAAGGAACAAGAAGAAAAACTTAAAACAGACCCAATCCATCAACTTCAAATAGAAGTCAAACAAATCAAAATAGAAATTAAGAAATTAAAAGCAGAAATAGAAGAGTTGAAAAACCAAATAAAGAAATTCTTCAAGAAGAAGAAAGTGAACAAGACAGTTATTGCAATAAAATCATAACCGTAAAAGTCCAGAGATGGAACGCCAGAGTTAGACTAGTAGTAGGAGAAGAAACTAGAGAAGTATATGCCTTAGTTGACTCTGGAGCAGATATGAACTATATACCAAAAGGATTATTTTTGAAAAAATACTATGAAGAAACCACTGAGAATCTTTATACAGCTAACAATGAGAGCCTCACGGTCAAATATAAAATATCAGACGTACAGATTTGCCAAAATGATATTTGTTTTAAAACAACATTTATGATAACCAAAGACATTCAAACCGTTGTTCTTGGAACACCATTCATAACCCTTCTTTATCCTATGAAATCAATGAAGAAGGAATATCAACCTATGTTTCCGAAGATAGAGAGATCACTTTCAAATTTGTAAACCCTACAAAAACCAAAGAAATTAATTTGTTGAAAGACCTTAGTATTCAAAAAATACAGACCTTGAAATATAAGGAGCAACAACTATCAGATCTTAAAGAGGAAATCAAAATAACTAAAATAGAAAAATAATTACAAGAAGATTTTTGGAAAAACAAAATAGAAGAAATTCAAGGAAAATTAGAAAAAGAATTATGCAATCAAAATCCTACGGCCTTTTGGGATAGACAAAAACACAGTTTAGCCTACCTTACATTAAAAATTTTAAAGAAATAAATATTCCAACTAAATCTAGACCTATTCAGATGAATGCAGAATTATTAGAATATTGAAAAAGGAAATATCAGATCTCTTAGACAAAAAAACTTATAAGACCACGTAAATCTCCTTGGTCATGCTCAGCCTTTTATGTTCAAAAGGCCTCAGAATTAGAAAGGGGAACTCCCAGATTAGTCATCAATTATAAACCTCTAAATAAGGTCTTAGAATGGATTAGGTATCCTATACCTAACAAAAAGGATCTTTTATCTAGACTCTATAAAGCAAAAAATTCTCTAAGTTTGACATGAAATCAGGATTTTGGCAAATACAGATAAAGGAAACAGATAGATATAAAACAGCCTTTACAGTACCTTTTGGGCATACGAATGGAATGTGATGCCCTTTGGACTAAAAAATGCCCAAAGCGAATTCCAAAACATAATGAATACAATATTTAACTCGGAATCACACTTCATAATAGTTTACATCGATGACGTACTAATCTTTTCAGAAGACTTAAGACAACATGTCAAACACATCAGACAGTTTCATAATCTAGCAAAACAAAATGGACTAGTAATTTCAGCCCCTAAGATTAAAATCTTTCAAACCAAAATAAGATTTTTAGGACATTATATATATCATGGTACTATTAAACCTATTGATAGATCTGTAGAATTTGCAGACAAATTTCCAGACGAAATTAGAGAAAAATCCAATTACAAAGATTTCTAGGATGCCTTAACTATGTAGCAGACTTTGTCCCAAATTAAGGATCACCTTAGAACCTTTGTAGGCTCAACTTAGAAAAAAGAAAATAAATTGGACAGAAGAACAAACTCAGGTAGTCAGAAAAGTAAAAACATTAGTCAAAAAACTTCCCTGCCTAAACTTATTAAATCCAGCAGCATTAGTTATTGTTGAAACAGACGCCTCAGACATAGGATTCGGAGGAATCCTTAAACAAAGAATTAATAATAAGGAAACCTTAGTCAGATACCATTCAGGAATCTGGACCAATGCACAGATAAATTATAGTACAATAAAAAAAAGTTTTATCAATTGTATCATGCATTCAAAAATTTAAGAAGATTTATATTTCAAAAATTTCTTCTCAGAATTGATTGCAAATCAACAAAAGATATTTTAGAAAAAGATGTTGAAAATATCGTTTCCAAACAAATTTTTGCAAGATGGCAAGCTATTTTATCGGTATTTGATTTCGAAATAGAATTTATAAAAGGAACAGAAAATAGCCTACCAGACTTTCTAACCAGAGAATTCCTTACAGGAACAAAATGTCAGAAAAGCCCAGATCCAAAGCCTCTTACGCCAAGCCCATGACCTTGGTACCCCTTAAAACTATTACTCCTATTAAAAACCAGTATTCAGTCCTTGCCTCATCTTCCCAAAGTTACTCTCAGGCCACTCAGAAATGGTCACCTCCTAGCCCAAATCAAACCAGGCCCAGTCCACCAAGTCCTGATATGGCCAGACCCAGTCCATCCAGACAACCTCCAGTTAACCCATACATTTCAAAAAATTGCTCCTTGACAGTAAAACTATTAGAAAAGGATGAACTGAGTGACCAATAGATTCCCAAACTGTCTAGAATATTCCCTTCGGTAAATGGCAAAATAATTCAATATCATTTACCTATCGGATATGAAATACCCTTGAAATCCTAAGGTATTATGAGTTCATTTTGGTAGACTCAGATTCTGCAGAAATAACCCATACTCCAAACCCAATTCAGAAGCAATAGCTTATTCAAAATGCAAAATCCTAAAGTTCATCATCAAAGAAGAATGGGGAAATCCTTATCAGTCCAAAACATTCTTCCAAATATATTCACCCACGCAATACAACTATTTTGATTACCAAGAAGCCTGGTTCAAAGCCTTCTACCTTAAGCCCACAAGTCACAGTTGGTTTTTCAGCTTCTGCCAAAAATTCAACAAGAAAATCCCAAATTGGGTCCATAACTGGTGGATCTACTTTGGATTGACTAAAGACATATTACCAGAGGAAATACAACACTTATGGAACTATTTCCAAGACAACCTCAGCACAGTCACTTATGGAAACAAATCCATTATGTTCTCAGTCGAATTCCAAGTTCCATGGATCTTAGGATGGGATTTTACAATCAGCAAGACTCTAGACCATCAATATCCACCCATCCTGGAATGCAGGTTCAGAATCAAATGGTGGAAAAACTTCCAGTCAGGAGAAAGACTATTAATAAGCAATATTAGATTATGGCTTATCACTTATAGCAATCCTCAGCAATTTCCAAAGCCAGAAAAAGGCTCAGTCTCTCCAGCAACAGGTAAGCCTCCCAACAAAAAAGAATTAAAGAAAAAACTATTAGAAGAACTATCCCAACTTAGAGACTCAGACAACGAAGAAGACATTGGATCATCACAGCCAGATCCAACAACAATGCAGTTTGCACAAGACCCTATGAGGATTATAACATCATATAATCATCATAAGGAAGATAACAAGGCCTTCCAGATAGGCTTTGTCCAAGCACAGCCCAGCCAAAGATAACAAGGCCTTCCAGATAGGCTTTGTCCAAGCACAGCCCAGCCTGCAGCCTTCCAAATAGGCTCTACACAGCCCAGTTCATTCGGTCCAACCTGCCTATCCGAATGGCAGCCCAAGTCCAGCAACAAATTACCAGACAAACAGTATCTCCTACTCAGCAATCACAATCTTCAACAACCGACTTGTGAAGCTCCAGTAACCCAGTCAGACTCTTTTTTGACCATTGAGAGCACTGTCCTGAAAAAGGTCACAAATGCAGCCGAACATGTGCTGCAGTGCTCGCCAAATGTCCTGAACCACTATACCTTTTTGGTGTGGATCCCGGCTACACCTTAAATCATTGTACCTCCATGGTCCCACTCCCCAATAATTGTACTTGTCTCCCTCATCATTGTCCTTCCCGGCCTCGTGCCATCAAATCATCGTCCTTCTTGTTGCCCGGTTACACCTTAAATCATTGTACCTCCATGGTCCCACTCAACAATAATTGTACCCGTTGTCTCCCTCATCATTGTCCTTCTTGGCCTTGTGCCATCAAATCATCGTCCTTCTTGACCCCCAATAATTATCCTTATTGTCTGCATCTCCATTATTGCTCCCCAACAATTGACCAAAATAGCCTTCTCTCAGCTATAAAAGGAGGGAACCTCCTCCTCATTCCTCAGGTCCTCTATCCACCTTTAATCACCTATCCACACATCTTTGATCCAAACTTTCAGCCACCAAGTCCACTCCTCATCCGCCTGCATACCAGCCACTTACCATAAGCCTATCATCCACAACCATTTCACAAAATGAAAAACCCCTATAACCAGCCATAGCCACCCAAAGATGAGCTCTATCGCTCAGTCTTTATTTAGAACTTGAAAACCTTATGAACCTCATCAACTTGAAGCCTATCCATACCCAGAGTATTCTGAGCTATACCCACTCTTTGGAGAGCTTATGGACCTAGCAACCCATGTCATCTTCTACCTTGAAGAATACGAGCCCTTTCCAAGCCTTAACCTAATAGACCAACCAGAGCTCAACCTGACACTATAAACGTTGGAAACCATGACCCCTTCCATGAAGAAAGTCCTCCAAGAATGCCAGAACAGTTTGAAACTCATAAATTCCATACTTGAAAAATATCCCTACCTACTACCTGCCTTCTAGAAAGTCATAGATCATGCAACCTGGACCATAATGGGAATCGAAGAATATGACAACCAGTTCCTTGACTACAGACTGATTAGAGGAAGACTGTAATCAAAATCTCGGAAGACAGTTCCATGTAAAAAATCTTTTATCAGCTTTTATCTTATGTAAAACTTCAGCTTTTACGCAATGTTTTATCGGTGTTTGTATAAGTCCTTATATCAGTGTTTATCAGTTTTGTAAGACTTCAGTGCTTTGTTATCATAAATCCTCAATTTTTATAAAAAGATTTAGCTTTCCAAAATATTACTGTTCAAATTACTATTTTTTACTGTTCACTTTTGCTGTTCACTTTTACTATTCACTGCACTCTGTTCTTTTGGAATTTTCATCTATGTCTCATTCCGACCAACTCCACCTGACATTCAGTTTGAAGAAAGAAAAAGTTTTAGAAGAGAAACATATAGTGGTGGACAGTTTACGAATGGAATCTAGACGCATGTCAAAAGAGAAATCTGGAATCTCCTATTAGAAATGATTATGGCCGCAGGAGCCCTTACAGCCACAAACACAACTAACGAAAACACCATGAAAATCCTAGTCTAGGGATTCACTGGACAACTAGAGGGATGATGGAATAGATATCTTAAACCTGAAGATAGAGAAAAAATAAGAACCAATACAAAAATCATAGTCAAACCAGAATCATCTGAAGCAACAGAAGAGCTCAATGGGGTAGATACCTTAATCCATGCAATATACAGACACTTCGTAGGAACAAGAGATACGAAGCAAGAAAATAACAAGATGCTTTTAATGAAACTCAGATGTCCTAAGATGCAAGATTTAGATGGTATATAGATACATTTTTATGCAGAGTCCTAGAAAGAGAATACTGTAGGTCTCCTTTCTGGAAAGAGAAATTCATTTCAGGATTACCCAATCTATTTTCAGAAAAAGTTAATGAAGCTTAACAGAAGAACATCAAGAAAACATTAACTGGGAAATGTCACTTATGGTGATATTTGTGGAACCATTAACAAAATAGCACTCAAGATGTGCACAGAAATGAAACTTCAGTCTAAACTAAAAAGAGACGAAATTGCAACTAAAAAAGAATAGGAGGATTCTGTAGACATATGGATATGAAGTCCTAGTACCTCCTTCCAAGAAGAAAAAGAAAATTAATAAAAAATTAGAAAATCCAAAATATTATAAAACTTGAACAACAAACAAAAAGACAAGAAAATATATAGGAATCAGAAATCTAGAGAAGTTCCTAAAAAGGAACATAAATTCCAACTAAGCGGGAGAAGGTCCCAACATGCTACAGGTGTGGAAAGAAAGGCCATTATAGCAGAAATTGTAAAAAATATAAAGTATCCCAGATCCAAGAAATGGATATCCCTGAAAACAGAAAGAAAGAATACTAGAACTTATATTATCATATAGTTAAGAAAGTTATCCTTCAGACCTAGAAAATAGCTCAGAAAATGATCAAATCAACTTAATAGAAGAAAATGAGAATTCTTCGGATGAAGAAGAAGAAGCTTCCTCTGAAGACTTAGACGAAATTGCATTATGCGGATGTACTGAAACCTTAGAATAAATATGATCAGGAACAAAAGAAGTGATTTGCTCATAGATATCATAGAAAAAATTGATAACCCAGAATTAAGAAAGGAATACATAGAAGAACTCAAAAGAAAATTATAGCCCAAACCAAAGAGGAAGTTTTAAGCCTACCTGAAATAATTAAACAGAAAGATCAAGAAGAAAAACTTAAAACAGACCCAATCCATCAACTTCAAAAAGAAGTTAGACAAATCAAAATAGAAATCAAGAAACTAAAGTCAGACATAGAAGAATTAAAGAAACCAAATAAAGGAAAGAAGCTCTTCAGGAAGAAGATAGTGAACAGGAAAGTTACCTGAATAAGATCACTACAGTAAAAGTTCAAAAATGACACATCAGAGTTAGACTGATAGTCCAAGACACAACTAGAGATACATATGCCTTAGTAGACTCGGAAGCAGATATGAATTGTATCCCATAAGGACTATTTTCCAGAAAATACTACGAAGAAACGTCTAAAAACCTTTATATGGCGAATAATGAAAGCCTTAGGATCAAATACAAAATATCAGACGTACATGTTTGCCAGGACACTATCTGCTTCAAAACAACATTCATAGTAGCCGAAGATGTTCGGACTGTTATCCTAGGAACACCATTCCTGACCCTTCTCTACCACATGAGAATCGATGAAAATGGAATATCAACTCACGTTTTCGGAAGCAAAGTCACCTTTGGATTTGTGAACCCTACCAAGACCAAAGAGGTCAACCTGTTAAAAGATCTTAGTATTCAGAAATACAATCCTTAGAATATAAGGAACAATAGCTCTTGCACTTTAAGGAAGAAATCAAAACGACCAAAATAGAGAAGCAATTACAAGAAGACTTTTGGGAAAATAGGATAAAGGAGATTCAAGAAAAATTAGAAAAAGAATTATGTAGGCAAAATCCTACAGCTTTTTGGGATAGACAGAAGCATCAAGTCGGCTTACCCTACATCAAAGAATTTAGGGAAATCAATATTCCGATAAAAGCTAGACCTATTCAGATGAACGCAGAATTGTTAGAATATTGTAAGAAGGAAATCTCAGATCTCATAGACAAAAACTAATTAGACCAAGTAAGTCTCCTTGGTCATGTTCAGCTTTCTATGTCCAGAAAGCCTCAGAATTAGAAAGAGGAAACCCTAGATTAGTTATTAACTATAAACCTTTAAACAAAGTCTTAGAATGGATTAGGTACCCTATCCCTAACAAAAGAGACTTGTTATCCAGACTTTACAAAGCAAAAGTATTCTCTAAGTTCGATATGAAATCAGGATTTTGGCAAATACAGATAAAAGAATTAGATAGATATAAAACAGCATTCATTGTACCCTTTGGACATTATGAGTGGAACGTAATGCCCTTTGGACTTAAAACGCACCCAGTGAATTTCAGAATATGATGAATGAAATATTTAATGCAGATTCCCAATTCATAATAGTTTACATTGATGATGTTTTAATTTTCTCAGAAGACTTGACACAGCATGTCAAGCATATTAGACATTTTCATAACTTAGCGAACATAATGGATTAGTAATCTCAGCCCCTAAGATTAAAATCTTTTAAACTAGAATAAGATTCTTAGGACACTATATCTATCAAGGAACTATTAAACCAATTGAAAGATCGATAGAATTTGTAGATAATTTTTTAGATGAAATCAAAGAGAAAATCAGCTACAAAGAACTTTAGGATGCCTTAACTACGTAGCAGATTTTGTCCCAAACCTAAGAATTTTCTTAGAACCTTTATATGCCCAGCTTAGAAAAAAGAAACCCAACTAGACAGAAGAATAGACTCAAGTAGTTAAAAAGGTTAAAGCCTTAGTCAGGAAACTTCCCTGCCTAAAGTTATTGAACCCAGAAGCATTAGTAATAGTTGAAACAGATGCCTCAGAAATAGGATTTGGAGGAATCCTCAAACAAAAAATCAATAGCGGAGAAAGTTTAGTTAGATATCATTCAGGAATTTGGAATGACACCCAGAAAAATTACAGCACAATAAAAAAGGAAATTTTATCAATCGTTTCTTGCATTCAGGAGTTTCAAGAAGACTTGTATTTCAAAAAATTCCTTCTTAGAATAGATTGCAAATCAGCAAAAGATATTTTGGAAAAAGATGTTGAAAACCTTGTTTCCAAATAGATTTTTGCCCGATGGCAAGCAATTTTATCGGTATTTGATTTTGAAATAGAATTTTTAAAAGGAACGGAAAACAGTTTACCAGACTTTCTGACTAGAGAATTCCTCACAGGAACAAAATATCAGAGAAGCCCAGAACCAAGGCCTCCTATGCCAAGCCCATGACCTTGGTACCATTCAGAACCATCACTCCCATTAAGAACCAATTTTTAGCCCTTGCCTCATCTTCCCAGAGTTACTCGCAGGCCACTCAGAAATGGTCACCTCCTAGTCTCAACATGGCCAGGCCCAACTTACCTTCTAGTCCCAACACCATTCCAAGCCAAACAAGACCTAGTCCAACCAACCCTAACGCAGTTAGACCCGGTCCATCCCGGTAGCCTCCAGCCAATCCTTACATTTCTAAGAGTTGTTCCATAATAGTAAAACTCTTAGAAAAAGATGAAATAAGTGACCAACAGACTCCCAGACTAACTAGAATATTCCCCTCCATAAATGGAAAGATCATCCAATACCATTTACCCAAAGGATACCAGATACTATTGAAATCCTAGGAATATTATGAGTTTATTCTAGTAGATTCAGACTCTGTAGAAATAACTCATACTCCAGAACCCAACTCAGAGGCAATAGCCTATTCCAAATGCAAAATCATAAAATTCATCACCAAAGAAGAATGGGGAAACCCATATCAAGCCAAAACATTTTCTCAGACATATTCACCTCCTCAATATAACTATTTTGACTACCAAGAAGCTTGGTTTAAGGCCTTCTACCTTAAGCCCACAAACCACAGCTGGTTTTTCAGCTTCTGCCAAAAGTTCAACAAGAAAATCCCAAATTTGGTCCACAACTGGTGGATCTACTTTGGATTGACCAGAGAAATCTTGCCAGAAGAAATCCAAAAATCATGGGACTATTTCCAAGACAATCTCAAGACAGCCACCTATGGAAACAAATCCATCATGTTCTTGGTCAAATTCCAAGTCCCATGGATCCTAGGATGGGACTTTGCCATCAGCAAGACCTTGGACCATCAATATNAAATATTAAATTAATTAAAAAATTAAAATTAAAAAATAGATTAATTAAAAAATAAAAAATTGATTAATTTTTAATTAATTTAATTAATTTAATTTAATATTTTAAAAAATAAAATTAAAAAAATTAATTTTAAAAAAAATTAATTTACAAAAATAAAAAATAAAAAAAATTAAATTAATCTAAAAAAAATTAAATTTAAAATAAAAAATCAATTAAATTTTTAATTAATTTAATTTAATATTTAAAAAATAAAATTTAAAAAAATTTAGAAAATTTAAAAATTAAAAAAAAATTAAAAAAATTACAAAATCAATAAAAAAAAATAAAAAATAAAAATTAAATTAATTGAAAAATAAAAAAATTAATTATTTTTTAATTAATTTAATTTAATATTTTAAAAAATAAAATTAAAAATTAATTTTTAAATAATTACTTGAAAAAAATAAAAAATTATTTTTAAAAATTAAATTTTAAATTAATTTAATTAATTAATTAATATTTAAAAATAAAATTTAAAAATTAATTAAAAAAAAAAATTAAAAAATCATTTTTTAAAAAAATTAAATTAAAAACTAAAAATTAATTTTTAAAATTAAATTAAAAAATAAAAAATGAATTTTTAAAATAATTTAATTTTTTTTAATTAATTTAATTTTTGGAGGAAGGGATAATTTTATTTTATAAAAGAGGCATGGTAATTTTGTCAAAAGAAAAACTTATTAGATTACAACATAGCCGGTAATATGGATAGCCACCTCCCTCTGAGGTAATGTGGATTACTACTCAAGTGGTAATCCAGATTACCACTGTAGGATAGATTGTCATTCAAAATAGATACCAAACATGATTATCCGGTGGGGCCCTTTTAAATTACCGGATAGATTACCTGCTACCAAACGCCCCCTTAAGGTGATGGCAGCAATAGTGAGGCTTATTTGGGAAGCTTGGAGTTTGTCAGTCTTGGGGCATGATCTCTTGTCCTTCTTTATGATAAAGGCAGCAACAGCATGGCTTGCTTTCTGGTGGTATGTCATAGCTACAGGCATTATCCCGTCAGAGGTGGGTGGCCATCTGATTATCCTGTACTCCCCTATGCATGTACGGACAATGGTGGAGTCAAGCATGTGGGGGAGCAGAGAACCGGGAGTCGGCCGCCTGGAGTAAAAATCCAGAAGCTGGGAGTCATTGCTGCCGAGTCTGTAGAGTCGGATAGGATCAAGGCGGAGCTGGGAGAGATGTGCCAGGAAAGACCAGAATGGACTGAAGCTGAGTCTGAAGAACCATCTAGAATGGAGTCGTTAAGGACGACCATGAGGCGTGGAGTTGGAAACTCCTCATCCTGACTTCTTTCCCCCATACGCTATCTTTTCTCGTGCAAGGTGCCAAAATGGCAACCATAAATGCCTTAATGCATGAAAGAAATAAGGCAATAAATGTCTTATAGTAAGCATGTAGTGGGATGTACGTGGCTTTCATAAGACCATAAATGCCTTGGCTCATGAATGCAGGAGGGAGCCAACATGGCTGTGGAGTTGGGACTCTAAACCGAAGCCGCCTAGAAAGACAGCCTAGGAAGGTCGCCCAAGATGGCCGCCTAAGACTTGCTAGACCGCCTAAGAAGCTGGGGCCGCCTAGGAACTGGGCTGCCTTGCCGAGGCCAAGCCCATATGTGGTCATTGTTACCCATGGGGTCAACTGGCCCCATCATATGCCCCCCATGCTCCTTGAGCTTGTGGCCTTGCATTCGCCAAGCAAAAGGAGTGTAGAACTTTTTACCTTTGCACTTGTCTCCTCTTTTTTTCAAGTAAAAAATTATTTTTTTTTGTGCACATCTACACGCTCTCTGGAGCCATGCTTTTGCCTGTTCAAAAAAAAAACTTTAAGTAATGTTGGAGGTAGCTGATTATCTTAAACCGACTGAGGGCAGCCAGTAATTCTCTCCCGAAGTGGATGCTCATCAACTGTGAGTTGGGGTTGATCTTTCCCGCTATGGTTTGACTTGGGACTTCTAATTGGCCAATATTGGCCATTAGCCGCTGAGGCAAAGATAAAGCAACTGAAGCTGATAGAGCCATTGAGGCTGCAATAAAACCATTGAGATTGTAATGATGTCGCTGAGGCAGATATAAAGCTACTGGGGCTGAAATAAAACCGCCTTGAAGGTTTCTCGACTGGTCGGGCATTAACTCGGGGCTGCCGAGACCATAGGATTTAAACCATCTCGAGGGTTTCTCGCGCCGGCCGGGCGTATCCTTATGATCACGAGGCCGCGAGGTCCTTTTGAAAACTACCATGGGGTTTCTCGCGCTGGCCCGGAGTTTGAGAAGTTGAATGAAAAAAAAAACGTTTTCTAAAGTGTAGTATACTTAGCTTTTGTAGCTTTTTGCTTTGCATCGTATTTGGTGTCGACATCGATTAAAGACTTGAGAGCTTTTTCTTTGAAGAAATTTGTCTCCTTCAGTGCCGAAATCCAAAAGCAGTTGGAATAGAATCCGTAGAAGGCCTTGAGCTCGGTTTGGCTCTTGGGTGCAGCAGATAGAAAGAGAGAGGGGGAGAGTGGGGAAAGGTGGAGTCAACGGTCAAAGCCCCTTATCCCCATCTTTCACCTTGTATTAATAGCACTAGCACCTCTGACTTACCACCATCAGAAATTAAAATACCCATAAATGCTTAAGGTGACTAGGAGTTAGGATGCTCATAAATGCCCGAGGTGACATCCTGGAAATTATTTTGCCACTACCTTCATTTAGGGGGCTTCAACGTGCTTTTACTGCTTAACCTGCTCGGGATGCCTCCAACATAACTATATAATTGGTAGAAGTCTGAGCGCGTGCTACCACGCTAAGGCTTGCAATTTTAGTGTCATAGGGCTATCTTTCCTTTAGTGCCCTTCTTGTGAAGTCAGCTTCGTCGATGCAAATATATTTTATGCACGACTTAGGAGCTCGGTGTAGGAGCTAGGAGGCTTCTTGTCTAGTGAATAAGTGAAGCAGGAGCGGCAAAATCCTTGCTTCAGGGCCAAAGTGGCCAAACATCATTGAGGTAATAAACCTTTATGGCAGCCATCCTAAAATGGGCCACAAAATCTTTTGAAGGGTTCTTCCTCCTTCTGTCGGATGGAGAACAAGCTATCTGCCACTCGAGAATCCTTCGATAGGCATCAAAGTGGATCAAGAAAGCCATCTCTAACTTTCGAAAAGAGTCGATGATGTGCGAAGGTAGGAAAAATACCAAGCGCATGCAGCTTTCCACAGGGTGACTAAAAAAACCATACATAAAAGGATATCAGTCGCCCCTTGAATTTGCATCAGAGCCTTGTAGCTCTTGAGGTGATCAAGTGGATCCGTGGTGCCATCAAACGGATCCAATTGAGGAAGGCAAAATCTAAAGGAATGGGCTCTTCCATAATACTATGGATAGGGATGGATGAGTGTTGTAGTCCACCTCTGGCTGATTGTTGAGCCTCTGACTGAGTTCCTCCAGCCGTCGGTATTGTTCATCTAGACGCCTTTTCATCTCATGATTAAGGTCCTCCTCGATGACTCGAAGAAGAGTAAGGAGAGGAGTGATGCCACTGATAATGCTCTCGCTCATGTTTCTTCCCATGTCGCCATCGAAAAGAGGGACTGCTCGAGCAGAAGGTAGAAGACCACAGTTCTTAATAGCTTCATGGTGGTGGTGCTTAGGTGAAGGATGATGGTGGTGAGCCTCTCTCTAAGGAGATCTTCTGCGGGTGGATCGCTGGCTAACTGGTGCAGCTATCACAGACGGTGTGAGAGGCTTGGGCTATTGCTAAGTGGCCACCCAGCATTGCTTCTGTAGCTCATAAATTGCTACAATCAAGGCTTAAACTTGCTGATTGAGGATGGCCAGTTGGTTAGTCAGAGCAGCTAAGGTTAGTGGTGAAGGAGGAGCAGAAAGGGTGGCATTCTGCTGCTTAGCACGATGTGGATGCCCCTCGGTATGACTGGCGGAGACCTTCGGCATGCGCATCACCACCATGGCTGTCTTAGAGGGGAACAAAGGTTTAAAGCTCAAGGAGACAGAGCTCTCTTTCAAGCAGTGCGTACCCCTGCCTGGCGTGCCAATCTGATGCTGCCAGATCATCCTCCTCGAATGTTTGCGAGCATCTAGTCGCCTTTCTCCAATGAGCTCGAGATCTTTTAGCGAGCTTCTCATGGTCGGGAGCCTGCAAAAAGTCCGGGAACCGAGATTTCAATGGAGACCCTCGACACTCAGGTCAGTGCTCTGGGCAAAAGCCGTAAGCTTGAGAAAGCTCGAAAGAGAAAGTGAGAGGCTCAGAGAAGAGCTCTCTATGAGTGAGAATGAGCGTTTAAGAGTGTTGTGTATTGTTACCTGGTCGGGGTCCCTCTTACCCAATTTATTCATCTTTGGACTTTGGGTGGCTTACTTGAGAAGCTTGGAGCCTTGTCATCTAGTGATGGAATGAGTCACGTGAAGTCTCATGATGGACCATGACTTTTGGGGCTCATCTAGTCTGAGTGGTTGAGACCTTATGATGAATGATGACTTTTATGGATGGAATGTCAGGGCTGATGTCCATGAGATTTGAGGTGCTGCCACTTGTCAGTACATTTAAGGTGATGGCAGCAATAGTGAGGCTTATTTGGGAAGCTTGGAGTCGGCAGGCTTATTTGGGAAGCTTGGAGTCGGCCAGTCTTGGGGCATGATCTCTTATCCTTCTTTATGATAAGGGCAACAACAGCATGGCTTGCTTTCTGGTGGTATGTCAGAGCTACAGGCGCTATCCCGTCAGAAATGGGTGGCCATCTGATTATCCTATACCTCCTCTATGCATGTATGGATAATGGTGGAGCCAAGCATGTGGGGGAGTAGAAAACTAGGAGTTGGCCGCCTGGAGTAAAAATCGAAGCCAGAAGTCATTGAAGCCGAGTCCGTAGAGTCAGAGAGGATCAAGACAGAATCAAGAAAGATGGTGCCGAAAAAGACTAGGATGGACCAAAGCTGAGTCTTGAAGAACCATCTAGAACGGAGTCGTCGGGGATGACCATGAGACATGGAGTTGGGAACTCCTCATCCTAGCTTCCTTGCCTCTTATACCATCTTTTCTCATGCAACCATAAATGCCTTAGTACATGAGAGGAATAAGGCAATAAATGCCTTAGAACAAGCATGTAGTAGGATGTACGTGGTTGTCATAAGACCATAAATTCTTGGTGCATGAATGCAGGAGGGAGCCAACGTGGTTGTGGAGTCAAAACTCTTGAACCGAAGCCGCTTAGATGGGGTCGCCTAGAAAGAATGCCCAGGATGGCCGCCTGGAACTTGCTAGGGCTGCCTAGGAATTGTTGGGCCGCCTAGGAAGCTGGAGCCGCCCTAGATGCAGTCATTGTTGCCCATGGATCAATGCCCATCACAACCGGTTATCTTAAAATAGCTCTTGTTTGGAAATGATAATTTTAACCTCATCCTTTGGCGAGTTTGGAATAGATTTTGAAAAAATCTAAATTCTTTAAATTTTTATTTTAAAAAATATTTTTAAAGATAATTAAAAAAGAATAAAAAAAGAAAAAACGTGATGAGGCCAATTGACCCCATAGGCAATAATGATAGTAATTTCTAGCTCTCAAGACGATTTTTCTAAACAGCCATCCTTGGCGGCCTTTCTAAACAGCCCTATTTTTGAGTGGCCTTCCTGAATGGCTCTATTTCTGAACGGCCTTCTTGAATGGCTCCATTCCTCAATGGCCTCCTCTTAAGAGCCTTCCCGAAAGGCTTAATTTTTAGACGGCTTTCTTAGGCGACCTTGCGTGAGTTTCTCCCAAGGGCCACATCGAAAGGGCATTTAATGGTGCAGAAATGGTCATAATGACTTGGAGAGCACTTATGGGTGGAGCATTCAATGGTCAAGTCACAAACTCATACTACAGCAAGAAGAAGACAGCTAAGGAAGTCCTCGACAACCTTCTTGGCGGCCTCTTCCTCGACGGCCTTCTTGGGCGGCCTCTTCCTCGACAGCCTCTTCTTGTGCAATCCTAGGCGGCCTTCCACGATGGCC
Organism: Calamus simplicifolius; assembly: GCA_900491605.1. NCBI lineage: Eukaryota > Viridiplantae > Streptophyta > Magnoliopsida > Arecales > Arecaceae > Calamus > Calamus simplicifolius. The sequence goes on from UESW01004076.1 coordinate 1,056,793, forward strand.
TCTTCCTCGATCGATGGCCTTCCAAGACGGCCTCTTCTTGAGCGGCCATCCTAGGTCCTAGATGGCCTTTCTAGGCGGCTTTGGTTCTAGATTCCCGACTCTACCGCCATGATGGCTCCCCTTGCGCCCAGGCATTTATGGTCTCACATGCATCCCACTGGCTTAAGGCATTTATTGCCTTATTTCCTAAATGGCGCATGCATTAAGGCATTTATGGCTCTTGCCCTCTTGGTCCCATGATGAGAAAAGATGGCATAAGGAAGTAAGGATGAGGAGTTTCCGACTCGACGCCTCATGGAAGTTCTCGACGGCCTTTTCTACCTTCTGTCCTCGACGACTTCTAGCTGTCCCACTCTAGACCATGGCAACCCGACTCCAAGGAGGCTTACGAGCATAAGAACCTACTTGCATAGGGCTCACATGCCTGGCTCCACCAATGTCCGTGCATACACAAGGAAGTGTATAGGATAGACAATAGACTAGCACCACCCACCTCTGACGGGATAGCGTCTATAGCTCTGACATGCCACTAAGAAGCAAGCATCTCCATAAAGATGACGAGAGACCATATCCAAGACTGGTAGACTCCACTATTGTTGCCATCACCTTAAATGCTTTGACAAGTGGCAGCACCTCATGGAAATCAACCCTGACATTCCACCCACCAAAGTCCTCCGTCATCATGGCACCCCAACCACTATGAGCCCCAAAAGTTATGGTCCATCATAAGGCTCCACGTGACTCATCCCTTCACTAGATGACAAGGCTCTAAGCTTATCAGGCAAGCCACATAGAGTCCAAAGATGAATAAATTGGGTAAGAGGGACCCCCGACCAGGTAACTCCAAGAACAACAACACACGCTCATTCTGGCTCACAGAGAGTTCTTCTCTGAGCCTCTCCCTCTTTCTCTTTCGAGCTTCCTCAAACTCATGGCTGTTGCTCAGAGCATTGACTTGAGCGTCGGAGGATTTCATTGGAATCTCCGATCCCTAGGACTTTTTGCAGGCTCCCATATGTGAGAAGCTCGCCGAAAGATTCCAGGCTCGCTGGAAGAGGCGACCGGACGTTCATGGATGTTCGGGGGGAGGGGGTCATCTGGTAACAACAGATTGGCACGCCAGGAAGGGGGGATGCGCTGAAGGAAAGAGAGCTATATCTTCTTGAGCTATAAGTCTTTGTCCCATCTAAGATAGCCATGGTGGTGATGCGCGTGCCGAAGGTCCTCACCAATCATGCCGGAGGGCATCCACATCGCACTCAGTAGCAGAAGACCACGCTCTCTGCTCCTTCACCATTAGGCTCAGCTGCTCTAATTAACTAACTGGCCATCCTCAATCAACAAGTTGAAGCCTTGAATGTAGCAGTTCATGAGCTGCAGGAGCAACGCTCGGTGGCCACTCAGCAGCAGCCCAAGCCTCTCACATCGCCCGTGATAACTGCATCAGTTAGTCAGCGATTCACCTACAGAAAATCTTCTCAGAGAGAGGCTCACCGCCATCATGCTTCACCTAAGCATCACCACCGTGAAGCTTTCAAGAGACTACGGTCTCCTACCCTCTGCTCAGCAGCCACTCCTCCCCTTACTCATCTTCTGAGCCGTTTGAGGAGGACCCTAATCATGAGATGAAGAGGCATCTAGATGAACAACACCTGCGGTTGGAGGAGCTCAATCAGAGGCTCAACAATCTGCCAGCATAATAATTTCCAAAATGGGCAAACTTGGGACATTGTCCATGGCCCGTCACCTCAAGCATTTATGGGCATTTTAATTTCTGGTGGTAGTAAGCCTAGAGGTGTTGGTGCAATTAATGCATGGTGAAGATGAGGACAAAGGGCTTTGACTATTGACTCCACCTTCCTCCTCTCTCTCCTTCTCTCTTTCTCTTTGCTGCACCCAAGAGCCAAACCGAGCCCAGGACCTCCTGAGGATTTCGTTCTAGCTGCTCTCAGACTTCAGCACTGAGGGCGACCAATCTCTTCAAAGAAAAAGCTCTCAAGCCTTTAATCGATGATGGCACCAAACACGACGCAAAGGCAAAAAGCTACAAAAGCTAAGTATACTGCACTTTGACAAAAAGGTTTCTTTTCATTTAATTCTTAAAAATCACTCGGGCGGCCGAGCAACACCCGGTAGTTTCTCTGTGGCTCCGCGATCATAAGGACACCATCGGACCGGCGCGAGAAACCTCCGAGGCGGTTCAAGTCCTATGGTCTCGACGACCCCGAGTCAAACGCTCGGGCCGGCCGAGCAACCCCAAGGTATTTTTAAAATGACCTTGGTGGCTCTGCGATCATAAGGATACCCTCAAATCGGTGCGATAGACCTCCAGGCGGTTCAAATCCTGTAGTCTCGGTGGCCTCAAGTCAATGCCCAGGCCGGCCGCAAAACCTTCGAGGCGGTTTTATTTCAGCCCCAACAGCTTTATATTTGGCTCAGCGGCATCATTATAACCTCAGTGGTTTTATTGCAGTCTTAGTGTCTCTATCGCAGCCCCAGCGGCTTTATATTTGCTTTAGCAACTAACGGCTCACGTTGGCCAATTAGAAGCCCCAAGTCAGCTCACAACGGGAGAGATCAACTCCAGCTCACAGTTGGCGGGCATCCATTCCCAGACTCCGCATTAGGAGAGGATTGCTAGCTGCCCTCAGCTAGTCAAAGAGAGCATGCAAATGTCCATACAAATTAGCAAAAAAAAAAAAGAGACAAGTGCAAAGGTAAAAGTTCTACACTCCTTTAGCACAACCCAAAAGCTCAAGGAGTGTAGGGCGCATTGATGGGGCTGCTTGACCCCATAGGCAATAATGACAGCAATTTCTAGCTCTCGAGACAATTTTTTTGAACGGCCATCCTCGGCGGCCTTTCTAAACAATCCTATTTTTGAGCTGCCTTCTTGAGCGGCTCTATTCTTGAGCTCCTTCCTAAATGGCTCCATTCCTTGATGGCGCCTCCTCTCAAAAGCCTTCTTGAATGGCTTAATTTCTAGACGGCTTTTCTAGGTGGCCTCGCTTTTCCGCTTGTCGAGGGACACGATAGGAATTAAATGATTTTATCCACGGCTTTGCGACAAGCGTGATAAGTGCTTAGTCATAATGAAGAGAGAGAACAAGTCGGTCAAAGGCAAAGGGGCCACGTTACATGCGTGGTTTCTCTAAGGGCAACATCAAAGGAGCATTTTATGGTGCAGAAATGATCATAATGACTTGGAGAGAATTTAATGGGTGGAGCATTCAATGGTCCGCCTCTTCCTCAACGACCTTGGCCTCTTCTTGAGCGGCAATCCTAGGTGGCCTTCCATGATGGCCTCTTCCTCGATGGCCTTCCCAAATGGCCTCTTCTTGAGCGGCCACCTAGGCGGCCTTTTGGGTGGCTTTTGTTCTAGATTGCCAACTCCACCGCCATGATGGCTCCCTCTGCATTTATGCGACTCCACACCTCATGGAAGTTCTCGACGGCCTTTTCCACCTTCCGTCCTCAACGACTGTCCTACTCTACACCGTGGCAACCCGACTCCTGAGGAGGCTTATGAGCATAAGAACCTGCTTACGTGGGGCTCACATGCCTAGCTCCACCATTGTCCATGCACGCACAGAAAAGTATATAGGATAGACAATAGACGGGCACCACCTATCTCTGACGCGATAGCGTCTGTAGCTCTGACATACCATTAAGAAGCAAGCATCTCCATAAAGATGACGAGAGACTATATCCCAAGACTGACAGACTCCACTATTGCTGTCATCACCTTAAATACTTTGACAAGTGGTAGCACCTCACGGAAATCAACCCTGATATTCCACCCACCAAAGTTATCAGTCATTATGACACACCAACCACTCAAATCAGATGAGCCCCAAAAGTCATGGTCCATTATAAGGCTCCACGTGACTCATCCATTCACTAGACGATAAGGCTCCAAGCTTCTCAGGCAAGCCACACAGAGTCCAAAGATAAATAAATTGGGTAAGAGGGACCCCGACCAGATAACTCCAAGAACAACAACACACGCTCATTTTGGCCCACAAGAAGCTTTTCTCTGAGCCTCTCCCTTTTTCTCTTTCGAGCTTCCTCAAGCTCACGGTTGTTGCCCAAAGTACTGACTTGAGCGTCGAAGGTTTTTCGCCGGAATCTTCGGTTCCTGAACTTTTTGCAAGCTCTCAGATGCGAGAAGCTCGCCGAAAGATCCCAAGCTCGCTGAAGGAGATGGATGCTCGCGGACGTTCGGGAGGATCATCTGGTAATAACAAAAAGTAGGATAACACAACATGATCAAACATGGGGATTAAAATTATGGCTACGATGGACACAAGAATAGTGACAAAGTGATGTATTGAAAATCAAGGAATAGGAATATGGAGGGCACGCAAAAGTTTATCCTAATCCATTCTCTTGTCATTAGGCTCTGATTCGATATGAGAAACCTAAAGAGCCCTCCAACAGTTCTATTTCGACGTCCAAGGGGATTCAGTTAACCTTGGATCCCCAACGCTCAGGGTTTGCTAAGGTGAATTCCGATGTCTCTGTGAAAGCTCCTTTTGTGGTTGGAGATCACAATGGACAGTTATTGGATGTAGGAGGTAGGTAGTTTGTATGAAGCAATTGTACCCATGGCATCGAGAGGCAGCTTGCGAGAGGGTGATTTGCAAGGACGATTTGGTTGGAAGCTTGCTCGTTAACTATTGTCTACAGGGTGTGCCAACCCACAAGCATCAGTGGTCCTCACCATGTGATTCTCCAACTCCGGTTACATGGATGCAGAGTTTGAAGGCGTGCACTTCCCGGCCCTAACTCAAATACTCGGGGAGGGCAATAAAATCAACGGTATACCCCAAATTGACCGTTGGATGCGCGCCGTGCGCAGGTAACCATAGCCTTGAGAGCATCAAGTCCAACTCCGAGCCACGGTCCGATTCCACCAGCCTTGCACGCATTCCCATTTTTCCTTTAATCTGAGCTCCAGTCGTGGCATAACAATGACATCATCTGAACATATTCTCGGGCAACCAATTTGCCAAACCAATTTTTTATCCTACTTATTCCCGAAGCACGCAATAAAACTAGATGGACTTCAATCATTTAAACTTTGAGAGTGTCTCCACTCTCCGGGGAGCCAACGTCGTACAGTGGAATGTGGTGGCTGTCCATCAAATTATTCTCGCTCACGGAGGTCACCGCAGCCTCTTTCCAGCCCGGGTCCAAAGTTTCTTCGAATGCGCTCCACCACAGCCAATGAGCGGAGGTGGACAAGCGATCCACCGATCGATCAGACGGCTTTGATGAGCGAAGAGGTAGATTCATAGCTACGGCCGACTCACACGCTTTGTTTTCTAATTCATTTCTGTTGACGGCCACTCGGATGTCTCCCGTGCTGTTTCTTTTAAGCTAATAAATAAATTTCCATTTCCAGCTCACATAAAAATCAAAATCTAAAATACCGGTGCATAGGAATAAAAAAAAAATCAGCAAATACCAAAAAGAGAATAAAAGAGACACCTCGCTTGCTCTTTTATATATGTTTTTTTTTCCCCTGCTATTTAGATCCGCTCCTCCTCTCTCCTTCCGCTGCTCTAGATCCACAGGGGCGTCGGAGTCCCGCGCTGCCGGAACCCTAGCCCCGTATAAAACCCTTGAGCGGGCCGCCGATCTGGTCGCCATGGCCGCGGCCAACGCTCCGGTCAGCATGCGGGAGGTCCTGACTGTGAGTGCCGCTGTCTCTTGATTTGCGCTCTCTCTCGCAGCGGTGTTTTTTTTTTGTGTGTGTGTGTGTCTCATTGTTTTGGTTTTGTTTCGTTGAATTCTATCCCGACCGAGGGTTCGAATAAACGCTGGAGAATTTTGAGACTTGATTCTTGAATTCTCCATTGTCTTGCCGTGAATTTGTTGGAGAATCGCGGATCTGTTCAGATCCGCCGAATGAAGTAAACCCTGGAGTTTTGCAGTCTAATGTTTGTTTGGATTTGCATCGATGGCAGCTTCCAAGCCTGGGGATAAATCCACAATTCATCACCTTCACGCACGTAACGATGGAGTCGGAGAAATATATGTGTGTGAGGGAGACTTCTCCGCAGAACAGTGTCGTTATAATCGACATGAACATGCCGATGCAGCCATTGAGGAGGCCTATCGCTGCGGATTCGGCATTGATGAATCCCAACAGCAGGATTCTTGCTCTCAAAGGTAACCCACTTGTTTCCCTTTGAAATCTAAATTTGTTGGTCTTGGGCATGGAATTGCTTCCTGTTTTGGCGCTAGACATTGTTAGACTGGTACTCTTTTATGCATTATTTGCTGGAAACAAAACAAGATAACCAAATATTGAATCATGAACGCTCAATTCTTCCCTGCTGCTGACTGCTAGGTGCTGCTAGTTATCAGTAAAATCACTAAATAATTTCTTTTTTAAATATAACCTCACAGGTTTTCAGTTTATCATTTAACTTAAAATAGCAGATAAATCATGCTTGCAGAGTTCATCAACTGATCCATCAAATATGTCTGAGCCAAACTGATGTGATTCTTAGGGCTTAGGGTTCACATACAGTGTGGTCTAGTTTTATCGGTTAGAACCATTAGATGAGTATGAGTTTTGGAGCTTTATCATCTCTTGCTGTCAAGACAATCTGAGTCTTGGCACAGAAGGGATTTTGGTGGGATATTGATAGTACGATTTGGATCGGATGAATTCTTCTATCTCAGGACTTATGAAAGGGACATTCTGCTGGAATATTTGGAATATGAGGTGAGGATTTAGAAAGTTTTTAGAACTGTAAACAAGTAATTATTGGTTTCTTGGAATATTCTGAGATAACTAGGAAGATTGCATGGAATCAAAGGGACTAGGTGAAAGACTATATGAAACCAGGGAAGGGCTGTAAGGGTTTAAGAGAGGATTGCAATCCAAATGGGAGATTAGTATATGAAAAATAGATTGGGTTTGTTATTTTGTCACTAATTTGTTCTGTAACCAGTGGTTGTAAATGGAGTGGAGAGGCAAAGAAGGATAAGAAACAAAAGGAGGAAAGAAGAAGGAAGACTTGTGGGGAAAGAAAAAATGGAGGAATTAAGAGAAAGCACACTACATCTTGTCTTCTATTTTCAAAGGAGGAAAAACATAAAATTTGAATCCCTTCTTGCCCTCTTCTTGCTAGGAATTTCTCTAGATTGTAATAGTCACTGGAGAACTATATGTATCAAGTCGAGCACTGTGGAACTTTTATTCTATTGTCTCGCATGGGTATCCCTAGATTTTCTCACAAAACAAGAGTCTAAAATATATTCTATAGATGTTATAAAGAACAGTTGACTAAGCTCTTAAGTGGCACCTTGGAACTTTTATTCTATTGCCTTGCATGGCCATCCCTAGGTTTTCTCACAAAAGAAGATTGTATAATATACTCTATAGATGTTATAAAGAATGGCTGACTAAGGACTTAAGTAGTCACTTAAACAGTCATGCAATGCCAGCTGCTTAAGTGGTACCTTAAAAAACCAAGCAATTTAAAGAAAAATTAGGAGCCATTTAGTTTGCAAAGATGGGCTTCTGGAATGGGAATCGAAATCACCAATTCCGATTATAGTTGATTGTTTTCATGGAATTGAAATCCGATTCCTATTCCACCTGGAATGGAATAAAAATCATCTTTTACCCTCTTTTTGGATGGAGAGAAAACTAGGGAGGAAAGAAAACTAGGAGGGAAAATAGGAGAGAAAATGAAATTTATCTTGTTGGATGGAGAGAAAAGTCGGAAGGAAAGAAAACTGGAGGGGAAAACAGAGGGAAAAAAGTGGTGGGCCCCACATAAAAGTTTTCTCTCCGAAACCGGAGAGATTTCGGAGAGAAAACTCAAAAATGCTTTCTTTTTTTTCATTCTAATATTGACTCTTCCAAAAAAATAACCGATGCATTTTTTAATCATCTATAATAAGGATATTATTGTTATTATAAATTATCAACTTTTCTCTCCTCTCTATTTCCTCTCACTCATCCAAACAGAAGGAGAGAAAATATTTTCTCTTTAATTTTCTTTCCTCTCACTTCTCTTTTCTTCCAGTTTTTTTTCCTCCCACTTTTCTCTCCATCCAAACAGAGCATTAAGGATGATTAGAAATCCGGACTCTCACGTAAGATTACGATTTTCATTTCAACCGTAACCTTTCTCATCCTTCTCGCTTGCTCAAAGCACCCAGTGCCAAGCATATATTTTAGTCAAACTAATGGTATAAATATATGCCAGACACAAGCTGTCTTATCACAACATGAATAGTATAAATATGCTGTAATCACACATTAAAAAAATAAGATAAAATCATGCAAACCGATGTTTCTCTTTTTATTTTATTGAAAAATAAAATAAAGTTTTAGTCAAACCCTCAAGATTAAAATCCTAAAATAATTCATAGTCAAACCCAAGATGCAAACCTGATGTCACTCCTTTTTCTAATCTTGGATTAAGGGAGAGCCAAGAAAACGAACCCACCATGCTTTTCTAAATATTGATTGAACTTCTATTTTAGGTAAACAATTACAATCAACAACTATATTTTTCTATGAATTTTGAGGAATAGAATTGAAAACCTAAACTGATTCAATTCCGAGGTTGAGATGAACTAAACAACAACTATGGGAATCAATCTAATTCCGATTTTGTTTCTCATGTGAACTAAACAGATGGAGGAAATAGGTGATTCCAATTCCAATTTCAATGGAATCTGATTCCGATTTTGATTCCAATTCCAATGTTGAACCAAATGGGCCCTTAGTGTTGTTGTGGATCATCGGATATAAATTGATACCACACAGCTTGCAGTCCACCAATGTCACCATTATACAAAGTTTGTTTTTATTAGTGCTTCATTAAGAATACAAGACTCAACCATTATACTCGAGTTTTGTTTACCCGCTTAAGTAAAACTTCAAAAAATGATGCAAGATTATCGGTAACTATTCATACTTGATGGCTTTATTACTTACGTGAGATATCTGACATGAGAGAACTGGGAGAAGCATCTAGAGTTGTTCAATGTGACCCTTCTTTCTAAATTTGAAATGATGTCTTTAACTTTGTTAGACACCATTTGGCAAATGAAGTTGTCAAAATTCCTGTATATACTCAGTCCCTTCTTTTGTTGAAGAGAAGAATCAGATAGCAAATACACTTTATATGCCATATTATTGTCATTTGGCTTAATAAATAGTGAATTATTATGTCCGCTTTGTTCATAACTCATATAGGAGATGTCAATCTACTCATTATTAATCTCTATTTGTAGGCTCTGTTGACTTATTTCCTAAAATTCCTGTTACATTATCTTGAAGTAATGCTTGTCCATTTTCAGTTAGAAATGTTGTGGACATTGGTGGCTTCTATTATTTCTACCGCTCAACTTGAGTTTATACATTCTTGACACCCAGTATGTTGTTGGACTGGGTTTCACCTCTCCATTGTATCTGCTAATTCCACCCTCACTTTGGTAGCTTTTGTGACATTATCACCATCCATTTTGATTTATATTTCAGAAAATCTTGTGTTCTCTTCATTAGTCCATATAGATAAGAACTTTTTAATGAGCAATCCATTACCATGTGACTATTTAAGCAACTAATTTTTAACATAATTCTTTTTCCTTATTACTATAGATGAATGGATATTATGGATTAGACATTAAGGGACTACAGTATTAGTATAAAACTAAGAGAAGCAGAGTATATGGCATAAAATTTCAAAGCAAATAAAACAAAATTAAGGGTTTTGTAAAATGATGGACAAGGGATGCTACAATATTGTTGATTTCACTATGCTTTATTCATTTCACTAGAGAATGGAGAGAGAGAAGACGACGTTTCTATTGGAATTAGAGCTTGGTAAATGGAGTGGTTTTAGGCATTTTTTGGATGTTATGTGATAGGGCAAATCAAAGCAATTTAAGGAAAAAACTATATAATGGTAATAAGGCTAAATTTTTTTTTTGTCATAATTCTTCATGATTGGGATGTAAAGGCGTTCTAAATGAATATGGTAGAAGTGAGAATTTGGGATGGATGTGATGTAAGGAAGGTTGAGTGAGGAGCAAGCAGGTTGGGGTAGAGGTGGGAATTACATGATTTGGCTAGAAGGTGATGGAGCTTAGTTGAGATGGTATAGACTTGTGCAGTGGAGATTCTGAGGTTGCTGTTTTATGGAGAGGTGCTCAAAATTTATCAAAAGGTTTAACAAGGGGAGCGGGATCTGAGGTAATATGGATGTAAAATGTGATACAGGACTTGAGAAACTTTTATGACAGAAACAGGACCTGAGAAACTTGCAGTAACACTAGTGCAGCAAGCTTGTAAGGATACAAATATAACCTTTGCTAGTAAGTTTCATGAATAAATTCAGTGATGCTTATTTCTATCTGTCAATACATTTTACAATGCTATTACCTTTTTTTTTTGCTGGTATGTGCACTCAATTTATTGGTTATTGATATTCTATGTGAATTTGTAGCCCAACTACCGGGAACCACTCAGGACCACCTACAAATATTCAATATTGAGGCAAAAGCAAAAATAAAATCACACCAAATGCCAGAACAGGTAAATTGCTCCGTTGAAAACTTTTGATGACTAATTTTGTTGCCTATTTCCCTAGTTGTTGTGATTTATCCCAAAATCCAGATGGTGAAATTCTTTATTGATTTGGATGTGCAGGTTGTCTTTTGGAAGTGGATCACTCCAAAGATGTTGGGGCTGGTAACACAAACCTCTGTGTATCATTGGTCAATAGAAGGTAGTGATTCTCTTGGTACACAGATTATGAAATTAGTTTTTTTCATATTAATTTGTTGATAATACAAGTTCTATGTATTTAATAAATGTCCATCATTAAGTAGCATGCCTTGATATCTAATATGCAGGTGATTCAGAGCCTGTGAAAATGTTCGATAGAACAGCCAATTTAACAAACAATCAGATTATCAACTATCGGTGTGACCCAACTGAAAAGTGGCTGGTTCTTATTGGAATTGCACCAGGTGCTCCTGAGGTATGCTGAATTTATTATTGTCGGTCTGTGTTTCAATATCTCAGAATAGTGTGGGCTTTTATGGTTGTATGATAGATATATTGCATTTTTTGTGGATATGATAATATTAAGGAGTTATGCTTGATATGTGTGGCATCATTTTATTGTGTCCCTGCCTGCATATTATCAAAGATTCAAAATGTTTATTGCTTAAGTTTCATATCATCTATAAAATAAATTGGAAGTACCAAGGGATAATTACAGGTGCATTTACTTTAATTTTGCTGGTTTGGCAAAATGGGGAGAAGGGAAATTTACTTTTTACCATATCTAAATCTAGCCTATTGTGTAAAAATTATATTCTCTTTTTTTCATTTTTTTGCAGTTTATTTTTTATGGCAGTGGTTTGTTGCATGAATAAAGGTAATTTCAAGTCACTTTTGCATAGAAATGAATAATCTGATGAGTCTTCTGGGGCCTCTAGAGAACAACTTCATGATTGTCAAGCACTAAAAATGAAAATTCACCAAGCATGACAGTAGCTGCGGACATGTGGCAGAATTTTTGGGGGACCTCATTGGCAGAGTGAAAAACTAGGAGAATCTTACTGAGGTACTGCATTTTGTATTGAACATACAACTTAGTATCATTGGGATCTAATCTTTTAAGATAGAATATAAGCCATGCAACATTGTGGCTTGCTCAAGACTTGGGGATGACAGTGGCTTGTCCACTGGAGTACTTAGTTTCTGTCTTTTCATTCTTTAACTTTGGCACTTGAACATTCAAATTGTTTTTGATTGTGCTTTTGTCAATTTGACAATCTCAGCCAAAAGATATTCCACTTCGTAATTTAGTGGATGCCATATGTTGCAAAGTCACGAACATATGGATGAATTTTTTTTGAGTGAATACGGGCTTCCCATCACAGTGAAGAAATAGTTGTTTTGGGTTACTTAGGAGTCAGGATCAATACAAATGACCAGCCTGGTATTGGGAAATATCTTGAATAGGTGACAATTATAGGTCGCAGGTTTGATATTGAGTTGAGTGAATGTCCTTAGTTAAAGTTCGGCATTGTATGTTGTGTGATGGATGCCGATTCTTGGTTTCAATTCCTTCATTTCCCCTCTTGTGCTTACAAAACCTTCTGTCTTTGTATTGCATTGGCCGACTTTGGAATGGTGAATGTCACAATTTAGTCATCGTCTTCTGGATTTTATAATGAAGCAATCTACTGGTTGTATTATTCCCCAAAATTTGGGTTGACATAACATGATCTTACACAAGTCATGTATTTCCATCTTCATGTGTAGTGGAGGATTTGGTGAACCATTTTCTTATATTATTGTATTTTCGTTAGGTTGATTTAGATAAGTATACCTAATTAGTTCATTAATTGGTTAGAATATCCCTTATTCCACTACCTATATCAAACTTGTTATTTGGCTGTCTTCTACCACTTATGTGTATGGAATTGATGGAGGATCTCTCTCATATCTTTATTCAAAGCTCTTTATGATGGTATTTTGTGTGTTAAACTAGACTATAGACATTATCTTAGCTGTAGTGTTGAAGAAAAATGTTTCATGGGGATACTGCATTAGAAAGTTGGTCTCCTAACTCTTTAAGTTTAAAAACTAATCAGCAGGTGATATGCATTTATCATGCAAGAAACTTGTGGATCTTAATACCTCTTTTCCCCAAAATTTTGGTTGCAGAAACCGCAACTGGTTAAAGGGAACATGCAGCTTTTTTCTATGGATCAGCAGCGTAGCCAGGCCCTTGAAGCACATGCAGCATCATTTGCATCATTCAAGGTGAAATTGTGATCATTTGTTTTTTTTTTTTGTTAATCCTGATGCTTGCACATTCTATTCAGTTTTTTTTTTTTTTTGGCTTATGCTGCCATTATTGACTTGGACTTGTACGCGTTTTCTTTACAGGTTGCTGGAAATCAGAATCCCTCTATTCTTATTTGCTTTGCTTCAAAGACCTTCAATGCTGGACAGATAGCTTCAAAGTTGCATGTGATAGAACTTGGTGCCCAGCCAGGTTGTATTCATAATTACTGCATTTTTCACAAATCTAGATATTTCTAAAATAATTTGTTTTATGTCTTACCATTTATTCTTGATATTACTATTGCTACCTCTTGTAGCTTACATTTAAGACTCAAGATTTTTTTTTTCTTTTCCTTCTAAATGTGCCATCATGCTTAATCAGCCAACTGAGTAGTTTTTCTGTGTTGGAGCAATGATCTTGTTTTAGATGAACTTTTGCAGATCTTCTTGGCAGCTTTACTTTTTTAAAGTATATTTCTTGTTTAATTTTTCTTTGACAGCTAATAGTTAACCCTCCTCTGCTTGTTATCTAACCATACAGCATATGAGCCGATTTTCCCTCATACTTACATGCTAGTGTTTTTCATCAGGTAAACCAGGTTTCACAAAAAAACAAGCAGATCTGTTCTTCCCACCAGATTTTGCTGATGACTTTCCTGTGGCAATGCAGGTACAATAACTTGACATTCTATTGAAACTATACTAAAAGACTTATGACATCATGTCCTCAAAATTTTAAACTAAAGCACTGTTATCTGGCAGATCTCTCAAAAGTACAGTTTGATATATGTGATCACAAAGCTTGGTCTTCTATTTGTGTATGATTTGGAGAGTGTTGCAGCAGTTTACAGAAATAGAATCAGTCCAGATCCTATATTTCTAACAACAGAAGCTTCAACAATTGGTGGCTTTTATGCTATTAATCGGAGAGGGCAGGTTCTTCTTGCAACAGTTAATGAAGCAACCATTGTGCCCTTTGTTAGTGGCCAGGTATGTGTACGTCTTTTCATTTCCATGTGCTTACATCAATTTTTAAATGTTACATTGATGATCATTTGTGATTACTTCCTCAGTTGAACAATCTGGAGCTTGCTGTTAATCTTGCCAAACGAGGAAATCTTCCTGGAGCTGAAAACCTGGTAAACTTTAATGTCCTGATTTTCTGTCTTTTTCTTCCCTTACCTCCTCATAATCTTATGTTTACGTGGGAAAATCCACAAATTATTATAAGTTTCCCTCCTAGCAAGTCACTGATTCCTGAAATATTTAAGAGTCATTTCTATACGCATGCAAACTGAATTGAACTTAATGTAACTTGTGAAAATTGGAGACAATTGAGACTTGCAACAACTCCCCTCATTAGGTGTGCAGGAAGGTGGTTTTTTTCAGTCACTGACACTGTTTCCCATATATCAGGTCACTAGGTGACAGTCCTTTTCCTCAAACCTGTTATTTTTATTCACTTCATTTTCATTCAGTTAAAAAACTGATAAAAGTATAATTTCTATTACAGTCCAATCAAGCCTTATAGATAGCACAGAACTAGTTGGTGATGGTAGGATAATCTTGTTACAGTTAGGGTGGTCAAAGCTGGAGCACATGCGTTGTTGCTTGATAATTAGTTTGTTGGTGCTGTGCATCATCAAGTGAGATTAAGAATTGAAATTAAAATATTATGAGTTTTTTCTTTGATTTGGAATAATCACAGCACTGGATTTAATCCACTTCAGAATTTTAAATGTAGGAACTCCTCAATTATCAGTCGTCAGTTTTGAGTTCAAAATGATTTAGTCTTGAATAGAACAGAGTGAAGGAATCAGATTCATGTAGCCGACCCCATGTAATTGGAAAAAGGCTTTAGATGAGTTGAGTTGACTTGACTTGACTTGAGTTTTGAGTTCAAAATTTTAATCTCCCAAATAGGGTTTATGATCTCGGGGGGCTATCATTTGAATAATTCCAAACTGGTTAAGTCTCTCTTTTTGCTGCATCTATAATCATCGTTTCCTGTAACTATGCCGATCTGCAGACCTAAGATAATACATCACATTGGAAGTTTTTATAGAGTTTTCAATTATTTATGTATTTTATTACTAAGTGCAAAAATAGAAATTTTAATGATTAATAACTTGGTTTAGATGATATATTCCTTAATAAATTTGTTAGACATCCCAAGTCAGCTCCCTGTATAAATGGCACCATCATGCATAGCAGCACCCTATATTGAGTCATATTCTCCTTGAGTTCAATTTTATCGGCAATGAAAAATAAAATTTGACTTGCCACAGATAGTTATAAGGGCATTGATGGATACATTGTTTCCTATGTGTGGCTTTATAGCTATGCATATATAAATTTGGAGATATTCGGTGTAAATGCCACCGTCCAGGGTTGAGCCAGGAACCTCTCCCCAACACATGTGCTTGGAAAGCAGTTCTCAACTGGTATTCTCCAGTCTTGTTGGCTATAAGAATTATAATTTAACCTCTTTTTTCTGTGGGAACAGAATTTCATTTCTTTTCTTGGTATGGATGCTTCAAGGCTGTCGAAAAATCTAGCTACATAAAATATATATCATTTTATTGTTTGTTCATTCCATTGTTTTAAGATAATGCTTATATAGCCTAACACCGCCAGTTTATTTAGTTAAATAATTTTGTTTTGACATGTATTCTTGTTTATCAATCCAAATTTCCAAACTACACGAATGAGTCCTATTATGGTGCTATGATTTGTAGCCAACACATTTGCACCATGTCCTTTTTCAATTGTAGTCAGTTTTATGACAGCTTCCTCATCCACTATCATTTTTGTTAATGCAGGTTGTGCAGAGGTTCCAAGAACTGTTCTCACAGACAAAGTATAAGGAGGCTGCAGAACTTGCTGCAGAGTCTCCACAAGGGATTCTCAGGACCCCTGAGACTGTTGCAAAATTTCAGGTAGTTGGTGTATCTTTTGTACATTCCTTGTTTTGCTTCCATGCTGATTAATAGCTTCTATTGCCATATTTTATTTGTTGTGGCCTTATGACTATTCCTTTCAGCATTATGCTAAACTTCTAAAGCAATTGCTTAAGTCAAAGCTCAGTTTGAATATGTTTTGTTCTTCATCCTCTTTGCCTTGTTGGTTTATGGAAACATGTCCATTGCTATGAATAAAATTGTTGCATTTGTTTTTGTTGTCATTTCAATATCTTTTGCTTAAAAAAAGTTCTGCTATGGATTTCTCAGTGTGTTGACATTATGCAGAGTGTTCCTGTGCAATCTGGGCAAACACCACCACTATTGCAATACTTTGGGACATTGTTGACAAAGGGAAAACTCAATGCCTTTGAATCGTTGGAGTTATCGCGCCTTGTTGTCAATCAGAATAAAAAGAATCTTTTGGAGAATTGGTTGGCTGAGGACAAGCTTGAGTGCAGTGAAGAGCTTGGGGATCTTGTGAAGGTAGAAGACTTTGTCCTGTGAACCTTGTTTAGTGTTCAATAATCTCTCTCTCTCTCTCTCTCTCTCTCTCTATCAATCTATCTGTATCTCTATCTATCTATCTATCTACCAAAGGTTAAACCATTTTGTACAGCCGATGATGTGTTGCCCCTGGTTCTGTTGTAGACTGTGGACAATGACCTAGCACTGAAAATATATATTAAAGCAAGGGCTACTCCAAAAGTTGTTGCTGCTTTTGCTGAAAGGAGGGAGTTTGACAAGATTCTCATTTACTCCAAGCAGGTAATTGGCATAAATGATGTAGGTGGGGTGTAAAATTAATAGAGAGGTTTGATGTTATTCCATTTGCATTTTTTAGCAATTATATTCAGGACAACAAAACAGATTTTGTGAAATATAATATTGAATCTGACTGAAGACTTAATATTTTGGAAGCTGGACTCTCACGATGGTTATGTTCCTCTCTTGGATGCAGGTTGGATACACACCAGATTATCTTTTCCTTCTGCAAACAATTCTAAGATCAGATCCTCAGGTAATTTAGGTTCAGCTGCTTAAAATTTTGGAATAATGTTCATCCCTTGCATTGTATGACATATGCTGTAAGAATGAAATGTACAGATCAAATTTCTGTAATTGACATAGCTTTAAATATTGCACCATATGTTCATTAAGTTACCCTTCAGCCCTTAATGTCCCTTGCATTAAGTTGATGTCTATATTTTGAGCATTTCCTGTCCTTATTTCATGCGGAATGTGTGACTTATAGTTTATTGAATAATGCACATCCTAAAAGTAGTTCGGTGTGTAATATGTACAAAAATTATGACAGGGAGCAGTGAATTTTGCACTTATGATGTCTCAAATGGAGGGTGGCTGTCCAGTCGACTATAACACAATAACAGATCTTTTCCTTCAGGTACAACTGCACTCGCTTTTATATAACCCTGGAAGTGGGCAATTTGTTGTGTTTCATCTGAACTTTACACCATTATTATCTGCACCTTTGTCTATTGTAGAGAAACTTGATCCGAGAGGCAACAGCATTTCTGCTTGATGTCCTGAAGCCAAATTTACTGGAGCATGCTTTCCTTCAAACTAAGGTGATGTGTTGCGTCTGAAACTATGTTTTATACATATGTACAAATTTGCATGGCATCATGCTAAATTTAATGATCAAATAATTACTGTAGGTGTTGGAGATCAATCTGGTGACGTATCCAAATGTTGCAGATGCTATACTAGCTAATGGAATGTTCTCCCATTATGATCGCCCTCGAATTGCTCAACTATGCGAAAAGGCTGGATTGTATATGAGAGCCCTTCAGGTGAGACAGGTTTCTATACACATGATTATGTGAACTACAATATTTGTAGTTCTCGAGATGATTGGATTGACACAAGTTTGTAAATGCAGCATTATACAGAATTGCCTGATATCAAGCGTGTCATTGTAAATACTCATGCCATTGAGCCACAGGTTTGTCATCTGTGGGTGCACTAATTTGGTCCTATAAACTATATGTTGATGCTGATTTTTCAAAATTGTTCATGTTTCCAGGCACTCGTGGAGTTCTTTGGTACCCTATCCAAGGAGTGGGCACTAGAGTGTATGAAGGATCTTCTGCTGGTAAATCTGAGAGGAAATCTTCAGATAATTGTTCAGGTAGTTTTTTTGTTCTGCCTTTTGTAGTATTATTGCTGTGTTATTCTATTGGATGTTATTAACAAACTTATGTCTGCAGGTTGCCAAAGAGTATTCTGAGCAGCTGGGTGTGGATGCTTGCATAAAACTTTTTGAGCAATTTAGGTCTTATGAAGGTCTTTACTTCTTCTTGGGATCTTATCTGAGTTCAAGGTATTTTAACTATTTTCATTATATTTGCTTCTGTAACAGGCATGGCTAAGATCATATATTAATTTTCTTCTCATTTAATTAAAATATTTGTTATTTATACAGCGAAGATCCAGATATACACTTTAAGTATATTGAGGCAGCAGCCAAGACTGGACAGATCAAAGAGGTTGAGCGTGTGACAAGAGAATCAAACTTTTATGATGCAGAGAAAACGAAGGATTTTCTGATGGAAGCTAAGCTTCCTGATGCACGCTCATTGATAAATGTCTGTGATCGTTTTGGTTTTGTCCCAGATTTGACTCACTACTTGTACAGAAATAACATGCTTCGATATATTGAAGGTTATGTTCAAAAGGTAAGACTCTTTAAAATAAATAGACTTAATTTGATTTTGCTCAACCATTTGTTTTGGTATACCAGATCTGCAGGATGGCTTTCATCTGTGGCAAGTTTTTGTTAACAATGTTGAAAATATGACAAAATTAACTTGGAATTGTCTGTTATTTATTTTATAGGTGAACCCAGGCAATGCCCCTCTGGTGGTTGGACAGCTGCTAGATGATGAGTGCCCTGAAGATTTCATTAAAGGTCTTATTCTTTCAGTTCGTTCTCTCCTTCCTGTTGAGCCTCTTGTGGATGAATGTGAGAAGAGGTTTGTATCACCTGACCTTACTTTATCTTTCTCTCGTCATCTGTCTTGCTTATTTGTTGTATCTGTTGATTGTAGGAACCGTCTTCGATTACTCACACAATTCCTGGAACATCTTGTGAGTGAGGGGAGCCAAGATGTGCATGTTCATAATGCTTTGGGAAAGATCATCATTGACAGCAATAACAACCCAGAACATTTTCTCACCACTAATCCATATTATGATTCACGTGTTGTGGGAAAATACTGTGAGAAACGGGATCCCACCCTTGCAGTTGTTGCGTACAGACGTGGACAGTGTGATGATGAACTTATAAATGTCACAAATAAAAACTCTCTGTTTAAACTTCAGGCCAGGTATACTTTCTGTATCATTTCATCTCAAGTGCATCTCATAACTTTGCCATACTTATACATGTGCTTTATTTATAATGACATATTTCTGTTGTCCCATGCAGATATGTTGTGGAAAGGATGGATGCTGATCTTTGGGAGAAAGTTCTTCAACCTGATAATCAATGTAGAAGACAGCTTATTGATCAGGTTGTATCTACTGCACTGCCTGAAAGCAAGAGCCCAGAACAAGTTTCTGCAGCTGTTAAAGCTTTCATGACAGCTGACCTTCCACATGAGCTGATTGAACTGCTTGAAAAAATTGTGCTCCAAAATTCTGCATTCAGTGGCAATTTCAATCTGCAGAATCTGCTTATCTTAACAGCTATCAAAGCAGATCCATCGAGGGTTATGGATTACATTAATAGATTGGACAACTTTGATGGACCTGCTGTGGGGGAGGTAGCTGTTGAGGCTCAATTATATGAAGAAGCCTTTGCCATTTTTAAGAAGTTTAACTTGAACGTACAGGCAGTTAATGTCCTTTTGGACAACATTCAAAGCATTGAGCGTGCTGTGGAATTTGCTTTCCGTGTTGAAGAAGATGCTGTTTGGAGCCAAGTAGCAAAGGCCCAGTTAAGGGAGGGGCTAGTGAGTGATGCAATTGAGTCATTTATTCGTGCAGATGATGCAACTCAATTTTTAGATGTTATTCGGGCTGCCGAGGATGCTAATGTGTACCATGACTTGGTGAAGTACTTGCTGATGGTGAGGCAAAAAGCTAAGGAACCAAAAGTTGATGGTGAACTCATATATGCATATGCGAAGATTGATAGGCTTAGTGACATAGAAGAATTCATTCTTATGCCAAATGTTGCTAATCTTCAAAATGTTGGTGATCGTCTGTATGATGAGGCCCTATATGAAGCAGCTAAGATCATATTTGCATTTATTTCTAACTGGGCGAAGCTGGCTAGTACGCTTGTTAAGCTGAAGCAGTTCCAAGGTGCAGTTGATGCAGCTCGGAAGGCAAACAGCGCAAAGACATGGAAAGAAGTTTGTTTTGCTTGTGTAGATGCTGAGGAGTTTCGGCTGGCACAGATATGCGGGCTGAATATCATTATACAGGTTTCCTTTTTTCCCTTAGAATTTGTCTTCATTTTATATTTTAAGATTATATTCTGCAAAATTTAATTCATAATCCATTAATGTTAATGCTGCAGGTGGATGACTTGGAAGAGGTTAGTGAATATTACCAAAACAGAGGATGCTTCAGTGAACTGATCTCCCTTATGGAGAGTGGCCTTGGTTTGGAACGTGCGCACATGGGCATTTTTACAGAGTTGGGAGTTCTATATGCTCGTTACCGTCCAGAGAAGCTTATGGAGCACATCAAACTTTTTTCAACTCGTCTGAACATTCCCAAGCTTATACGTGCTTGTGATGAGCAACAGCATTGGAAGGAGCTCACTTATCTGTATATACAATATGATGAATTTGACAATGCTGCCACCACTGTCATGAACCATTCTCCAGATGCTTGGGATCACATGCAGTTTAAAGATATCGCTGTCAAAGTTGCAAATGTTGAACTTTATTACAAGGCGGTGCATTTCTATCTGCAGGAGCATCCTGATCTTATTAATGATCTTCTTAATGTGCTTGCCCTTCGTGTGGACCACACACGCGTGGTTGACATAATGCGTAAAGTGTGTGCACTTGTCGTTGCAGATACTGCTTATTTAAATGTGTTTGAGATCACATTACTCAGAATCTCTTCTTTTCTCTTGTTTCTGGCTTCTAGGCTGGTCATTTGCATCTTGTGAAACCATACATGGTAGCAGTACAGAGTAATAATGTGGCTGCTGTGAATGAAGCTTTGAATGAAATCTATGTGGAGGAGGAGGATTATGACAGGTTACGTGAATCCATTGATATGCATGACAACTTTGATCAGATAGGTCTTGCCCAGAAGGTAAAATTGTTTGAATTTTTCATATTGAAACTTTATTTTAAACGAGTCTCTCTCCCTGACAAGCATTTGGCTGATGAACAGACAGAAAAGCATGAACTTCTTGAGATGAGGCGGATTGCTGCATATATTTATAAGAAAGCCGGGAGATGGAAACAGTCCATTGCACTGTCCAAGAAGGACAATCTATACAAAGATGCCATGGAGACATGCTCTCAGTCTGGTGATCGTGAGCTTTCTGAGGAATTGCTTGTGTATTTCATTGAACAGGTAATAATTGGTTTAACATTTGTTTCAATGCAAGGCATTGTGCAATAGATGTGGTAGTTACAATTGTTATCTATTATTTTATGTTTTAGTGGTATCTAACGAGATGAATCCATCATGTTTGGTTGCCTTTATGCTTTAGCAGTCACTAGAAAAATAATTTGATAATTTGTATGTTTTCCTGCAAATTGTTTTACTATCATGTTTGAATTTATCTGTCAATATCTGGTGCCATTGGGGTCAATATTGCTTACTTTATTTTTTCACTGGGGACAACTTTGGAGATCCTACATGTTTAAGTGCTCAATTTCCAGATGTCAAGCATATGGTATTCTCTAATCTTCCCATTTGTTCTCTCATAGCTTTGCATAGATATGCATTTCTTGGCAGGTGTACAACCTTAGGATAACTTGTTTTCTAGAATATGTGCTCTATAGATATTGTGCCATTGACCTTTTGCAAGGGCCTGCTTCCATGAGCCCTAAGCATTGGGTTTTTATGGGAAGATACTTAATTGTTAGAAAGGGGCTGCGGTGCCCTCTTACTTTTGCAGGCTATTTTCAACACATGATAATTTTTTTTATTGATTTGCACATACATGTTTCTTGATAGTTTAACAGAATCACAAGTATTTTCTTTCAATTGAAGAAGAATCACTTTTCTTTCATCATTTACCTCATGGTTCATATGCTATTTATTGTAGGTGAACTTACCAGTAGATTTTCATCAAATTTGCAGGGAAAGAAGGAATGCTTTGCTTCCTGCCTCTTTGTTTGTTATGACTTGATCCGCCCTGATGTTGCTCTTGAGCTTGCATGGATGAACAACATGATCGACTTTGCTTTCCCATACCTCTTGCAGGTAAACTAACACTAAGCCAAGTAATTATCCTTCTATAACTAATCATCTAACCATAAATTTATTTGACCTAAAGTTCTCTCTCTCTCTCTCTCTCTCTCTCTCTCTCTCTCTCTCTCTCTCTTTTTTTCCAGTTTATTTCTGGGGTAGGATGTGGGGGTAAAAGAGGACCAATAGCGATGGCCTACTCGATTGGTAGCAACCTTCAAAATTCCCCCAAACCTGATGAAGTTGGGATTCAAACTTGGGTCTCTGGTACAGCCACCAAGTGACTTTACCAGCTTGTTAAGTTGGCACCTTGAATTGATGGGATAGCTTTTGAAACTCCCTTAGGATCCCCACGTTATGTGGATTGTTGGTGTAACCCACAATGCAGATTTTCTCTTCATTTGTAAGAGTGTGCGACAGTAGAGGGGTATCTAAAGCAGTGTTCTGACAGCAAGTATATATGTCTGTGCAGTTTATCCGTGAGTATACAAGCAAAGTGGACGAACTTATAAAAGATAAGCTTGATACGTTAAGTGAGGTGAAAGCCAAGGAGATGGAGGAGAAGGAAATGGTAGCTCATCAGGTAGCTTTCATTATGAGTTGTTTGTGTACCATTATGCTTTCATCATTGCATTATATCATGAGTTATTCTTATACCAGCATATATCGTTCTGCAATTTTAAACTGATGATTTGAAAATGTGGTATATCTGCAGAATTTGTATGCCCAGTTGTTGCCTCTTGCATTGCCAGCACCGCCAATGCCAGGCATGGGTGGACCAGGAATGGGTGGCCCTTTTCCAGCCCCACCGGTAGGTGGGATGGGGATGCCTCCAATGCCACCATTTGGCATGCCTCCCATGGGAAGCTACTAAGCAATTTGATGTTCATCAACAGATGTGTTAGGTGATACTTTGCTGGTAAGCAGTTTAGTGCAGCTGCAGGCAGCCAAGATAAAGTAAACCACATTTTGCAATTTTAATATAGACATTATTGGTTTTGCTAGACTTTCTTTTGGTTGGTATCAAATTTTTGGGAGCCGCTCAGGGCTGAGCTGAGCATTTTGTCTGGTGACTGATATATCGTATGATGAGTAGATGCCATTGAAAGTTGTGAGTTACCATGCTCGATAGCTGGTTTAATTGCTGTATCATGTTTGTTTTTGGTGCCATGTCTTATATTTTTCAGTCATCCCAGATAAGTTGACTTTACAGTGCTAGATATATTTTTTTTTCCCCAGTACCCTCCTGCTTCAGCGAATACTTATCACTGCTTGAAGTCACAAGCGATCATTCTATTTCATCCTGTGACTGTGCCAGTGGGATGGTGTTTTGGCCAGACTTTTCTAGGTTAATTAACAGAATCTGATGGCATAAACAGCATATCTGACGTGTTCTATTTTTGTGCTCGGAAGAGAGGAATAATGAGCACTTGGATTGGATTCTGTCTGCAGATTGCAACTTTGGTTTTCCAGCATCTAAAAGCATTGGGAATTGATCACTGATGTCTCGTTCCTCATTTTCATTCTTGACGGCCTTGAACATATAGGAGATGGTACGTAACAGGAATCCTTCTCTGCCACGGTATAACAAACTCAAATTATATGATGATTGATGAAGAGTGTTAATGTTCAGGAAAACATACGGGCATAATTGTACAAAATTGTATGATTGATGAAGAGTGTTAAGTCCACGTAATATTTTCATTGTTCTGATGTGCTGTTTCTGATGAGTCTGGTTGTAAAAATTTGTTGGCAATGGAAAGATGATTTTCGACCCCTTCGTTCTCCCCAAGGACGATGTCTCTCCAACACGATTGTTCGTGCATGAGAAAGCCTGCTATTTTGCTGTTAAGAAATGGAAAGGTTATTTCAAACGTTTTTTTTTATTATTATTATTACAAACGGACGATGACACTATTTTAGTATTTTAAATGCATATTGCGGAAAAGTTGCTGATTGACTCCAATTCGGGTTCGGGCGGGCCATTGTGCTGGGTTCTCATTTCCATATCATCTTTCAAAGCTACAAGTACCTTTATTTGAGGATTTTTCCGTCTCATTTATCAAAGCCATAACTTAAGGGCACCATGGATGAGGTTATTTGTAATCTAATATCATCCCGATTGATATAAGATATTTTAATAATCAAGAGTCATCGATGTTCATTTATCACTATGCTTAGTGTACCATGAAAATGAAAGGTGAAATACCAATAATACCTTTAAAAATTTGTTTACATAGTATATTATATATTATATATTATATATATATATATATATATATAATAATATATTATAATACTATACGATATAATAATTATATTATAATGATGTATAATATATAATATATTATATTTATATTTTATATATTATAAATGTAGATAATAGTATAATATTAATTATTATATTAATATAATAATATTTTTATGACAATACATTATATATTATAGCAATAATTGATATTATATATAATATTATATTATCCGATATATTAATTTTATATATTAATATTATAATGTATAATAATAAATTATTATAATATTTTTTATATTATAGATAATACATATATTGTGTTATTATAATATGGAGGGAAGGATTAATAAATATAGAAATATAATTGTTCTAATTTTTTGGTAAAGATCATCCCTATTATGATGATTCAACATTCTTGTCCCTTTAATGGGATTAGGATTATCATTTTAAGTAACGAATTTAATCCTATGTGCTAAATGATTTTATCATCATTATCTCAAAATCATCTGAAATTTTTGCAACATTACTTTATACTAAACAGCCCTCAGAAGCAGTTGTCTTTTGAGAGGGATGGTGGACCCCAAATTGAATTTCAAAGTGGGATGATAGTTGCAAGGCAAACAATTTATAAGCTACCAAATTTAATCTTTTATCATTGAATGTAAGTTTTAAATGAGCATTTGGTATGGTGTTAAAAGAGTATGAAAAGTTTTTTTTAATGATTTCTCATTGTTTTTGAGAATATTTGATATTAAATTAATTATTTTTAAGGGATATTTTTTTCTTTATCATCTAAATTATTAACCACATAAAAGTAGATCAATTGGGTAAAGGTTAAAAAAACAATAGTAATAAAACTAAGAAATAATAAATAATTTCACCTTTTTTTTTCCATCCCACTCTTTTTATTTTTATGATATGAATGTTATTTTCTTTTTCACATTAATGTTTTATATATAGATATATAAATATTTCATCTTTTATTTAAAATATAATAAAAAATATATATATATTTTACACTGTTAATGTTTGCGCTGGAAATGTTTTCACTTTCAATTTTTTAACATCAAGAAACATTCTTAACCAAATGTCTCACAGCTCCCTTTTTTTTTTTTTTTTTTTTTTTTTTTTAGCGGGCGATCATAAGTCTCGTATGAGTCAGCACAGATAGATTCGAGTATAAAATTTACTACAAAAGAATAGGCCTAGGAACGTTCGACTTTCAGAACTACGAACCATCATGGTGAGTCACTGAAGTCGCAACCCAATCCGCTGTCGAATTGGCTTCACGATATATGATGGATCTGAGCACTATAACCTCCTGAAGGATAGACTAGATGTCACTAATGATCGAAATAGTGGGCAATGAGTGTAATTCTTTTTCAGCAGAAAATAGAGTTACCTTTAATCATAAGCTTATGAGCATAAAGTACCCAAGCTGCATAAAAATACCCATTTAAGAATATAAAATTCTGACATAGAAACAAAAAAATCAATAATAGTAAAGCCTCCTACCTCCAGCAAATCCCGTTGAGACCCCGGATGTTTTGAGAGCACGCATGCGTGGTGGCGCACCCGCGCAGGGCCGGTGAGACCCCGGACGGAGCAGGGGCCCGTAATGTCACTATTTTGCCACGTGCACCGCACGTGACATCTCCTTCCTTCATTTCCAACATAAAACGCATGATGCCCTAAAGCGGCTCGCCCTCCCCTGAGCCCCCTGTACGCCTTCTCTTTCCCTTCTCCACCTGACCGAAGCCCGGAACCCTACCCACTTTCTTGTCTCCATTCCCTTTTCTTTATCTAAACAAGCGGAGAGCGCCGCGGTTGACTAGTCAGCATTATAGTTGTAGCGCTGAGAGTAGCTTATCTCGTTTCCTTCCTCGCTGAAGATATCTACTGTAGTGGCTTTGTTGGTAATGAATATCCTAGGATTTAACGATTCTCCGATGCAATGTTTTCTTTCATTTGGACCTTTTTTAAAAAAATTTCCCATTTGTTGGCTAGGGTTTCTGTAGCCTGGAAAGATGTCGGACGATGAGGCAAAGGAGGAGAAGGAGTTGGATCTCACTTCTCCAGATGTCGTCACCAAGTACAAGTGTGCCGCCGAGATTGTAAACAGTATAATCTCTACTTGTTCCTTCCTTGATTAGAAAAATCCCGTGGCCTTTTGATTTTTTGTGTTTTTACTATGTCTAATGACTAAAAAAAAATCTCTTTTGTAAACAGAGGCTCTTCAGCTGGTCCTATCGGAGTGCAAGCCTAAAGCCAAAATTGTAGACATTTGTGAGAAGGGAGATGGCTTCATTAGAGAGTTGGGCTTTCTTACCCTTTGTCATTGGTAAATTTGCAAATAATTTAGATTTTGTGTCTGAATTCGTGGAATCGTGATGTTCGTTTAGGCAAACTGGCAACGTGTATAAGAACGTGAAGAAAAAGATCGAGAGGGGTGTGGCATTTCCGACATGCATCTCTGTGAACAACACTGTTTGCCATTTTTCTCCGCTTAGCAGTGACGATACTGTTTTGGAAGAAAATGATGTTGTGAAGATGTATGATAATTGCTTTGCTGTAATCGTTAGTTGTGATTTCTTGGATAAATTTAAAATAGATATGTTTGTGCAGAGATATGGGTTGTCATATAGATGGTTTTATTGCTGTGGTAGCCCACACATCTCTTCAGGAGGGACCGATCACTGGGAAGGCAGCGGACGTAATTTCAGCTGCAAACACTGCAGCAGAGGTTGCTCTGAGGCTCGTGAGGCCGGGAAAGAAGGTAATTGTCATTGAAGGATTCCGATGTCTTTTATTTTGTGTGTGTGTGTTATAATAATGACGCTTTGCAGTCTACAATCACTTTTTGCAGTCCACAATCACTTTTGGCGTTTCTTCTCCACCTACATAGAGAGCTTGCATAACTTTCTTTGAGTGCCTGTTAGTGTTTTTTTCCCTTTGTCTTATGAGCTCTTTTTAAAAATATACGAGTTCCTGTTCTAGATGATTCCGTCCATGCATTGCCCGGCTAAGCGGTCTCGAGGGAAATTAGGCAATCACCTAAAAGAACTTACTAAGTCATGCGTGCTGCTGCATGTGCTGTTGCCTTCCTTGATCATAACGCAATCCCTGAAAGAAGTTACTATGTGCAGGAAGGCTGCATATGAGCTGAATATGCAATTTAGCATTATGTAGTTGCATATATGTCCTACGTAGCATCATGCAATCATGTATGCAGCCTGTTCTTATTTTACCTTGTGTGAGTGGTATGATGTAATTGGTTGGTGGTTGACTTGTATTTTTTTTGGTAATATCATGATTATTACTATTACATAATATGTTCTAAGTAGTAAGTGGTGATATTAATTATCATTGTTACTATGTTATTGTTACTGCTATCATCTTTATATCAAAATCATTTATTTTTAACTTATTTAAAAAGTACCAACCTCTTCATCCAAATGCCCGATATTCTTCTGAATTCTTTCAGGCCATCTTGCATGCTGAAGGGGTCAAATTTGCTCAACCATGAGGTTGAATTTGCTTGACCAGGTGGAAAAATATGGCAAATCAATTATAGTTTGAGGCAAAATATTTGGGTGAAGGGCTTTAAGTTTGTTTGTTTTTTTTTTTTTTTTTGAGATCTAACATGTGTTTAGTTGTTTTGCCTTAAAATTAAAATAATTTGATTAATGAACTCAGGCAATGCTTTTGCTTAAAATTATGCATTAGTGTATATTTGCAATGCTTAATATTTGATGGATTTTTTGTTGGAAAATTGGTTCCTTCTTTTCTTTTGCTAAACTTTTATGCTATGTTTAGTTTGTGAAATGAGTGTCTGACTGAAAAAAGGAGTTTTGGCTTTAGCCCCATCCTGATCATTGGTTTGAACCAGAGAAATTGCAATTCCTCTGGAATCACCATTACTACAATAGAAGAATTGTTATAAATAACATTTTTGGTATGAACTAAGTAACAACATTTATGGTTAAAGAGAGAGCAAGTGATATAATAAGTATAAATCAGTTAATGGTAGAGAAATCATGATTCATAGGGAAATCACAATTCCTCTGGGATCACCATTACTAAAATAGAATTGTTGTTTCATTGTTAAATGAGTGGAATGATCCTTCCCGTAGGAATGGGAATAACTAACATTTTTGGTGTGAACTAAATAATAGCATGGATCGTATAAAGAGAGAGTGAGTGATATAATAGGTTTAAATCAGTTAATGGTACTTGCACTGCAGTTGCAAGCATTTGGCACAGGCCTGCCTTCTTTTTAATGGGGCTATTGAATGTAATGTATTGCATGGCATATTGGGTGTCTACTAATCTTAGTACCTAATGTCCAATTTCTTCTCATCAGATTTGATGCCTATGTGTGGTTATATATGAAATTAGTGGTGGCTTGTGCTACCACTCTCCACTCGCAAACATCTAGCACAGGCTAGCCTTCTTTTAATGGGAGTATTGAATGTAATGTAGTGCATAGTATGGTGGGTGTCTGCTAATCGATATCTCACCACTAGTTTGTCTTCACATCACAGTCAACACCAATGTGCCGTTATGCATAGTGATGACTAGTGCTATTTCTGTCACTTGCTTTACCCTACAGATTGTGCATATATCCATTAGTATGCAATGGCTGGTCCAAAAATGTGTGGCCTCTTGATCATCAGAATATTCTTGGTGGCTTTGTAGTGTAGTTTATTACCAACAACCACTTGCATGGCCTATTGCTCTTTCATCTGATCGATGACCTTCTTCATGAAGCTTAAGATGTATTGGATAATGTGTATCTTGATGGGAGCATTAATTGACTTATGAAAGAATGCCTTCTTGTCACAGCATATCAAAAAATTGATGATACTTTGTCCGTTGGGTCCTGTCCAGCTGTCATGCATCAATATCAATCCATAAGTATCCCGATTGCTTTGATAGGAGGTTTTTCATCTCTATACATCTCCTTTGTTATTATCAACTCATCATTGATGTCCCTTGGTCTATGAGGATTTACATCCTGATCGGCTTTGGTAGTATGTATTGTCTGTGGCAGTTCTAGTGATATGGCTGTAGTGGTACTAAGAAGTAATAACCCTTCACAAGTTCCTTTTTAATTCTTGATAAACATGGAATCAATCCTCTGCTGCTTCGGGTCTTTGTAGGGGAAGGCATATGGATCTAAATCGTGCATGGTGGCTTCTACTAGTGTATCTCTGGGCTTCTTTTCCTGTGTCAAAAAAAGTCCATTGGACTGCCACCTTTACTGATAACCTCTCATTGATTGGCTCCTTTAGCTTGGATCTGCTTTAATGGACTTGGATTTAGAGTTGACCTCATACCATGAGGGTTGGAATTTTATTATGCCTAGTAATCTCTCTCTTTGCGATTGACCATTTGGATTGTCTCTTATAATATCTTGAATCTGGGCTTACATGCCATCTGGATGTCTCAATCTTTGAATTTTTAGAGTGATTTGATGGTGGTTAAGTTGGCTGGTTACCATGCATTTTTTTCTTGCCTTTCCTAAGTTGGGAAAACGCTTCAAACATTGGATCTTTCTTATAGATATTTCTTGCATGCAGTCACATTAGGCTAATTACCATGTAAATATTACTTCAATATTGGTACTCTACCCTCCCTTTACTTTGCATTGAACTACTTGCACCTCCAATAGTGTTGGCCCTAGATTAATTGACATTACCAGCTTCTTTATTGATCTATTTCTGCTAGTTTGACTAAGGCATGTCATAAACAACTGTATTCGCTATATGAATTACGTAAAATTAATCTACACTTTTTAAAAAGAAAAGAGGTTATATATTTTTCGATATATTAGTGATTTTTATAATTAATTTTACTTAATATATGCAATAATTTATAAAATAATAAAGAAACTATGCATATTGTCTTTGAGAGTATGTCGTTGCTGCTAATGCGCATTGCCTTATTTTTCATAATTTTTAGCTTAATTAATCATTTTTAAATCATTGAACACTCAAAATTTGATAATATATATTATAGGGCAAAAAAGGTTGAAATAATTCAGAAAATACTTATAAGTTATCTATATGGAATACTAATTTTATTTTTTTATTTTAAAGTAATTTAATATTAAATAATATTTAATTATAAATTACTAAAAATTAATTTTAATTTGGATTAATGTTGAACTCTATTAGAGGTATGACATATATATTTTATAATCTCATAGGTATACTTCAATCGCCACTTATTTTTGAAATTTATTTGAACTTGGTTGAGATTTGGGTTGCCATAACCATGCTTGACTTTAAATAAATTGTCGTCAAAAAAGGTAACAAGTAACATGCACACCGTTAAACATGCTACTAGCATTTTTTTTTTGAATCATTTTCTAATACTATTTTTAACTAAACATTTTTATCTAAAAATATGATAAATTTGAAATCATGATTTCTTTTTCAATACATAGGTCACCTGTGTGCCTATGACATTTTATGAGTTATGCCAAAATACAAAATGTTGGCATGATTTTCCCTTATTTTACCATTTTCAGCCTATTTTAAGCATAAAAAGAAGCAAAAGAGAAGAATCAAGAGGATTGAGAGCTTACACCTGATCTTGGTTTGGATTGGGGT
Organism: Calamus simplicifolius; assembly: GCA_900491605.1. Lineage (NCBI taxonomy): Eukaryota > Viridiplantae > Streptophyta > Magnoliopsida > Arecales > Arecaceae > Calamus > Calamus simplicifolius. The sequence goes on from UESW01004076.1 coordinate 1,087,876, forward strand.
TCAAAACTGCCCCCAAAAAATCCATTCTCTCCTAATTTCTTCACCTTCCTGCACTTCACACTTTCAATAGAGAAAAGAGTAGATAAAGACATTGGGATTCCTTCTCCCCTTTTAGTCGCAGGCAGGACCAGTTCTGCTGGGTTCAGACTTGTTCGGATCAATTCCCATGAATTTTTGAATTGAATCTGCAAATCGGTATAGTTCTGCACCAATTTGATATGGTATCTCCTAAACCCCACTTGGTTCAGGTTGATTTTTGCAAACTTTGGGTAAAGAGTCTTCCAGGGGTGGAGGGGTATTAGGATGGGAGACAAAGGATAAATGACTGGGTAAACATAAAAGGTGTATGGATGAAGCGTTGTAGGTATAGATTGTGGTGCCAGTTAGGAGGGATAAGGTTTATTTACAACCAAGATTATTTCATTTGAGTTGAAGTGGTGAAGGTTGGCTATGTTCAACTAAGGGATGTAGTCTTAAGGGGCTTCTAAAAGGCTAAGGCTATTCCTTTGGGGTAGGAGGATGCATGGATGGGAGTAATCTAGTTACTGTGGGACGAAGGAATGTTTAGGAATAAGTGGAAGTTGGGACAAATGGATGATGGATTAAAGGCTATTTGGATAAAAAAGATACTTATGGGCTAAGAAATGAAGGTTAAAATGGTGCAAAGAAGAATGATGTTGGAATATGTCATGGTGCCTAGATGGTGCTAGGACATGGATGGGTGTGGAAGTTGTTGTGATGGAAAGTTTCTGTAGGTTGATGTGGGTAGTGATGTGAGGTCATGACTTGCTGTTTTATATGGCAATTGAGCTTTTAAGGGCCCAGTGGGTCATATAGATCTAAGATGATATAGAGAGCAATTTTGGGTTTTGGATTCTGGGATGGATTAGGGGACTTGATATTTGCAGATTGGACTTTGGGAAGTGTTTTAGGTGCGGCTTAGGGTCAGTCAAGGGTGGCTATTGGTGTGGGTTAGTTTAGTTTTCAAATCCCAAATTGATATGAGATGAACTATATAAGGTTGGTCCAATTGAAGTTGAAGGGTTAGGTTAGGACTGGGTCCAAGTTAACCTTCCATATTTTAATAAGGAGAAAAACAAGGGCATTGACTGGTGTCTATAGTTATACACATATATTACTCAGTTTGCAGCAGAGTGCATTTTAGATTTGACTTTTGATAGTAGAATCAGTGTTACATGATTTTAAGCACACCTTGCCAGGTTTTAAACTTTTTGTTTTGTCCTATGAAAATCAGAAAGATAGGGTTTATATGCATTATTCATTTGAAGTTGTTTATATTGAGGCAAGGTCAAAGACATGTTTTCAGTATATGGCATGCCTTTTTCTTGTTGATTTACTGTGATAAAAATGTGTAGTGGATCAATGACATAGCTACAAACTTATTCAACATCATCCCTGCTGCTCCCAAACTTGAATGTAAGGACACATATAGAAATCTTTAATTAACCCCTCCCTATATGACATTCCCATTGGATCTTGAAGTTGGCATGGCCCTTCATGAACCCATATATAAATGGTTTTGGCCTAGCTCTTGGACCAAGGTGGGGTTGGATCTTTGTTGATCAAGTCCTTTTCTCAACAAAAATAAATAAATTTTTGAAGTCTGTTCACAAACTCAGAAATGTTTATGATTGTTATGGTAGAGGATGGTGTATTGCTTGAGTTTGAATGTTAGCATGTTAACATAAGTTAATGTAAACCCTTTATCTTGAATTTTTTTGTTCAACTACCTGATCTTGTTGAAAATGCTATTGTTCATGATTAACATATCCTCTGAATCATCACGATTTCTGTCATTTAATTTTTCATATAAACTATAATATATTTCTTTTAGCTGCTCTTTTTTTGGGAGGGGCTCTGGGTGTCCGAGCTGCCATACTCACCCAAATAATTATGTAAATGCCTCTGGTCTCATGATTTCCTTAACAGCCCTCATTATTGTGTTATTTCTTGTTTTGCAGAACAAAGATGTTACAGAAGCTATTCAGAAAGTAGCTGCTGCCTATGATTGCAAAATTGTTGAAGGAGTGCTTAGCCACCAGCTTAAACAGTTTGTCATTGATGGCAACAAAGTCATACTTAGCATATCTAATCCTGAGACTAGAGTTGATGATGCAGAGTTTGAGGAAAATGAAGTCTATGCAATTGATATAGTCACAAGCACAGGTGAAGGGAAGGTAATATTTTTGCTAATCACTATCATATGCTGCATTTATGCCATCCTGTGGTTCTGTAAATGTGATGGAAGACTATCTTTATGTGCAGCCGAAGCTCTTAGATGAGAAACAAACAACCATCTATAAAAGAGCTGTGGACAAAATTACCACTTAAAAATGAAAGCGTCAAGATTTATTTTTAGTGAAATAAATCAGAAGTTTCCAATCATGCCATTTACTGCAAGGTTTGCTATCCTCACCGTGAGGTTTTATATTTAAAATTTTCTTCATTAATTTCACGCTCCTTTTTCCCCTCTCCTAGGGCATTAGATGAGAAGCGTGTTCGGCTGGGGCTAGTTGAGTGTGTTAACCATGACCTTTTGCAGCCGTACCCTGTTCTGCATGAGAAGCCAGGTAAATATTTATGTTCATATAGACAATTAAGCATCTGACTTGGTTAAATTTAAAGTTTCGTTAGGTTATGCTAAGATAAATGATACTACAGTACGAAGTAGACGCCAGAAAGGTAGTATGATATTTGATGATAGAGAATATAGATAATGATGGAACAATTTCATTGTGTGAAATTGGTTTCTACAGAGTTTTTGGACTTAAATGCGGCATAATTGGTATTTTCAGTTGATCACTTTCTGACTCTTGAAATACAGAAGAGTCTTGGGGTGTTAAAGCAGTAATGACTTCATCTTGGAAACTTTTCAAGTTTCATTCTGTGAAACTGGTTAAATACAAACTCTTTCAACTGAATGCTGCAGGCTATTCCTTGCCGTCTTAGTTCTCCTTTTCATGATGTTAGGAACCTACTATTTGTTATCATGGCTGAATAGGTGCTTTGTGTTGGTTGATGTTATTTAATTTAACCTATGTTGCAGGAGATATTGTTGCTCATATCAAGTTCACAGTATTGTTAATGCCAAACGGGTCTGACAAGATAACCTCCCATCCGCTGCAAGAGATGAAATCTACCAAGTCCATTGATGACAATCCTGAGATCAAGGCATGGCTTGCTTTGGGCACAAAAACAAAGAAAAAGGGTGGAGGAAAGAAGAAGAAAGGTGGGATAGGATGATTCATCTTCATTTTCTTCTAGCTCATATTTATTCATCTTGAAACTACTCTTATCATTTTTTGCAAAAAGTGACATTCTTGGAGGAGGTCAATGTGACATTGCACATAGAGTTGGGAGTGACATGAGTGGTTTAACATATACTCTTGTTTTTTTTTTTTTTTTTGAAAAAAAAAGTAAAAAACCTGGGATCTGTGGGATCAGGTTGCTTGGTTTAAGACAAGAATCAGGAGAGGTGAACTTAACAAAATACTACGGATAAGCATTATGTTGCCGGCATCTTGAACCTTAATTGTTTGCTTTATCTTGTGTAGGTAAAAAAGGTGAAGCTAAAGATGATTCAGCAGAGGCAGAACCCATGGATGAAGCATCCAATGGTGCAGCTTCACAAGGATGAGGAATTATAGTTTTGGTGTTTTCTTCTTCATTTGCTGTTATAGTTTTCTAGGTGCCTTGTGCATTTCATGTTTTTCATCATATCTGGATACAAAAATTCAGGGTGTTTTAAATATGAGAAAAGATAACTCTGTTGAGAAAGTCACCAAAGCTTCTGCAGCACTACGACATGGTTGCACAATAAATCTTTATAAGAAGCTGAAGCTTTGAGTACTTGTGGGATGTGCTAGATTAAAAACGAAAAAGGAAGTGCTAATTTTGTTAGGGATGTTTCCTTTATGGCTGTTACTGAGTTTCTTTCGTACGATGAGACAGCTATTTAATTTTGATGTTCATTTAGGCGTTCCTACGGCCATGCCATCGCTTACCAGCTTTTAGCCACCGGTGAATTTGCTTATCAATTTTCCGCTGTTTTTTTTTTTTATTATTTTTTTTAAAGCTTTGTTTGGTCCTCTAACTTGTATTTGATATTTCATTCAAACTAATTGTAACTCCACTATCTTTGGTCTTTTTAATTCATTCCCTTCGATCTCTTTGGTCTTTAATTTATTCTTAATTGCTCAATTTTTTCCACCTGGCACAATTTTTTGGGTTCCCATCAAAGCCATTTATTTACATGGGCCTATATATTATTTTCCTTATGTTCATTCTCGTTGACCGAGGAAAAAAAAATAGAAGCAATCCTTGTCTATCTTCTGCCTGAAACGGAGCTGTTGTATTATTAAAATCGCTTCCTCTACTTATTTTGGTGACGCCAGGTGGCAGCAGTCAGGGCGCTGTTTCGAGTGGCAGCAGTTTGTTACCTTTTTTTCTCTTTTTACGTCCGAACATGGAATGGCATATCAGCTCAACGTGCGCTTGTTACCTTGATGCCCGATTGGCGGTCTCTCTTTGTCCCATCATGGCGTGCTTGGTTGCAGTAGTGGTAAAGGAATTATTAGGTTGGACTCTGTTTTTGGGGAAGATGTTTATTTTCATTGGATTGTATTGTGGATGCTCTTTTTTTTTTTTTCCTTTTAAACTATAAATAACTCGTATATAAGGTAAATTTCACCTCCTCTGTTTTTTCAAGCTGAAGCCTTAGAATCGTAGCTGAACTCTGTTTTCAAAACAATAAGAACTGGAACAAAAGCGCTAACCTTGCATCCATAACAATCTTAAAAAAGAGGATCACTTATGCAATACTTCCTGAGTTTGTTTCCACGGATGCATATTATAATAAATAATTTGCTATGCATAAAACACCATAGATCTCTATATAACAAAACTCCTAATAGGTGATTATTGTATTTAAACAAAGCTGCACTTAATTGTGCATGATTCATCCCATGCCTCCTGCTTAACATAAACGCCAGTTGATCTCTTGTTACTCTCTTTCTTCCATATCTCTTGTTTCTTTTTTACATACTAACCAGCCTTATGGTTTTTATCAATCAGCAAAAATATAAAACTACTCTGTAAGCATATTATTGTTTTAACGAGTAAAAAATAATTTTTTGTATAATCTCTTTTGAAATAAAAAATAAAAAAAAAAATTTCATGCCCTTACGGTTTAAATTAATTCAGCTCGAAAATTTCACACTAAAATGTACTTTTGATGCTCAAACTTTCGCTTAAAATTTATTATCATTTTTTTTTATTTTTTTAGTTTACTTTTTTATATTTTGAGAATATTAGATTTTTTATATTTTATTACTAATCATAAAATAGATGGTATGCCATTCTGCTACGGATATATAAATTTATTAAAAAGTGATATGCTAGTTATCTTTTTAATTTTAAAAATTCTTATATAATCAAAGGATGGAAACATGATATTTTAAAATATAAAAAATAAATTATAATAATTAAAAAATTGAGAATCAAAAGCGTATTCTCGCCAATATTTTTGAGGAACTCCCCCAAATATAATATCGGATATGGAGCGCTCTCATCCTTGCCAGTTGCCGCGGTCGGTGTTCACAGATCTCAGACGCACATGATTGACGAGGCCCCGCCGACGCTGTCCAATCATTTCCATTTCAGTCACTGGGGGTATCTTACAAAAGTAGGAACTTCCATCTAATATTAAAAATGACGAGGGGCTCCTTGTAAAATTCTCTTCTCTTTCCGTCTCTCTCTCTCTCTCTTTCAGTTAATAAGATAAAATAAAACCCTAGCACCATTCCTCGAGTTCCACCTCACGCTCTCCGTTCCCGCCAGCTCCTCGCTGCTCTCCTTCCCGGCTGGATCCCTTCCGTCATTCTCCCTCTTGACCGCCGCCATGGCCAGCACCGATCCCGAGCGCAGAGACGAGGAGGAGAGGGAGGCTGCCGCCGGCGAGGACGAGGACACCGGCGCCCAGGTGGCCCCCATCGTCCGGCTCGAGGAGGTCGCCGTCACCACTGGCGAGGAGGACGAAGATGTCCTCCTCGACCTGTAAGCCCCGATCCCCTCTCTTCCCCTCCCATTAGGGGTTTCCCGCGAGGTCCTAGGGTTTTATCTTCGTTCTTGATCGGTTGTCTTGATTTCAGGAAAGCGAAGCTCTACCGGTTCGATAAGGAGGGGAACCAGTGGAAGGAACGGGGCCATGGGAGCGTCAAGCTTCTGAAGCACAACGAGTCTGGAAAGGTCCGGCTGGTCATGAGGCAGGCCAAGACTCTCAAGATCTGTGCCAACCATCTAGGTCCTTGTCTTTCTCGTCTTATTTTCTGGTTAAAATTTTGAATTAGATCTCTGATGTGTGTAATTATGGCCTGTTTTCCCTGGATTTCTGGTTTGCAGTTCTTCCCACGACCAAAATGCAGGAGCATGCGGGGAATGATAAGTCGTGCGTGTGGCATGCAACAGATTTTCCGATGGGGAACTGAAGGAGGAGATGTTTGCCATTCGGTTTGGATCTGTTGAGAGTGAGCATCTTTTATTTTTTTTGTCAACTTTCACCGTTAACTAGGAAATTCCATTTAATTTGGTGCTTCTATGTTGAAGGCTGTGCAGTCTTAGTTCTGTGTTTTCTATTCCTGTTAGCATTGAGATGATTGTAGATTTTGTTGAGTGATATTAATTTCAAGTCCGCTATCTATTTTAAGTGTTTGATGCGTATATCATGATATCCGTGGATCATCAGGAAATGAGAGTCATGTCTGTGATGAGATTTCTCTCATTTATTCGATAATGCAGTAATGATGATGTTTCTCTCCTTTTGTGCTGGCTGGCCTGGTTGGTTTATTTCATACTCTGTTAATCCCGTGTTTTCTTGAGTATAGAAATATTGTTTCCCCATCCGTAGTGTATTCACATGAGAAGAATCACAGGCAATAGGTATCTAGGACTGCATGGAAGCATCCGAAATTTGTCATATGTGCATTATAGAAAAGAAACAAGTGGATTTCTGTAGGTTATGGTAGAATGAGTGTACTTGTGTTATTCTTTAGAAGATCACAACATATTTGGAATTTTTGTACTAATTGTAAACATTTTTGTATGCAATAAATCTGGAATTCTTGTGGTAATTGTCAACCTTTTTGTAGAATATGGATCATGATGCCATGGAAATTAGGAGGTGGTGCATTTATTGCAATTATCTTTGATTTCAAGGAATTGCTTGAATATGTTATGAAAGTTGTACTGTCTGATAAATTAATAAGAGCCTCTTTATGTTATTTTTGGTTTTACTGTAAAGGATGCTATTCATCTTGAAATATAATTTAGCAGGAATTTCTCTCTGTTTTTTGATAAATTATGCATTGTAATATTTATTAGCTACTGCTTTTGATAAGATTGGAAGAAAAATGCTTCTTTGTTGGCAGTGTTTGTAAGCATGCAGATGCAATCAACCTTTGCCTATTTAGAATAGTAGTCAGAACCGTAACCATAACCCTTATGCCATCTATGGGCTTTTTGAATCCTTATCTTCCTGTCATTTGTATCACTGGCTTTACAAAAGTTTATTTATAACCTACATGTTAGGTTCTTGATTCTAATCATTTCTTACCTGTTTGAAATATTTGAACTTTGAACTCTTCATCATATATAGAACTCTTTTTTCTTTAATTGTCTAGTTGTCTGGGTATGAACATATGTATCAATTTGCTCTCTTTCTTAATCTTATCTTGGTTTAATCCTTAACCTTCCTGCATTATATTCATGTCTAATTATATCAGTCAGCAAATCTTAACTTCACATGCTTGCTACCTCCATTACATTTTGACACTTTTTGTCATGTTGCATTCTGATTAATGTGACATTACCTATATTGTATCAGGCAGTTAACCATTACTTGAAAATATCTATGCATATCTCTTAGCTTTGCTACTGCTCTGTTATCAAACTTTCTTGACTTTTTTTCATTGTATTATGCAATGTAGTCATAAACTCAACTCAACTCAACTCATCATAACTCCTAATGCCCATGCATGCATGTTTTCTTCTTACTGTGTTTCCACATGGACACGTGTTGAACTTGTGTGATAACTTGTCCTGTTTGCTATGAATGAACTTCTAAATTCTTTGACCAAGCAATCATCCTTGATTTCTTTCTACGGTGCTTTCCTTGTGTTTCATGTCTCATCCTAAAACTCTTTTATATTCATGTGCAAATTATCACCATTTCACTAAGTTTTAGCATTATTAAACCAGAACTTTCTTTTCATCTATGGTTGCGTCTTTACATTCCAAATATCACATTGTCTTAAAAAGGTCAATGTGGCTGTTACCTTCTTTACCACACTATTTCATGCAATTTTTAGGTGTCATTGTCTTTGCGAGTAAGTTGTTGTTCATGAGCCCTACATGGACATCATGAATAGAAAAGGTTCTTTATGTTCTTTAACTCAGTTGTTGCTGGTATTGTCATCAGCCACACTAGAGGAGTGGGTCTCCTATTGATTCTTTTACTTCATTATTACTTTTAATGCTGACAATTCAATGAGTCGGAAGCAAATCATCCAAGAGGAGAGGATCAAGTCTACACAGGATCTCTATTAAACAACATGTACCACTCCATTGAGCCCAAAAAAAGGAAAAACTTTTTTATTTGATCCAAATTGTGTCAATACCTTCAATCCAAGTTACAAGAGGCCAGCATCCAAGATGTTGTGTGTTTATGTAGCCTGACATATTGTGTCCATTAAAACACCAATCTTATAATGGATTTAGTAAATTTAATGGGCATTGACCTCATGTCACACTTCACCATTTCCTCATATCTGTCAATATTTACTTTTCCATGTTTAAATAAATGTAGTCTAGCCTCCATCTAGGGGATAGCTTCTATTCCATGTTTTATAAGAAAGTTGGTCAACTTTTCCATTGACTAACTTATCCATGTTCTTTTACTTCGGTCAAAAAAAGTCAAAAGAGTAAGATGCATTCCAAAATTATCATTTACCTTTCAAATTGGGTGTAACATTAACCATTTGAAAAATGTGTATATTAGTTTTCTATATATTAGGTAATTTTTTTTGTTCCTTAAATATCCTTGCACGATCACAATTCTTCCTTCCATTAATACTCCTCGATTCTTCTTTTCATTTGCATTTTACTTGCGATACATTTTGGAAAGAAAAAGTAAGGGTATAATTCCCGTAAAAGATTCTATAATTGAAATAAAAAATATCTTTTTATGATATAATTTATGTTTTATAAAGGGATATAATATTGTTATTTAATTAGTAAATAGTAACCAAGAAAATTTATTTTTATTTTAAAAAATAAAATCTATGTATGATTAATGTATATATCGAAAGTATGACTGAAAATATAGTTTGGTTAGAAAATTGAGCTTCAATTACATAGAGATTATATACTTAGCATGCAAAGTTGGTATGGGGTGTTATGGGAAGATAAATAGATCTTAGTAATTATCTGAAAATGTTATATAATGTAAAAGAATATGGATAACAAATACTAGAGTCACATTCTAATGTACAAAAGGACATGGATAAATTATTTTCTTATTTAAGTGTTGCTTGAGTAACGCTTACTCGAGAAAATATAATTTCAAGAGTAACTCTTATACCTCCTAAAGAACGAGGCCTAAGAGGTTACTCAAGTGTTCCCACTTTCTTGTTTTGCCATGCTATACAAGGCTTATTACCATATTTGTTAAGCATTACAACCCAAGACCTTGGATACACAGTTTACATCTCGCATGGTAAATTTGTTGGAAGATGATAAAAGGTGGCAGGATTGGGCTTTAATAGGCCATGTCATTTTCCAGGTGCTAAACATGTGCGTTCTTATGTAAATGACAGTGAGTTAGTGTGTCATCATTACCTTTTTTTTTCTTAGTATTGTCCTATTTGGTTTAGAAAGAAGCACCAGTTTGCCCTGGTTTCTCTTTGGTCTTTTTTTAGGCCATGCTTCTTTATGATATTTGAGCCATGGTTACATGAAAGCCCCTTGTGTAAAAGCCTCTTGTGTAGGTATCCGCATACGTTAAAGTAGACCTAGTAATTTCAGAAAATAGGTGGCCTGGTTTGAGTCTTAAAATAGACATAAGAAGCAAACATCAGTCCATCTCCGTTGGATCCATTAAAGAAATGATGCAGTTATTTGAATATGATTTTGAATTGTATAAAACATTACCATATTTCTGAGTGTAAGTTGTCTGTTGTTTGGTCTAAATAATTTCTTAAAGAAACGTGATAATCTGTTGAGGGCTTTGAATTTCTACTTGCTAAGAAGTCCTAAAAATCAGTATTGAGAACCATAACAGGTCGTTATTGGCACGATATGGCATGGGTCAGTATGGTATGGTTTGTACCATGTATCAAGAAGGGATGCCAATTCTTTTCTCACTTTTGACCATAATACCTCTTGATACTAGGCGGTATAGAGCGGTTCTGCTCAATTTGGATTGATTTGGTTCATACTGAATAGAAACTTAGTACCATATTGATATGGTACCACATGGTTAAGATGGTATCGTATGGTATGGTTGGTACTGCAGACCTTGCTTATCTATTAAACTTATAGTACCATATAAAATTAGTATGAGGAACCATCTACATTAAGGCATTTGCAATTTAGTAAATTTAGTACTTAAAATGTTTATATGCCTTGTGATGACAATTTGGAGAACCGTGTTTTATAGGCATATATCATTCATACAGTTAGAGAAGCCATACAAGCAGGTAATACAAGATTTGTATATGTAGAGTAGCTAGTAATACATTGGCTTATGAGTCTTTTAGGAGTTTCTTTTCAAGTAGTGGCCTTGTCTTGGATCACTAGCAAAGACTTCATATATTTACACTATTTACAACCAAGAATACCTAGATTAAATGACGTGCTTGAATATACTCATGTACAGTTGGGTACACATTTGTGGCACAAGAATGCAACATTAATGCACTTGTGTTATTTATTTTAATTAAAATATTTTTTTAAGATAAACAATAAATAAATTGTGAGAGGACTTGAATCTTTGTTCTTTTATTTTATTTTTAATAAAAAATGTATAAATATATATATATATAATAATAATAAATAAATGCTAGAAGAAGGATCGGAATGCTTGATGTTGTGATTAAAACCTAAATTAGGAGAGGGAGGGAAAGAAAGACGAAGTCGGAAAAAGTAGAATGAGGAAATGTGGACGGTGGGGCACATCTATCGTACAAGGGCATGCAGGGAACACACATTGTACAATAGTATAGGTTAGTGTTGTTTCTTCGCTATTAAGGCTTTGTTTTTTAGTGCAACATGTTCTTTTGCTTCGGTCAAAAAGTGAAATGGGTAAGTTATATTCCTAAGTTATCTTTTATCATATTAGAGGAAAGTTATACTCATCTGAAAGATGGCTAAGTTGGTTTTCTACCGATTAGGTAAAATATATATTTAGTTCTTTTCCTCAAATGTCTCTGCACAATAACGATTCTTTCTTTCATTATTACTCTTCGATTCTTTCTTTTTCTTTTCCTCCTTTGATCATGTTGATGAGACATTCATCTGCCTTTTCTTTTGATGCATTTTAGGAAGAAAAAGCAAATCAAAAATTTATCTTTAAATAATAGTTTTGATAAAAACAATAATTTTTTGAGAAAAAAATTTCAATATAGTATTTCATTTGATGGGTAAGAATGTAGCATTTATAAAAAATTCTATGATTGAATTAAAAATTTCTTATGATGTAATTGATGTTTTATAAGGAGATATAACACTCTTATGTAATTAGTAAATGGTAACTATGAAAATTTATTACTATTAAAAAATAAATTATATATGATTAATATATATATATATCAAAAATATGATTGAAAATATATTTTGGTAAGAGAAAATTGAGCTTCAATTTCAAAAGGATAATATATTAGTATTTAAAGTAGGCCTGAGAGTATAAAGGTTATTATAGGAAAGATGAATAGATCTTGCAACTTATTCGAGGAATTTATAATGTAAAAGACCATGGGTAACAAATATGTAGTTACTTTCCGATATACAAAAGAACATGGTTAAATTATTTTGTCCATCTAAGTATTGTCCCACGTAATACTTATCCGGAAAATATAATTCTTGGTTAACATTGATATCCTCCAAAGAATGAGTCCTAAGCAGAAGGATTTTGTTTGTCTTCTTAGGAAAGCAAGTTCAAGTCAGTTTATGCATATTTTATTAGAAGAAAGGCTGCTAATGAGAAACACTTTAAAGTTTAGAAAATGAAGTCTTTATCGTTTAATCTTGATTAGGTCTTGATATTTCCATTCAGTCTTTCATTTTATGGCTTCCTTATTACAATCTTGTCCTTGTGGACCATAACCTGCAAGCCTGGTTTTTATGGGTTCTTATCGGAAATTCACAGACCGGATGGGCTGTGAGCTATTTCATGAGCATCCTTTTTGATGATCTATCATCCTTAGACAAGATGGAATTAGGAAAAGCATGTGATTGGAGGTAGATATTATATTAGTAAACTTTGTTAAGAATGTGGTTGGAGGTAGATATTATATTGGTAAATTTTGTATCCCTTGTCTGAATTTTCAAAGCCATTTGCATGACTATGAATGGAAAAATCCCTCTTTAAGTCACATGACCTTTTCATATACATGTAAAGGAAAAAGAGGTAAAGGTAAATCGAAAATCATATGGGAGGAAGTGATAAAGAAAGACTTGTAATTTTTGCATCTTACAAAAAAAATATAACTCAGAACAAAGTTGAATAAAGAAAAAGGTTCATGTAGCCGACTCCAACTAGTTTGGTATTAAGGTTTTGTTATTGTTGTTGTTGTACTACTACTACTAAAATCTATAAAGGGGATCCTTTTCCTTATATTTTTGTTATTGAAAAGGTATTGTAGGCAAACTTTCTTTTTAACCTTTTGATTTGAATGATGGGTTTCATTTGTTCACATAACACATGCAAGTTGCACTTTGTAGAACAATGATTCATTCCTCTTGCAGTTCTGCTTGACCTAATTGTTGAAGAACAATGAAATGTGTCAGAAGCATTGGCTAGAACCTTTGAGATTGGTGGTTAGGGATTGGCAATGTGTTACGGTAATATTGCTTTGCAACAAATAATTGTGGTCACTACATGCTGTGTCTAAGTGAAATTATGCATGACAAAATCAGTAGTGCCAGTCCAACGGCACATATATGGTGTTTGGAGATAAGTTGGGTGGATGTATTGGTAATTCAATGGATAAAATCAGAGAATAGGACTGAACTTTAGTTGTTGCAGAAATGATGCATAGATAGATGGAATTTTAGTTTTTTTTTACTTGTGTGCTTAAAAAGGAAGACTGAATTATGACCTGCAAAGGAAAGGGGTTTGGAGTTTTCCTTAATGATCAGAGAGGATAGGAATCTAGGAGAACATGATGATAGCAATGAGGAATGATTTGAAAGTCATGGCATCACCGGATAACTCAGAATTATTAAGAAAGGTGGCCCTTGCTACTTACGTTGTGCAGCCTTGCGTAGTTGAGCTCTGGAAGATTGTGAATCAGTACGTTCAAAGGATTCTGATTCAACTAATTGTGCTTTCTAAACATGTCAAAGGTAAACTGAGAGTTGTAGACTTGATTTTTCCTGATAAGCAAAACAGGTCAGTTATGAGTCTGAATCCTAAACTTTAGCTTATTGTGATGGTTGAGCTTTCCACGCAACTTGACCAACCTTGCAACGTTACTTGCAGTCATCCTATGCTTTTGTAGGGCATGAATTTGTAATTTTGCCCAACCTGTTGTTTTGCTTACTGTTATTCTTGATCTGGTGCTGGCTGACTACTTCAATCCTTGCAATTCTGCTAGTTGCATTCTTATACATGGTCTTGTATCATTCCCTTGCGGCTTGTATTCCATTAGTCATATGGTCTGTGTATTTTTTTATTGGTCAGACTGCAAAAAATTCATGGAAATGGTTGAAGAAATTGCTGAATCACTTGGGAAGAATGAAGAGAAGGAGAGTAAGGATGCCTCAGCTGCTGCTGGTCTTATGGAAAAGTTGACTGTCAGTGGAAGCATATCTGAGGAAAATGCAACAAAAGAGGTGCCTTCTGCTGCTGATGAAAAGGAGGAGGAAGAAAAACCAAAGATAGAAACAAAATCTGAATAACTGTCTTCTGCAGCACGGGCCTAAGGGTGTAATGCTCTTGAAGAGCGTAACATATCATTTTTCTCACTTTCTATGTAGCGTTTGTGGTCTGTCTACACAAACTCCTTAGCTATATCAGTGGCTGGAAAGTGGGGCAAAATGGGTTCAGATATAATGGGCTATCTGTCTGGCTTTATGGTTGGGTCCATCTGGAATCTTATCATGTAATTGGTTGCTCAGACTTTCAATGCTCTCTTTAAAGGTCAGATCTGGTGAGTGAGGGAATGATTGGGAACTTGGATTTCCATTTAAATGTTTGATACGATTTTGTGATGGTCATCTGTAAGTTTGTCCTGTTTTTGCTTTTTGGGCTGCATGTCATTTGATTCTCCTTTTTGATATCTGATGTCAGAATGGTGGAGGCTTTAGTGGGAATGTTGTGAAATTGTTCGAACGCTGTCTTCCACATTGGAGTGGAAATAAAATGGGGTTATCATTTGAGTCACTTCTGCTCAAAATATTTTGCTCACGCTTGTAGACCCCTGGAATGTCATCATATAGATATTGCTATATATTTGATGGATCTTTTTTCCCCCCTGAAATTTCAGCCTTTTTGTCTGTTCCTCGCGTCATATTCTTGGGCATCCAAAATAGATGCCAGTTTTTGGTTGGCAGTTGCGTGCTGCTTCTTACATCTGCCATGGTATATACGATGACAATGTCCAATATTCAGAAACATAATGTGATGGATGGGAGCAAGTTTCTCGATTCCACCTGTGGTATTTTGAACTTGTTTTTTTATGCGGTTGATGTTATTTTGCTTCAGAATATTGGTAAGTACAGGTTATTTGGCCTCTTGACTGTTTATGGAACCTGATGGTTTATGTCCTGGTTTTAAGCGTTGGATTGGTGGCGCAGTCTAACAGTGTTGTAATGTTCCTATGCTACATGCGGCAGTATTGGTAAGAATGTAGCGTGGCGGAGGTTAAAGGTGCTAGTGACGAATTGGCGGTAAATTAGTCAGGTGTGCCTCGTCTTTGGCTTGTTATTAACATTTAGGATTCTCTTGTCTCTTGGCTTTTCTGCTTTGTTTTGGCTAGGTTGTAACTGCTTGATGTTTTGACAGGAGTTTCTTCAGCCACGGTTATTTAATCCACAACAGGGCACTGCTATTGTAATTCAGTGATGTCCGAGTATGGTTATAGTATTATAATATAGTTTAAGAAAATATAATAATATTATAAATACTATTTTACTATTATTTAATAATTATATTATAATACATTATTATAATATATTATTATTATCTAATAATATAATATCATGTTATTATGGTATAGAATTATAGTAATATTACAAAATTATAATATTATATGGTATAATAATATTATATTTATATGCTATATTATAGTATTCTAAATTATGCGAAATTTTTAATCAAATATATTTTAATGATTATCGACGATGACTTGATAGACCACAGAACGTTTGTCAATAATAATTCGAGTATGCTTTATTTTGGATTAAGTATACTAACGAGTAAAATTTTTTAATTAAGTATAATTGTTTAAGTATAGTTAGCATTTTACGTAAATGTATGACCAACCAATTAATTCAAAATATATATATAAAATTCTATATGCAATAACTTAAAAAAATACTATTATCTATTAATATATAAAAAAATTATATCCATGAAAGGTTAAGAAGTAAAATAGTGATTTTCTAATTGCTTGATTAATAATAAAAAATTAATAAAAAAATTATATTTTAAGTACATTTTTTATGTTATAAATTTTTAATGCATTATTAATATATTTCTTAATAAAAAAATTTTGCCCTATCCAAAGGTTGTGTAACTTTGCAAAGGCTATTTAACTTTACAACACAGTGGTCAGTAGATAACCTCTGTAATTCTTTTGTTCATATTTTCTATAATTAATTAAAAAACTTTTATGAGTACCAAATTAAAATTTTTTTATAAGTTCATATCCTTAAGTGAAAAAAAAGTTCTGCCTAAATCATGATCGACGGCCATCATGCACCATCATGCAGTCTCTCAAATAACCATTAATGCCCGTCAACAAATATATTTGATTTAAAGTTATTTTTATAATTTAATAAAAATTAAAAAAATCTATTGAAACATTCAGATTTTAAAGAATCGATCTGACTTTAATTTTTAGATTTTAAATTTAATAAATAAAAAATTTAAAAATATATTTGAATGATTAAAAAAAAAACCTGAATTCGAACTTCATAGCTAGATTTTTAATTTTTTTTATTTAAATAAATATTTTTATATTATTATTTTTATTATTAAATTAAATTAAATCAATTTAATCAATCGAATCAATTAACTCATGATCCAAATGTCATATTTATCGTCCGGTCCAATTTTGAAAACATTGGTCGCTAGCCCATACTGCAGCTAGGAAAAAGAAAAGAAAACGTTAAAGATTAAATGCCAGATCATCGTTTTTAATTCAGCGGTGAAAAAAGGAAAAAAAAAAATTAGGGAGAACCAGCTGGGGCTGGTCTCATCGGTGGCAAAAGCGGTTGTTAGTCCAAGTTGGGCGGTTCCTATTTAATAATGATCCTGAAATTAGATACTCTTAATTACAAAAGCGTGATATTTTTACACGGAAACGTTTACAGTTACACCGATTTCAGCTGAAAAACGGCGTGCACCACTCGTCTCTTAAACAAAAAAAAATCTCTTCCAAAGCACTCCCAAGTCGGGTGGAAATATCATCCGTTATCATTATCGTCATTAATCACATATAATAATACGTTTATTACACTAATCTTTTTTTCCTAAGTATTCCGAACGGGCGATTGAAAGGGCTCGGCGTGCCAAAATACCTATTTTTTCTCCAAAGCTCCTGCGCTCGAGTTCACCCCGTATATACTGCTGGAAAAACCGGAGGAAAAAAAAAAAAAATCAAAACCCTAATTCTTCTCTCGCGAAAATCCCAACTGCTCTAAGGTGAGTCCTTTTTTAATCTCTTTTATTTCGGATGCTAACGAAACGCTGGAATCATTTTTTTTTTTTTGTGTGTGTTTCACTCCAATCTCGTCGGTCAGTCGCTCTCTTTTTCGTTTTAATTGCCTTTCATAATTGGTTTTTTTAGTTATGATAACTTTGCGTCAGCTTGGATTGATCTTGTGGTAGGGTTTGTGTAGTTTTGATTACGAGAACTTTGGTAGGGTTTAGGTGGTTACCGAATTTATCTTTACGGATTTCTAGTTTGTTTTCAAAGCAGTTGATGTGAATGCTCGGCGGACGTTTACTTGTTAACATGTTGTTTAAAGGGCTTATGTTATTTGATTTCCGTTCTTTGGTTGCTGGGGGAATTATTGGCAGTAAAATTATTGGCTTGGAGCTGTGAACGATTGTAGTTTTTTTTCTTTCTTAGATGTATGTTAAGTGTGATGGTGTTATGTTCTCGAATATGGTCTGATGGGGACAATGGGCTTGGCTTTATTAGTAAATTATGGTTTTCGTGTGGGGCTAAACGTAGTTGGATAGTGTTCGGTGGACTACATGCACTACCATTTTCGTGGCTTACTTTGAGCGATGCTGATCTTTCGAATGATTTTGTTTAGGGTTTTTTTAGTTGGACTCATCATGTAAGTAGTGCGCTGATGTTCGTTTTAGAGAATGCTTCCTTGTGCTATTGCAGAAGGAAGTTTCTATGTCAACTGAATTTAGTTTTTTGTTGAACATGTTACACTAAAAAAATCAAGAAAGAAAGAGAGAAGGAAATAAAGAAAGAAATGTAACAGTTAATTTGAATTGCAGAAAAAAAATTTTGAATTATAATGCCCATTTGTTTTAATTCCCTGTAAATTCCGCTTCACTAATTTTTTACTATTTTATTAGCTTCTTCTTCACTTTCTTTCCTTCTCCATCTATTTGTGTCTACCAAATAGGGCTTGCTTTTTTTTTTTGGCAGGTGTTATTGGTTTTCCTGTTTAACCTAGCTATGCTGCAACCTTTGGTTGCAATGGTCAGAAGCTTTAGTTGTCCATTCTTTCATGTGCCAGTCTCCTTACTGTTTTAGTACATTAAAGAACTTGAATATCAAAGGAATGTCAGCTACTAGCAAATTCAATTTATGTTACAGCACATCTGATGGGCCCACTTACATGAACGGGCAACGTCGACCATATGCAGTTGCTCCTATGGAAAGATTGAGAATTTCCCGTGAGGGGATGGATAGCCGAATCCCATCATCACTTCCTAGCGTGTCGAGGCCTGCTTCGCTATCATCTCAAGGTGACACAACTACTTCACTTCAATTCCTTCTTGTTGATCTAAAAACAATCGATCAGAAGTTCCTCGAACAGGGGACCTTGAAACAGCGATGGGTTCTATCATTGGCATCCCCTCAGAAGAATCTTTACCTGCAACATTTAATACAAGGCAATTAACTACTTCATCTAGGGAGGAGATCAAACGTGTGAGAAGCAATCTTCGTGAGGGCTCCGGTAAAGCGAGGTACTTCTCCCTCTTCCTTCTTTTTCTCGGAATTATGTATTCGTTTCCATCTTTATATTGATAACAATGATTTCTCCTATTTTATATTTTTTGCTTTTTCCCTCAAGATTCCCCATTGTGCATATGATTCTATTTGTCATTTTGCTTTCCCAACAACTAGTCTGTGTTGGACTTTGTTTGCTCATCTATTCCTAACATACGACCTTTTGCAATTTACATTCTATATTTTTTGTTTTTGAGATCAAATAATTTAGTCTCCAACCCTTGATTTCACAGGGATCGGGCAAGAGCCTGTGGTGAGGCTGCTTTGAAAATTGATAACTATTGTCACAATATGTCAAAAAAACATTCCCGAGCGGATATTTCGTTGAATGAGCGGTCTGGTACATTGATGCTAAGAGGAAGCATCTCTAAGAGTGGCCCTCAAAGCCATCTGACTTCACGTGGTCTTGAGCTTGGGCCTCAGAAATCAGAAGAAAGGACCAAGAACACTATACCGAACAGACGAATTCGAACTTCTATGGCAGAAGCACGGGTTTGTATCTTGAAGCTTTCTTTTGAGCCTTTTGCCTTTCTTTCTTTGGTTGTGATTCATAGTCATTTTCTTGTATGATTGGCTGTTGATTGGCTGTTGTTTATGTCATAAACTGTATTTTAGTTCCCTATGAAGGCAAGGATATGATTAATTTATTTTGTGGATGCATCATAAACAAGACGTGTTGCTAACTGATGTATGTTGCAAGTTCTCATTTCATTTTATGTGCAGAAGAGAATGAAATTGTTTCTTTAATGGAAGAACCTGATAATTAGTTGATTGATTCTTAAAGAGTAATGCCAGCTAGGATTAGCTGTTATAGATTATTTGCTTTGGATCCTATGCAGGTTAAGTTGCACTATAAGCTACTGGTAAATCTTTGCATGCACAAGCTTCCTTTT
Organism: Calamus simplicifolius; assembly: GCA_900491605.1. Classification (NCBI taxonomy): domain Eukaryota; kingdom Viridiplantae; phylum Streptophyta; class Magnoliopsida; order Arecales; family Arecaceae; genus Calamus; species Calamus simplicifolius. The sequence continues at coordinate 1,107,488 of UESW01004076.1, forward strand.
CTAGTAATTGCTGATTGACTGCTTCCTTTTTAGCAATGGAGATCTCTGCTCCATCTTATTCATAAGGGATTTATATATTATTCTGATTGTAGATGGATGCAAGGGCTAATGGTATTACAAGACCATCGGGTCCCGTGAATAAGGACAGAGATGCCAATAAACTGGTAAATGGTGGTATTGCATTATCAGAAGAAAAGGGACGAGCATTGACTAGCAGTGTTGATGGCTGGGAAAAGTCAAAAATGAAGAAGAAACGGTCTATGATAAAGCCAGATGTTTCTACAAGTGCAGCTTTGACCAAATCGACAGATGCTGACAGAAAAACCAAACAAGGAATACAGCAGAAGCTTAGTACTGATGCTCGACCAAGGTTGAATAATGCCCATGGCTTCAGGTTTGATATCACACCATGCAACTAGATTTTTCTTTGTCATTCTCCGGTCATTAAGTCTCCTTTCTATGAAATTTGAGCTGCATCAGATGGTAAAGGCAATTGTGGTACATTGACCAAGTGCAAGTGTAACTAGCATTGTTATTCATCTATGGTGTTGAAAAGATAATTATTATAAAGCATTAGAGTATGATAATTCACTGTTTTAATTTAAGAAATATGCATGCCTACTGTTTTAATGCATTAAGAGACATTTTAACACATTAAAGGACATCTTTCAAGTTTTAGTGACAATCAGACCCATGGGGCCAAATTCCTCGCTAGGTAAATTTTGGCAAGAGAGGGGCCTAAAACTTTAGCCAGCTGGCTGGTAGGTCATCTATCTTATTTGCTGTGGGTTAAGCTCAAGTATCTCTCCAAAGCTGCCCTAAAATTGGGAAGGTAAAATTGGAAGTTAACTTTTGATATAAAAATGTGTATTGTTACCTAAAACAAAATTAAGCAAGAAAGCCAAATAAGAGCCGGGCGTGCGCGCACACATAAACTGTTTTGGTACTGGATTTAGACTTTTTTGCCATTTTGACACAGTAGCTGTAGAGTATTGCCAATAATTTAATGAACCACTCCCATTCCTCTCCAACAATATTACCTTTTGGTGCACACATTTAAATAGACATGCCAAGACATATTTGCTCACTTGAGATTTGTGATACTTGTGCTAATTGAAGTAAATATAAAAGAATACAGTTGCAGAGGAATTTATATGATGCCTAAATTTTGCTTAAATGGTAGGAAATATTAATGTATATGTTATTTTGCTATTATTTTAAAAAGAATGGAAATTAGATGGCGTCGGTCCAGTAGAACCTACATGCGATGAATGAATTGTTGTTTTAGATTGGATCCTAGCTTTGTAAGTTATATTTTTTGTCAACTGTAATGTATTCCAGCGGAGCCTGACTTCATTCATCTATTATCTTATGTATCCTGGTTTGTATGATTTAATCTTCTGCATTAATCAGGCTTGATCTTTTGCAATGTACTTGTTTGCTGAATTTAACATTATTTTTCCTCTCTGAGAATCATAATATGCAGGTCAGGACCTGGTTCTGGAGCTTCTGTAGTTGGAAAATTAGATTCAGCTTCTCAACAATCTGGTCTTGGAATGCGCCCCCTGGCTAGGAATGATCAAGACAACAGCTCTCTGTCCAATGATAGAAAAGAACGTCTTGCTGGTTTAGATAAGGAAGGCACCAATCTTAAAGTTGTTAACAAGTAAGACAAATCCTCTTCCGATCTTTGTTGCTAGACTGTCATTTTTTCTCCTAGAAATTTCTTTATTTCACTCTACCTTTAACTGAATTTGTCTTTCTACATAGTTAATGTGCCGATATATCTTCCCTCTGCCTCAGGCCTAATAGCTGTGAAGATAGTTTTGCTGCCAGTGTTACCTCATTAACAAAGATGAATGTGCCGGCTAGGGGGCCACGGTCAAATTCGGGTTCACTGTCAAAGGCATCCCCAAACATTCATCAAATGATGAGAAATTCTGATGATTGGGAACATTCTTCAAAAATAAACAAGACCGTCAATCGCAAACGCACGGCATCTATGTGCTCTTCGCCACCCACTGTACAGTGGGTTGGACAAAGACCCCAGAAGATGTCACGTGTTGCAAGACGATCAAATTTATCTCCTCTTAATACGGTCTATAATTCAGGTATCCATGAAGATGGATTAGGACTGACAAGATGCATATCTTCAAATGCTTCTCAGCAAACTAAATCAAAAGCTGATAGTGTTTCAGCCACTGTTTTATCGGAGGGTGAGGAGTCTGGAGTTGCTGATAACAAGACAAGGGACAAAAATAAGAAATGTGAAATTGAAGAGGATATTAGTCAGTCCAAGCAGAAGGTGCCTGCAATTGTGTTGCCTTCAAGAAAAAACAAGGTTGCTGCTGATGAAGATGGTGGAGATTGTGTCCGAAGACATGGGAGGATTGGACGAACTTTTGCTGCCACAAGGTCTGGCATGGCCGGTCCAAATGAGAAGCTTGATAGTGCTACCATTGTGAAGCAACAGAGAAGCACAAGAGTTGGTTCTGAGAGGATTGAAAGGTGATTTAATTCTAGCTGTTGTTAATCAGTTCATGTTGTATACTTCAATTTTTCACTGAGATTATGCTATTGTTTTGCCTCAGTAAACCTGGCCGCCCGCCTATCAAAAAATTGTCCGAGAGGAAGGGTTATGCACGTCCACGGCATTCTGTGAACAATGCCCCTTTAGAGCTTGCTGGTACTTTTCTATCAAGGAGGCATGGAACAATGAATTTTTATTTCCCCCAAAACAATTTTATCATAGTGTCTACTTTTTAATTTTTGGATACTTCTTTCAGAGGGGTCAGAGGATGACCATGAAGAGCTTTTAGCTGCTGCAAATTCTGCCTTGCATTCAAGTATTAATTTTATATCTATAATGCTTGGGCATCTTCTTTTACCTGTTATTGTGCAATTAAAATCATTACAACTTTGCTGCAGGGCATGCTTGTTCCAGTTGTTTTTGGAAGGAAATGGAGCCAATTTTTGGTTTTCTTTCTTCAGTAGATCTCACCTATTTAAACCAAGAGGTAGTACTGAAATTATGTCTTTGTCTTGTTGTTCTATGATTATGCATGCAATCTGATGTTCCAAATTATGAACCAGATCCTTTGTATGGAAGTGTCTTCTCCAAGTCCTTATGTTGCTGGGAATGATGGTCAGGACGTGAAGGTATTTTATTTCTTGCTGATCAGAATAATGGAAGTTGTTTGAATTTTGAAATTTGGATCTATTTCATTTTTGACTTTCAATGATTCTAATGCATTTGGATTTTGAGCTGTTTGCCCCCACATTTTTTTGGCATTTTTATACTACTGCATCTCTCTGTTTTCTCCTGAGTTTATATTTATTTCTGGGAGAGAGAATACAGTGAAGTTCTGACTAAATACATTCTTTTGTTTGAGACAATTATTATTGCTTCTGTCTTCTTAGGATGTAGATTTAATTTCCTAAAACATCTGTTTTCTCTAAGCCCATACCTTAATATCCTTGCATTCTTATCTACTTCTTTTTCAGGTACTATCAACTCCAGCTGCTGCTGATAGAGATGATTATGGTGCTGTCTCAAATGGAATTAGCTTTAATGCACATGAGAAGGAAATAGGGTTTGCTTGGCAAACAGAGCATGTTCAACCTTTCCTAGAGCAATTAATGCGGGGAACTGAGGCTCAAAATGAAGCTTCGATATGCCAAGCCCTTCTTTCAGCCATAATTGAAGAAGAAGAGATTGAAAATATTAACTACCATAACAGGAAAGGAGAAGAACACTTGCATGAATCTCATGAAATTTGTCCTCAGGTTGAGGGTGAGTTGAAATCAAAGGGTTCAAATTTTCAGCCACCAACCTTTCAAACTGCAGAGAGAGGTCCTTCTAATGGTTTCAGGGGCAATGGTGGTTGGAGATACCATGATGAACTGACGTATGGGAAATTCGAAAGCAACATTTTTTCACTAGATTCTAGCCTGATGTGCACAGAATTTCAATGTAACCAAATGGGCATCAACGATAGAATTCTCCTGGAACTCAGTGAAATTGGACTGTACCCAGACTCTGTAGTAAGTACCTCATCCTATATCTTTCAATGGATGGACATCCATTCTTCGGAAGTATCTGCAATTATTTTAAGATTTGATTGGCTATTTTCTTTTGCTTCCGGTTCAAACTTCTGTGTTACTCTAGGTGGCTATAAGCAATAATTTTGCTAGTCCTTGCAATATTTGTTTAACTGATAGCATACTTAATTCGTTGTTTTCTGCTAGCTTGCTGCTACCATTATAAATGCACCTTGGATTAACCATCTATTGCTGCTTACAACTGGTTTTTCTTCAAATCTTCTTCATTTTCCTATCATTTTAATAGCTGCTACATTCTAATTTATAAATTATCGAAAGATTTACCATATTTGTTAGAGTCTTCATGCAATTGTGAAGTAAAATTCAAAAATAATAAAAGATCATCTATTCCATATAGTTCTTTTGTTTTTAAAAGAAAGTTCTTCGTCACCCATTTCTTCGAATAGTAGGTTTGAGAATTGATGGTACTTAATCAAGGATAGCTATTGGTCTTTGATAAAGATTGGGACTTGATATTTAATTGTAAAGCTAATTGCATTTTATACCATATAAATTTCACTTATTCTGAATTCCTAGCCTTTTAGATTTTTTTTTTTTTTTTTTTTGCAATTTGCAGTTAGAAAGTACAAAACTATGTTTTTTTAAGCATACCTGTGCTAGTAGTCGTATTAGCTTTCTCTATCGTCTTATTATTTATTGAAAAGAGAGAATAATTTGTTTTGGTTTATTTTATTGATTTTGTAGCGAACATATAGGATGGCAATTTTTGTTGTTTTTCTCTATCCGCATGGGTAACTGCCCCATTTCTCCAATCTCCGCGAAGGAATTTTTCTCTCCATTGGAATGGGAACGGGACGGATAAAATTCTATCCTTGTAAATGGGGATCAGGTAAGGACGGAGAGTGTACTCTTTGCCCCATGAGTCTTTGATCCTTGTCCGATGAAGTCCTCATATATTTTATATTATTTAAATACTTTTATATTATTTTAGTATTATAAATATAACTCTTTATATATAACCTTAAAATATCTTAAGACTCTATATGCAATCTGAGATGTCCAATATTAGGGTTTTGCTTTGCTCCCCCAAGTGCATTGAGTCTTTTAGAAAAGAAGTTTGGATATTTGTTTAGCACTATGGGCTTTGAGTTTCATATTATTAGCTAATATGGACTTTGTATTTTATTGAGACTTGCTATAAGATGTATTTGTTTTTTATAAACTAATTAATGGTTATTTACTTGTGCTGTCTTTCCTTTGAAGTTACTATGTTCCTAGTCAGTTGGTTAAGTATTTTAGTCATGTACTTTGTATTTATTGAGACTTATAGTTGGATGTGTTTATTTGTTGTGAAGTAGTCCACAATTATGGACTTATGTTATTATGATTTTTGTAATTATGGTTTAATCTATTTCTTATAAATTAGCTCATGGAATTGGCAATCATGGTAAATTTATTTGAATCTATTTCATTAGTTATATAAAATTTAATACTTTAATTTTATTTTTTATTTTTTATATGTAATGAGCAAAAATCTAAATATTTTAATATCAAAAAAGGTTGGTAGGAATAGTCTTTGTGCGAATGGGGGTATGGGGTCTCGATAAGAATGATAAGAATGAAGATATCAAAAATGAGTTTGGTGGGGACGGGGATTGGGAATTTTTGTCCCCATTAGCTGGGATGGGGATTGGGATAGGGGGCTAAGGTAGTGGCAAAGACGAGAGCAAAGAGTAGATCCCTGCTTGATTCCGCCCCATTGTCATTCCTAGAAACATTTTGCTACTGCATAAACTATGATCACGATGGTTTACGATTTAAGCATATAGTGCTTATTGCATATCAGTTTCTTGTATGTGGTAGTATTGTTTAGCTTGCTCAATCATTCCAAAAAAAGTAAAATAATATTATGCTTCCATGTCGTTTCAGCCTGACTTAGCACAAAGTGAAGATGAAGATATTAGCGATAGAATCGATAAATTAGAGGACGAGCTCCATGAGCAGGTATGACTGTTCGTAGTTATTCAGTCTTTTCTTTCTCAGCTTCTTTATAAAATGATATCATTTTATTGCTATGTTACACTTTTTAAGGACAAAATAATGCCAACCAGTCACTTGCACGGACAGTTGTCCCTTGTTGCATCTCTTCATTAATAAGTATTTTTTTGCTCAGTGTTTTATGTAGCGGCTACTAAATGTTTTTCTATTTGAGTAATGCAGGAGTTTGTATGGGTTGCTAGTTAAATTTACTGTTTATCCCTGGGGGTGTATAATGGTACTTCTTGATGGAGCCTTCTATAAGGACTTGATTTTGACTTGGCAAGGTCCAAGTTGGCTGAACCTGACCCATTTAAGCAATGTCCTGATCGATAGCTTTGTTTGTCTCAGTTCCGTTCCTTTGCTAGCAGTGTTTTTTTTTGTTGCTCTCAGCAGAAGTCCGAAACCGAAGCCTAGCCCTGGGTAGGCTAATGATGGCATTGTTTGGGGAAGGAAAGGAGGAACGATGGGATTGAAAGAAAGGTGGGTCTCTAGGTGGGAGGGGGAGAGAGGGAGTAGTTACACATGGAAGTGGAAGTGGGTATGTTAAATACTATTATGTTTTTTCTTAATAACTACCTTGGATAAATTCTATTTTGTTTTTTGGATTTTTTTTTGTCCCCAGCCTGTAGGGGGTGTTGGGGTGGGGGTTGTTCTTTAGTCAAGTGTTTGTAATAATATCTTCAATTAAGAAGTGTACGGAGCAAAATTAGGTAATCTGTAGGCAACCTAAAATATAAGATAAGCTGGAGTTCTTTTTTTTTTTTTCCTTTCTTTCTTATACTTTTGCTTTTTCTCTTTTCTTTTTTTCCTGCTAAGACATTATTCTACACATTCTTCAATGAGCTGAGCAGTCTATTGACCTGATGGTTCTTGGAGAACACAGATTGAGAAGAGAAAGCTGCCCTGACAATTCAAGGATCTTTACTAGCACCAAGGTATTATATTTGGGCACTGTGTCACCTGTACGGTGCACAAAGGGTGGTACATCACCGTACGAACACGTTGTATGGGTGCTAAGTCAGCACAACACTCAATGTGTCGTTATAATACTATATTGAGGTCTGATATTGTACTAGTTCCCTACCATATGGTATGGTATGCCTGATATGGATTTGTGCGATTTGGTTTGTAAAACGTCATCCATGGCTATAGTGATGCTGCTTGGCGATATTTTCTTCCTATATGTGGAAGCCAAAGTGTTGCCAATGTCAAGTCATTACTGGATTTTGCCAATCATGCCTTTATTGCTACCAAGGTCATTGATTGTGCTGCTAATAGTTATACAGTTACACTCTAGGCTTATAACTACTTGACTATGGCACAACACTATGTATGAATTTCTTAAAATAATATCAAATATGATCCATTAAGATTAGATTGGCCTAGGGGTTGATTTGAAGGACAGAAGGTTGATATTAATGCTTGCCAGACACTTTGTCCCACTCACCGACCGTCAAAGCTTACATCCAAACAGAGGTTAGCTGCCCACATTTGGTGGTTTTCATTTCTCTCTTCTCACACTTCTTTCATTACTTCTGCCCTTTCTCAAGTGCATGACTGTGCTTGCTAGATTGGCATGTCTCCTCTCTGTAATCCACCTCTCTTCTCCATTATATGCTTCTCTATATTTTCTTCATCTGACATCCTTCACAATACTTTTGACTGTTTACCACATTATTTCAATCCGTTCCTGATCTTGCATTCCCTTCTTTGTATTCATTGATCTATGTAATGCAGAAATCTTGAAAACTTGCCATTTGAGTCTGCATTTTACCCTAAGAATATTGTTGCTGATCGATACTTATAGTTCAGATTCTTAGTCCTTCACTGAATACTATTCAGCACTTGTGTGCTTACTTTTAGCTGTAGCCTGCATCATGTTCAGCATTGGCACAAATTCCAACAAACAAGGAAGAACTTGTGCTTGTGCCTCCAACTTTGGAGGATCTTAATTGCAAAAAGTTCTAACATGACAACATAGTGATGTGGCATGTATCTTTTATGCCTGGCAGGTTGAAGCTCATCAAATAAGTTTTCAATTTTGTTTTATTCTAAGTCTTTGATTTATGATTTCTATGTTGTATCATTGGAAGGGCGAAAAGTAAGATTGGTCAAGGTTGCAGTATCTGTAGAAGTTCTCATTCAGTTGATTGGGGAATTTCCTGGCTAGTAGGTTTAGTGCAAAGCACTCCTATTTACGTTTAGGTTGTATCAAGAAAGTTCACATCTTTATTGTTGTGAGGTTTTGATATCCGAGAATTCATTAGTATAAGATGTTGAAGGTATCTTTATTTACTTTCCCCTCACAAATCCTCGAGCAATCTTTCTTTATTTTCTTAATTTTCTTTTATGATCCTTCCCCATTTATGTTTGTCATGTTTATCATCTTCCTAGTCCACCTCTTCATTTCTTTGTTATCTCCTGCAGCTTGTCTCATCTTCTATAATACTGGGCCTCTTTCATTTATTAAACTATTATGTCCCCATTCATTTTTTCTCATTGCATGGTTCCTGTGTCTCTTGCTACTTATTTGTTAACTACCACTGCAGTTTCAGTGCACATCAATTGTGCTAAGCATTTGTTTGTCAACCATTTTCCAAGTTGTGCAATGTAACTGGCTTACTACTATCAGTTAGAAAGATGCGGCCTTATAATTCTGTCAGCTGAAAAAGAGACAAATTTGTGTGATCTTGTTGCGTTCTTTGTCAACTTTCCAAAGAAATTTAGTGTTCATCATCTTATCTGAAAATATGACCCTGTTCGTGTGAATAGAAAAGGTCTAGATTTGATAAGTTATGTATAATATAACCCAGTGCACAAGGCTCATGCCTTCACCGAGTCTGGAGAGATTCAGCTATATACACTCTTACCTTTACATGTAGAGAGGTTGTTTCCTTGTTTCAAGCACTTGACGCCTAGATCACAGTAGAGCTGCCTTGCCATTGCCATTGTGTAAAGGCTCGCCCTCAATTTGCATATCATATATAATATATGTTTGGAACTAGGAAAGTCTAGGATGCATTTTTGTGAAATGCATGACCCAAAATGACTATACGCTTCAAAGATATTTTAGCTAGGTATACTGTTTAATTAATATCAATAACTAAGGATTATCCTACAATAATCTTAAACAAGTTATTGTCTTGAAATTTGCATAAAGGACATTCTTACATACCATGATATAATTTTGACAGAATTGGAAAATTGTTGATAGAAATTCTTTGATACTATTGGAAGAGGAAAAATTTATGACCAAACTTTGTTGCAATACCTATCTCATACTCTATAACGTTCCAACATGATCATGGAAATAATCTCTTCCCTTTGCATACATTTTTCTTTGATGAAGGTCATTAAGAAGAAAAATCTTCTGCGGAAACTGGAGAAGGCTGTTGTGGAAGCAAGGGAGTCTCAACGAAGGTATACTGTGAGCATATGATTCATTTCTTCGATAGAATTGGTGCATGTGTATGTTTTGTTTTTTTTTTTAATTTGCATTTCTGAATTATCTTGGTATCTCCTTTTTTTTCTTCTTTTTGACTCTAGGGAACTTGAGCGCAGAGCTCTGAACAGGCTTGTAGAAATGGCTTACAAGAGATATATGGTAATTTCTGATTCTTTAATGCCTAATCAATCTCTTAAAAAATAGAATTATTTGGTACAGCTTGTTCAACACATTGGTTTTCCTGTGATGCGTGTCAAGCTTTTCATTCTTCTATTTGTCACACAGCTTGAAGTCAGGATGACAAATTGTCTGTTTCTTCACCACTAATGTTACACAAACATAAATCCTTATTCCATTAGTTTTGGTTCATCCATCAGAAAGGAAACCAAGTGAGCCTGTAAGAAGTGTGTGAATAAAGTAAGGATTGTTTCACTAACCATGATATCAAGTTGTTTAGGTTTCATCGATCAATGCACCCATGGAATTATTTAAGATCAGATGTCCTGATCAAGACTAAATGCTTGAGTAGTTTTGGTAAACACTTAGACGGGAGTTTTTAGTTTATGAAGAGTCTCTTTAAGGAACTTGAAATACTATGATCTTTCTACAACACCCTGTTCATTATGTCCTTTTGATTCCTCCTATCTCCATGCATTGCCACTCCTATCTCCTGCTTTCCTGTCTTTCTCATAATCAGCATCACCTTCCTCATTGTAATGGTAGTTTTCCTTCTGCAATAAAAAGGATATTATCATGATATAGTTGGCAGGAATTGAGTGGGGAATGGGGGATGGTTGGACTATATGTATTTGTAAAAGGTGCAAGGAGTGTGGAGGTGCAGAGTGGACTTTATGTGATGTTTGATTTACATGTTAATTAAACCACATCATTCCTTTAGCAAGGGTATTCATGTTAACTGATGCTAAATTTGAGGTGAAGTATGGACACCTTTATCATCTTTCGAAAGCATGAATACTAATTTCTTGGAGAGAGCAACTTTGATGCAATTCTTGCATATAAATACTTTAACCTTGTCAGTTTAGGGATGTCATAAGGTGTTATATCCTAAATTGGTGTGATTGGCAATTCATTGATGAATACTTCTCATGCAACAGGCACATTGTGGTCCTAATGCTTCCGGTGGTAAGAATGCGAACATGCTTAACAAACATGCTGCCCTGGCTTTTGTCCAACGAACATTAGCACGGTGCAAGAAATTTGAGGAGACAGAGAATAGCTGTTTTAATGAGGCTCCTTTCAGGGATATGTTTCTTTCCGTATCTTCTTGCAGCAGTGGTGCTGAGTGTATAGGCATTGCAACAGATGGAGAGGCTGCCAATCATTTCACTGCTGCCCTTCATCAACAAGGTACCTTAGCAGGTAACATAAATTCCACATTACAATATTCAGTCCATAGCTCTATGCATGTACATATAAGCCCATAGTTCAATGCAAGCCTGTTTCAGAATTCGCAAAATATGTTGCTTTTGCATGAACTTTCATATTTTGCCTCCGCATGTCCTTGGGGGTTTATGGTTAATGTATATGGATATAAATTGATATTTGGATACTAAATGATTAATCTCTCTCCATTCCTCTCTCTTTCTTTCTGCAGATTCCAACCCTGATCTGACCTCAAAACTAGTAGAAAGAGTAGAAACCTGTGACAAGTATTCATCAGAGCAAGCACTTGGTAAAGAGGAATTGTGGTCAAATAAAATCAGGAGGAGGGAATTGTTGCTTGATGATGTTGTCGGCAGTACCTCGGCCGCTTCATTGAGAACATCTTCAGGTCTTGGAAATTCTCTTATAAGTGGTACGAAAAGAAAGAGGAGCGGTAGAGACCGAGAAGGGAGGGGGCAAAACAGGGACACGGTCTCAATAAATATCATTGGCCGCGTTGGCCGTTCAGCTTTATCCAATGCGAAAAGTGAAAGAAAGAATAAGACAAAGCCCAAACAGAAGACGGCCCAGTTGTCTGCTTCTGTCAACAGCCTTCTTTCTACACCTGCAGATTTACCTAATGCAGATTTATGTAATGCAGTGTTGCTTTTAGACCCAAACTCTTGCAATATGATTCTTGGTGAAAGTAAGGATGATTTAGCTATGCCTTCAAGTTCTGGTGGGATGCAGGATGCGGCCATTGACTTAAGCAATCTACAACTACCGGAAATAGATGGCGATCTTTATGGTCATGGACAGGATATTGGTTCGTGGTTGAACATTGTTGATGAAGAGGAGCAGCAAGACCATGGTTTTGTTTGTCTCGAAATTCCTCAAGATGATCTTTCAGAAGTGTTAATATAATGATATAAAGTTGTCTTTTTATATTACAACGAAATATACATTTTTAAAATATACTGGCATTATTGTTTAGGAACAACGAATCATATCGTTTTCCTTCTGACAGCCAGGTCTGTAAGTAGTCTATAGATTCTTTAGGGGCTTTTAGGGAAGTTCATGAGGAGTAAATTTTTTGATCATAGCGTAATTTGCTCCTTTGCATTTCTGTTACCTTGATTGTACAGTTTCAAACGAGTAAAAGTAACTGTGGTTATATCCTGAAATTGTACATTGAATAATTAATGAAACCCTTTTTCAAAGTAGTGGGTGCTTTATTCACAATTTGACACTTAATTTCTATTTCTTTAAATGCTAATATTATGGTGGAATTTTCTGTTTCCTAATCATTGTAAAGTAATTGCAATCAAGAGATTCACGAACGGATGCATCCAACATCCTGAAAAGTTTCAGGAACTGCAAAGGAACTGCAGTTTGGGGTTATGGTAGCCTTATTACTCGCTACAATTTAACTCTGGTAATATTAAGGAGCAACTTGTGTCTATTTCTCATCAAAGGAAAACGATTTGTGTAGCCGTTCCCAACTAGTTTGGGACTAATGCTTAGTTAAGTCTATATCTCATCAAGTGGCCAAATCTTGGTTATTTGGGATTGGCATGAAAGCCTAGGTAATGTCTTTGAACTTGCATCTGCTGTTATTTACTAGTTGGAGGCTTGTACAGAATATCTGTTGCAGATTTCTTTAACTCTTATCTCATGCCATTACCTTGATGGTCTCATCTGTATGTGTGATTGGACAAGCTTTCCTTGGATTTGTATTTTTCTTACTTCCTTTCTGGGTTCAGTTTGGCATAGCGACTTTTGAAACTTAAAAAGGTATGAAGGTTTCTAAGTCAATTTCGTCACTGTTTTTAATTGAGGCGTTTAGTTACTATGCGTGTTTCTGGCACTCTGTGGGGATCAAAGTTTCTTGCTTCTCAAGCAAATTATTAAAGTTCCCATACATGTACAGTTAATTCATGTATGAGGTTGGTCCAGAACTTTTGCTGAATCCATATGCAAGTTCCATGCATATCTTATCACTCTCTTAGCACCTCATTTTCCAATTGAAAACAAGAAGTTGAAATCAGAATCTAGGATTGGCTATGGTCTTATCAGAGTTGTTTTGGTAGTCCTACAAAGTTGTCTTATATGCTAATCTGAAGGTTGTCTTATATACTAATCTGAAGGTTGTAAGCATAATTATGATTACTTAATATTGTTTTTGAAGTTCTACCTATACTCCTCCAAGATGGTGGTTATGGTGAATGAAGTTGTCGTTGCACTACCTAGGAGTTTTGAATACTGTTCTCATAGATGTCATAGACTTCTGGGTAGATATCGTCAAACACAAATTTTTGAATAACCCTCGATATCCGGATCAAACTCATTCATGGTTCTTTCTACTTGGGAGAATATAAATGTCACCCCTGGTTATGCATGGTTTGATATTTGGTGGGCAAGATTCAGATTATCAGCAGAGGCAGTACCTGTATTAGAAGTCAGAAGAAGGATCAGTACAGAAAAGCCAAATTGAAATCCCAACCAGTCAGTCCATCTGTTCTGGCTCTTCAATTGATCTTGTGGGTCACTCAAAGTTTGATTGAAGAGAGGTAAGCACGGAAGCAGCAACTTGTTGAGGTTGCAAGGTAAAATGGTTTGGCCTTTGGGCCAAAGCCACTTCCTGCACTGGGTTCCCCAATTAAACGAATTGGGTTGATCTGAGTAGGAGGAGGAGGAAAGGGTCAGCAGCAGGAATATGAACGGATGGAGTGGAAACCTCCGCCTCCAAATCTGTCAGCAGAGCTGGCTACTAAAGGTCAAGAGCTAGCATCCAGCCTGCAACTCTTTTAACTGCCATCCTTGAGGTAGTGACTTTATGCCACTCACCTGTATTAGAGCGTTCCATAGAAACGGCGGACCATGTCTCCTTTTTATGGTCATCTGGCTGTTCTTTTCTAATTCTGTCCTCTAATATTAGATGCATCTTTTTTATTATTATTTTCTAGGTCGGGGACGGGGGTAGTCATGATGAAATGGTAATTTTTAATTACCATGATACAGTTGTTAAAACTTAAAACTTATCCATGTGTCGGTGTCAGTTGTCGGTGTCAGTTGTTTTGGTAGTACTAAACCATGGTATCTTACCTGGGAGTTCAAAGCATGTTTGTGATTAATCAATATCGTTTGTGAAGTATTAGTTATATTCCCCAAAGACGGAGGGCATGGTGGATGAGATGTTTGCCTCTGCAGGTCAAGTTGTTGCAAAGCATTGGAATTTTTGGTTTCTTGTATCTCGCCTTTTCATAGAGTTTGTCTATTATTTTCTAATTCTACCCTCTAATCTTAGACTTTTTTAAAAGATTCATGGTTCTTTTATAAGTCATAACAAGTCATTCCTCACTACAAACATATCTTTGGGTAGTTTTTCTGTGAAATATTAATTCCAATTGCCATGCAAGTGATATCAACTGATGTCTGAGGAAGTAGTGGAACTTCTTGTCGTTAGAGCTGATTTACGGGAAGGATTGTCATAGTATGTTGCAGGTTCCTTAATAGAAAATCTCTTATATATAGAGTACTTTGATATTTAGAAATTTCGTGTGCTTATCGAGCAAGTAATATGCAGTGGAAAAGGATAGGTAGTTGTGTCAAGGGATCTTCCCACAAGAAGTTAATCCTGTTATTCAAAGAGAAAGGAAAATCATAATTTTGTTCCTTGGACGTAGCGACTGTGCAGTATATAATAGCATTGTAATATTATAAAATACTATAATATAGTATACTAATGACCATCATCTAAGTTTTGTGATAACTGCTAAAGTGGAGCCTATCTCCGATTCTTGATTCTATTTGTTCCTATGTATTTTATTTTTTAATCGTCCACTTTTTTTACTTTATAAATGTAGTTTTGCTTTCTCGTGAATCAAGACTCAATGAGACAGGCATGTTCATCTGCAAATTATAATAAAAACATAATTACTATCCTGATTTAAGCAAAATCAAATTTTATTTATATGATTAGAAATGTTACCCTTAATTATAATGTATTTTAAGTTTATTAAATTACAACCATGTAATCTGGTATTTATTATAACTAACAAATGTTTTAAATAATATTATCATGAATAGATATAAAATATATATGCAATTAAATATAATATTTAAAATTACATAAATATAATTTTGTAGTATTTAAAATATAATAATTAATTACAAATATCAAATCATTAAACTTAATCTGATAGAATATAAAATATATGATAGTTAAGTGTAGCATTTCAAATTATATAGATATGATTTAATAATGCTTAGTTTATTTTAGAGGAGGAGGAAAAAAAAAAAAAAAAGCCATTGGGGACTAAAGACCAACTGACAGGAAGCGACAAAGGAATCGGCAAGAACATGAATGTGCAACACAAACCAAGCATTTATGGGCAACTCCAATGACAATCGATTACAATGTCAGTTTTCGTAAAATTAAATCGTTACAACAGACCACACAAAAAATGAATGATTTTGCTGTGAGAGGCCAATTTACATCACCACCATCCGAGGCCAGTCACAAAAAGAGTTTTCCTATGGGATTTCTTTTTTTAATCCGTCCCCTTTCCATGGTACGCACACCCACTTGCAGAACCCAATTCACACTGAAATATAACATTTCCCGGCAATAATGCAGTCTGGTTTTTAAGCAGGACCCAAAAAAAATAAAAAACAACAGTGTGCTTTGTATAGGAGCTACCGTCCGTCCCAATTACTTCTTGAGCCAGATCATGGCAGGCAGAGACCACACCAGCTGAAGAACCTGCATGCCAACTGCCCCACTC
Source organism: Calamus simplicifolius (assembly GCA_900491605.1). Taxonomy (NCBI): domain Eukaryota; kingdom Viridiplantae; phylum Streptophyta; class Magnoliopsida; order Arecales; family Arecaceae; genus Calamus; species Calamus simplicifolius. The sequence continues at coordinate 1,123,205 of UESW01004076.1, forward strand.
GATGCCCAATATTGTATTTTCACTACCCACGCAACCAACCATTCAATCTCCGAATGAAATGTGTTACAGCATTCTGTGAAGATCAACGGACAGAAGGAACTTCAGGAAAAACGAAGTAAGAAAGCAACAGCACCAAGACACCTGAAAAACGGATGACACAACGTGTTTTAGATGCAGGAGAGGTTTCTGTAACCAACTTATAGAGACATCGTAACTCACGGTGTAGAAGAATAATCCAATTTTCACTTCCAATAAATCCAACGCATTGAAAGAATGAATTGTATATTTCACGTTCTCTAAGCCATCTTCAATGCCTGTTGCAACTGGGCAAATGCCGATGGATGAATTCTGCTAATAGCAGCATTAAAAGAAGAATCCCCATGAAAAGCTGCACATGCTTTAAGATTTTCTCTCAGTACATCCTCCAATGACAACTGCTTGATGGGATCTGAATCTTTTATCTGATCACAGAAGATAATTCAATCAAAAACAACATTCGGAGCTCTGAACTTTCTTCCTAACATCATTTCCTTAACATATTTAAGTTCATCTACAGCAACTATGTCACCCCTCACCTGTCTTCTCCTTAACTCCTTACTTGCAAAACCACCATATGCAAGACTTTCACTATAAGGACCACAAGAACTTGTCGCCTCACCACTGCAAAGGAATAAAGAGTGCATAAACATGCATGCAGAAACTGTAGAAAACGTCCAAAATAACTCCTTAATTGCAAAAATGGCGTCAACTCCTAGGACATATCACCTGGAATCTTCCTCACTTAACTCTGCACTTCCTCCCAGAATAACGCTCGTACAAACACTACATGTAAAACAACTAGCATCATTATCTTTACAGAAAAAGGAAACACAAGATAGGTGGTTCATTGTTCATTAAGAAAATATACCTTAGGATATCATCGAGTTTATCAATGACTTGAGGCACTCTTAAAGTCAAAATAATAGAAAGAGCTAATGCATAAATCTTTCTCTGTATTGCAGTAGCATTATCCATCTGTCAAAATAGAAGGAAACCAGGTGAGAGCGTGCCAAAAAAAAACAGTGTGGAAGGATTTTATGAAGAAATTACAAATGTAAAACGGAGGTCATAAGACAGATCATAGTTGCAAACATAAGAAACACTAGTGCAAGGTACATCATGGCCCCTTAACACAGTTGCTTTAGTTGAGGCATAAGGATCTGTTTCCTTTTTCTGTTATGCCATCTTGTGGCGTATGACCTGAAGAATAGCACGTTCTCAGGTCTATGTGAGGATAGTGCCAGATAGCAGTCACTCCTGCAACTGAGAAGGTAAGTGGGCTCTGAGATTTTCAATGATGGGCCATGTTCTACAACTCATTCAAAAATAATACCCTATGATCTCATAAATGAATTTCTTCAGAGGAAACTGTTTGATTCTTGTCTTTTATCACGTAGAAACCAATGGTTTTTTCCTGCTCATTTCAAGGTTACTAGGTCATATTTTGGCTATTAAGTATATGTGAAATTTCAGTGAAGCAAAGGTAAGAGTACTTATATAGACATGTTCTGGCACTGAATAAATAAAAGTACTAGCCTTTTCTGCTAATAGAAGACAACAGCCAGCCGGCAGGTCGTTGCTAAGTTACTCTTTTTCTGACACTCAAAATGTGTGTGTGTGTGCACATGTCTCACGACAGAGATAATTTGACATGGCTGCGCTCAAGTGGCTCTCCATTCATATCCGGCCAGATCTAAATTGGACAATGAGAGTCTCGCATCAATGATCCAAATCATTGAAGTGACTAAATTGGTGGTGGCGGGATAAACATCATTTTCTGGTTTCTCATATCAATTAGCACTGTTATCACCCTCTTATATAGTTAAAATGGTTTTTGCTTTCAAAATGATTATAGTAAGCTAAGAGTGAATATGTCTGAAAGTTCATTATCATCCTACAGGAAGGCAAAAAGAATGTGGTTGTTCTGAGAAACCACTTGTCTTACTTCCATCAATGCTTCATCTACTCATTTCATTGAGCATTTCTTGAGGGGCATATATCATACTCAGGACTGACCACAAGAGATCATGGTGTTTATGAATAATGGAATTGGCTGGATTTGAATCCTTAGGGGGACCTGTGTGGGTGAGCATTCAGTCTTACATTGGTTGTGCGCTAAGAAAATCTTTAATACCATACAAAGCCAAAGAACAAAATAAAACCATAGCTAGCTTTTTTTGGATGAGGTTCTAAGTTATTTTTTATTAAATAAAAATAATTTAGTAAATTTAAGGATAGAAGAACGTGATAACCTACGAGTAACAAATGAAAATAAATATTTTCATAAATTTAGCATGCTAGAAGTTAAAAATACTTTGAGCAAAATAAAAAAATGTAAAGGCATTAGGGCCAAATGCGATGCCTAGTGAGATTTGGAAAGGCTTAGGAGAAATTGGAGTGACGTGGTTAACCAATTTATTTAACAGGATTGTAGCAACTAAAAGAATACCGGATGATTGAAGAAAAAGCATATTAATAATCATATACAAAAATAAAGGAGATATTCAAAACTATGCAAATTATAAAGGGATTAAGTTGATGAGTCATACAATGAAATTATGAGAGAGAGTAATAGAAAATCAAATAAGAGCCGAACTTTGATGTTAAATAATCAATTTAAATTTATGCCTGGAAGATCGACCATAGAAGCTATTTATCTATTAAGAAAATTGATTAAGAGGTATAGAAAAAAGAAAAAAAAACATCATACAGTTTTTATTGATTCAGAGAAAGCATATGATAGAGTACCTAAAAAAATAATATGATGGATTTTAGAGAAAAATGGAGTTACCAAAAGGTACATAGAATTGATAAAAGATATGGATGATAGAGCAATAACTATTATTAAAACAAGAATAGAAGAAACTAGTGAGTTTTCAAGTACTGTAGGTTTACATCAAGAATCTGCCTTAAGTCCATATCTTTTTGCACTAGTTATGGATGAATTAACCAAATATATGCAAGACGATATTTCATGATGTATGTTATTTCCGAACGATATAGTGGTGATTAATGAAACTAAATTTGAAGTAAATGCTAAGCTAGAGATTTGGAGAGAGGCTTTAAAATCTAAAGGTTTTAAGAATATTAGAACTAAAACTGAATATATGAAATGTAATTTTAGTAAAAATAGTAATACAAATGAAGAGACAGTGAAGATTGCACGCCAAGAAATATCAATGAGTGAAAATTTTAGGTATTTGGGATCAATTATCTAATAAGAAGGTAAAATAGGTGAAGATGTGAATCATAAAATTAAAGCAGAATGGATTAAGTGAAGGAATGCTTTGGAAGTTTGTATGATCGACGCATCCCATTAAAATTGAAAAAAAAATGTATAAAACTGCTATTATGCCAACTATGCTATATAGAACAGTGTGTTTGAGCAATACTGAAATAACATGTGAATAAATTAAGTGTGACAGAAATATGCATGTTAAGATGGATATGTTGTAAAACTTTAAAAGCAAGAATTATAAATAAACATATACGAGAAATGATAGGAACAACCCTAATTGAAGATAAAATAAGAGAAAATCGATTACAGTGGTTTGGACATATACAACGAAAACCTTTCGATACTCTAGTTAGAAAAATGATCTTTTAACGGTCCATCGTAATAATAGAGGCAGAGGTAGACCTAAACTAACATAGACAGAAGTAATTAAGAGAGAAATAACTATTTGTAATTTGAGTATCGACTTAGTCTTGAATAGAGCAAAGTGGAGGAAGCAGATTCATGTAGCCAACTTCAAGTAGTTGGGTAAAGGCTTAGATGAGTTGAGTAGAGTTGAGTCCTAAGTTATTTCCATTACCATGGCAACACCGAAATCTTGAAAACTTCAAAATTCTTCCTTATAGCTGCAGACATCTTTTGCGGACTGCTTCTTTGCACCTTAAAAGGGAAAAAATCTCTTACTTCTTAGTAGCTACCTTTGGTCCTTTGCTGCACCCTCAAAGAAGTGTACAACAATCGTCTTGCAATTGATCTGAAAATGGTCTCTATACTATCAAAGATAATCCTTATCCCTTAATACACAATATTATCGAGCAAAAACCAACATATGCAAAAAATAATACAAAGTCAAATTTATTGATATGTTCAACAATAAATCAAGGAGAATAATAAAGAATAATATATTGAAAAAAAATGATATGTTCAAAAATAAATAACAGAAAGAATAAATTGCCCAGCCAAACAAACAACAAAGATGATGGCTATAGAATATGCAAAATTCATGAATAAGATTGTGCATACCACAACACATAATTTATTAGATAGCAGTAAGCCCATAAACAATAATTAAATAAAACAATGCTATCCATGGCCGTGGATATTTGAAAACCGAACTAAAGATATGGATTGAGCAAACACCATTTCAATAAAACAACTCAACTCATCTAAGCCTTTTCCCAACTACATAGGGTCGGCTACATGAATCTGCTTCCTCCACGACTAAGTCAACATTCAAATTACAAATAATTATAACTTTTTTAATTATTTCTGTCCATGTTAGTTTAGGTTTACCTTTACCTCTATTCTTATTATGAATTATTAAAAGATCACTCTTTTTAATTGGAACATCTAAAGTTTTTCGTTGTATATGTCCAAACTACCGTAATCGATTTTCTCTCATTTTATCTTCAATTGGAGCTACTCCTACCATTTCTCTTATATGCTTATTTTTAATTCTATCTTTTAAAGTTTCACCACATATCCATCTTAACACCGTTTCAATACAATAGTTCACTCAATAATATAACAAAGCCATAGAAACTCCAGCTGAAGTTCCATAGAATCGAAGAAAGAATATAATCATCACACTTGAATTGAAAATGTAAAACTCAAAATAAGCATGATAATCAATATTATTATACAATAGAGAATAAAAGTACTGAAGCAGCTGGCACAATCATACATACAAATAGACCATAAAATTTAAATGGATAGTTAACAATGTGCAAAGGCCATGCATTTTTTATGTTGTTACCTTATCAATCCATATATCAACCAAACAGAGAAGCACATTTTGGCTAACAGAAAGCCCTGCTTGCTGAAGCGCCATTGCAAGAGATGGTTCAGATGTTAATTGGGCAAGATAGTTCGTATTCATCACTAGGACTCTTGCAAGAATCGCTCCAGCGCATGCACGCACTGCTGTCCTGGAAGGATTATGATCATCTTCTCCACTCAAGCATATAAGAATGAGTTTCTAGAAGGTACCATGAGAATGAGAAATTAGGGGAACGAACTTAGTAAGGCTTATTTGGTGCCTCTCCAAAATATGAAACAATATGAAACCCAAGTACCTGAAGAACTCCACTTATCAATGGAGGCGCCTCCGCAGGAAAGCACTGCATATAAATTGAACTTGATTAATGTGACACTTAGAAACAACACCAATATAGCTATGCATAAATCAATATAACTATTGCACAAGGACAGACATTATCCATAATCACAGGTTTCACCAAGAATGAATTCTGCTTTTGGGGTATCAGGTAGCAATTTGACAATTCAAGATGTGGTTCTCATCCTAGAAGGCCAATTGGCAGGCAGAGAGCTTATTGGTAAACACATAATTTAAGGTAGATGAAGGACGGATCTGATGGTAGGCATCTCTATTTGAAAGCTAGCTAGTCCAACATCCTTCACAAAAGTCTGAAAGCACTAGATTAACATATTAGGGAGCCATCACAATGTCAAAACCAGGATAAAAAGAAAAGAACTGCATAAACAAATTCAACCACCAAAGGAGTGCTCATATCCTAGGGCCACTAGGAGACTTTACAACACTGAAATGCTGACTTGCTCATCAATTCACTAAAAAAAGAGACTTGTTCATTGATTGACAAATATAAGGCAAGATGGAAGCATACACTGTTAAGATGGACTTAATACAATGGCCAAAAAAGAACACACATCATCACAACAGTCACTGAATGTCTAATTGCTTCAGCTAATACAAAACAATCTAAAAAAAAAGCAGTCCCAAAAGAGGGCTCAGGTGACAAAACAAGGACACAATTGGCCACACCATGAGGTAATTATGCCATCATCATTAATTTCTCCAAATATCAGATAATCATAAAATGTGTGTTGAGCAAGAGATGTAAGAAGAGAAAAATAGGATCAAATAGGTTTTTTCTCTTAAAAGTTGAGAAATTAATACACCATCCATAAGAGGTTAAAAAGAAAAGCAAGAACATTGTATGAAGTCTCATAATTGAATGTCAAGCAACCAAAAACCTGTGACACCTCAGTTAACAAAGGAGATGAAGTAACAGCCTAGAACATCTGAAAAGAAACGTCATACTCCATTCTTTTAGGTGGATCACTCATCTACCTCTGACAGTTTAGTTGTTTAACTGTTTTCTTTTTTCAAGTAGAATATTTTAAATTAAATGCACAGCACAAACCATTAGTTGGCTGAAATCTAAAAGTAAAGACAATTGATGGGAAAAAAAATACCTGGACTAGAATATCAATCACCGGAAGTGTTGAAAGCAGTCCCTTGTCATTCACATTGCCAATGATACCATCAAGCAATTTAGCCAAACTTGAAGCATGCCTGTTCAAAAATCCAGTTCCGCCAAAAATTACATAGTCCTCAATGATAATGATTGCCACCTGCACTAACAATTAATCAGGTTTAACAACCTTAGCAACATAAACATAACAATCTCGTAAAAATCTTAACCATATATCATAACTATATTGTGAGAACCAAAAAGTACAAAAATCATCCAAATATTGATCAGGTGCTGAAAAACATACGTAAGAAATTCAGTTCTAATTAGCCTTTTACTAGTGCAATAATAGCAAATAATGAACATACTATTAGTAATTTGTCAGCACTTAAATAATTGAGCATTTAAGCTAAAATTTCTCCTGCTTGCGAAACCTAGCGTCCCCTTTTAAAATGCTTGATTCTGTGTAGATCCTCTAAGCTACAGACAAATCCGAAGTACATCTTTGGTATCCCATCCCACAGCAAAAATATCCTATTTCACATGATGTCTGAATTTTAACATATAATTTAGGGAACCACTTAGTATACCCGATTTCTTAGAGCAAATTTAGAACTCAAAAAAGACAGAACAAATGCCAGAAAGCCAAAAAGGGGGAAAAAAGGAAAATTATAAAGTGTGTGTGCATGTGTGTGTGTGCACAGACCTTTTCATCTGGCATTTGACTCCAATAACATTTCAAGATTCGTCCCTCTCTATCCTCGTTAGCTAAGGATTTTAATAAAGGAAGAGGGATTCTACTTTCTATTACGTGTCAACCAAGATGTCATTAGAGGACAGCTTAGATTTCAGGAGTGGAAACTCAACCCCTTGATTGCTCTGAGTTTCACCGTTTGCAGAGAAGTCACTTGGCATTGATTATTGCATAACAAATTGAAAGCCAAGGAATAGAGCAATAAGGAAAAGTCATTAGCAGATGCTTCATAGAATCAGCAGCAATAATGTGGGATTTTCCGGGCGAAAAAAATAAAGGTTTCAAGTAAAGCAGGGGGGGATTTCTAAAGAGAAGAAATAAGGTAGGAAAATAAAGAAAAAAGAAGAAAAATGGGCACCATTGCCCCTGATGAAGTGTTTGGCTAAATCGCATTGTTCTTGTCATTTCTACATAAGATGGGTCTGATCAAAGTTTCTCTAGCAGAAATGGTATTTAAGGTTTTTTATTCATATACTAACTAATTTATTGGGTTTTTAGCTAACTAATTGCCTCATTGCAGACATCTTGTTTGGTATGATTAGTGTCTAATAGTCCTATTTTAGTTACAAGTCAGCATGACCAAGTTCAAGAATTTACATGATTCAATATAAGAGTAATTTGGGTGTTTTACATATGAGGCTATATAGTATCCAAGATCTGCAACTTTAATGAAGTACCATTAAGTCTTAGGAAATAATACCTTACATCTTATTGAAAATATCGCCTTATACTGAGCGAAATAGAAAAAAAGGATTCATATAGCTGACCCCAACTAGATCTCGTCATTGTTGTTGTATATAGCAGCTTATAATCAAACTTTAATTCCTCCCTTTAAATTTTTTTTTTTAAATCCTGCTTTAGGTTAAAATCACCTAAACTGCAATTCCATAAAAATTCTTTAGGTTTTCCTCTTATCTTTAAAAAGGACGGATCTTGACATGATGATAAGGTTTCTGCATTGTGACTAAGTGACACGAGTTTAAAACATGCAAACAGCCTCTCTGCAAGTAGAGATAATGCTAATCCTTCCCAGACCCCGCAATGCCAAAAGCACACTTCCTAAGATGCCCTTTTCCTCTTTTTAAGAGAATGGCTTGTATTTTGTGGCTAACAAGGCTGCAGCCTAAAATACATCGATTGGTCTTTCAAAAATGATAGAATTCCAGTACTAGCAAACATATTTGAGGGCCCTCAAAAAAGTGACAGTAGTTAACCTCACAAGAATGTCAATGCTCGGGGCTTCTAAGTCATAACTACACCGTTGATTAGCTTCTTCACCAAGTCATCTTTCTGTTTCAGTAATGCTTCATAGTCGTCATGAAGGTAAATGATAATTACATAATAGGACTGCATAAGCTATCATCCCCATGCGGTATTTCCTCAACTAATATGACTCATTCTTCAACACAGACCAAATTCAACTGTTAACAAGAATCATAACAAAATCTTACATTTGGTCCCAAAATCCTTTTTAATACCCTACAGAAGTCCTGGTTCCCGCTCCCCTACACCTACCATTGTTCACCAACTTCCCATATAAAAAACATCCAATATATGCCAATCCAAAATCCAAAGCTATTTTCACAGATTTCTTTCCAACCTAAACCTCCTTAAAACATGTAGACCTATTTCCAAACTTTAGCTTACATCATGGAGATGAGAGGGAACAAATGTACACCAAACAAAGAATTTGGCCCTGAAGCTGCACTGATTTTATGATAGTTGAGACAAAAGCTACTAAGAAGTGATGACCGGATGCTAGGAATGTCTATACTTCAGCCTGAAGGACCTATAAGACTAGAGAGGCAAGGCCCATTTTAGCTAGGCTACTGTCTAGTACCATGAGATTCCATGCAAAAAGGCTGAATCTAATTAAAACAAAGAACAAACATGTTTGGTAAGGAAGAAAAATCAAATGGTCACAATCAAATGTATTCCATTCACAATCTGCAACAGGAAAATAATGCAAGATCCAGGAATACAGAAGGTATTATGGGCACAGACATTATATATGCAAAAGATCAATCAGATGGTGAATCCAAGTGAACACATAGTTAAGAAAATTTTGATGAAAAAAAATAATTCAAATACGGTCAAGCTGCAGCATTTAACTTGATCACTGACCTTCAAATGGTCAAAACTTCTTTCAATAATAGCCACTAGATATGGGAAAAAATCTAGCAGTTGGGGCAAAATTGAAGAAGCATTAGAAAGTGTCGCCTCCCACAGCTGCATAACAAGATCATAATGAAAATTAGAAACAAAAACATCAGTGCACTTAATAAACTTGAATTTTAAAAGCCCAGTTCAATTCAACTAACCAGGACACTATCCTCCAGAAGATTGAGAGAGTCAGGGTTTTCTATATCAATACCCCTTTGTAAGATAGGTAAAAGCATGTTATAGCAAATGGATGATTGATAACCTAAAGAACACACAAAATTCCGGAGGGCTGCTAGGAGTTGAATTTGTAGTAAACTTTCGCCAGTTGATTCCTCCCAGATCTGATAATATTTAAAAAACCACAAAAACCACCTCATGTGAACAAATAATATTGAATGGACATTGCAATGAGAGAAGGTAGGACTTTCAAGAAAAATTGACTAGTAATAAGCCAGCAATACATTACCATATAAAGTCTATTCTTGATGAGTGTGTACCATCAAAGGGACAAAGTACAAATTCAAGTAAAATCATGAAATGATACTGCTCTTGTGATGTCAAACAGTAGTCTAGTATGATGAAGTGAAATCTAATATAGATATACCAAATGAAAATCAAGGTTGTATTCCGCCAAGGAAATGGATTCATTACAATTATTGTAAACTTGCATAGGTTGTTACTTGCTTCAGTCCATTCTAATTTTCAAGTTGCAGTTCTTTGCAGACCTAGAAAAACTGATTTTACTTCTTCAATATTGCATTCTATTATGGGATTACCTTTGCGTTAAGAGTTAAGACAACTGACTGTTTCATAAGTAGTGACTTTCTAATTGTTTGAGAAATTCAAGTTTTGACATATCATGTTATGAGGACCACCTAATGGAGTGTACCTACAGTATGAGAAACTGAAATGGTTTAATAAAAATTGAACAAAAGAAGTAATAATACACCAAAAGTTCTGCCAGATCGTAACATTCCTGTGGCAAAACTTTTTCTTTGACCATTACACATTCTGAATCTCACTCCATGTATTCACCAAACTGAATTTAACTGTAACAGGGTCTGACGAGGGCACAAGACATTGGTTCCCAATAATAAAATGAAATTCTTTATTTATGTTGATAAGTTATCCTTAATGGAGAACTTCATTCAAACAACCAATGAACCAGTTAAGAAGTGTGAAAATTTGTTTAACCATAAGATAAAATTTCAAATTGGAAAGTTGAACCCGAACATTATCATTTCTATTACATGAAAGAGAACGTCATATGCCATCACACTTGGAAATCAAATTTATATGGAGCACGTCAGCAAAGACCCAACTTATACTCTCTTTATTAGGGCCCTCTTTTAATTTCCTCATGCATAATCTAGTTCACTTTATCATTTGCAATATGTACCTTTAATAATGTCTTCGTGAAAGCATGCAAGTTCAATGGTATATCATTATTAAACCATACATACTCTAGCAGCCCCATTTGAAGCACAATGCTATGACTAAAATGTTTATATGTATTTGGTTTTAGAGACCAATAATTATCCCCTAAATCAAAGCATTAGAATTGTATGATCAGGTGCAACTCTACATATACTCTACTGGCCCAAGCAAATGATGATCTATGAAGAACCTCAAGTCTTGACCAATTCTTCTTCAAGTCTTGACCAATTCTCTCCATCAAGCATCGAGAACCAAGCAGGCCAAAGAATTGGTCTCTAGGAGTCTTCTCTTTCCTAGTCTTGGTACATCCTTATACTGAAGAATTTATGTCTTCTCTGTATGAGTGGTTTGGTCTCCTAAGCCAGCAATCACTAATAGCAACAGCCAATAGGTCATGGTCACTTCAAAACTCACCGTTCCATCATGGGAATTAATAGCAGACATTATGTACTTCCCATGGAGACTGCTTGCTCAGAATGGCCCCACAATCAAATGATAGTCAAAAACAGGTACAAAATAAGAACACTTTGTCGGCAGTGAAACAATCTCAAATAACAACCTCAGGGCAACCATTTCAGATGAGTTCTCATGATTCAGTTTCAGGAAACATGGGGAGAGGACATAGCATTGGATTTGAACATCAAATTAACATGCAAAGATCATGCGATTACATCATTGCACTATGCAGGCTTGGTAAAGAAAACATGCAACTATGCATGCAAAATGGTTTCACAGACCTTCAAAACTTATGTTGTGATGTATACAGAATGAATAGGCTTTCCATTCAACTATGCAGAAACAAGTGCCATGACAAATATGTATACTAATGATTTTTAGTATGACATTACCACATAAAACATTTCCACTGTTCTACATATGTAAAGAATTAAATAACAGCAATTGTTGTTCTATGTTGCAGAAATATTAAATCTGCATTTACAGGAGCTTACACAAACTGAAGTCATCAGTCAAAACTCAAAAGCATACCTTGTGGAAGAAATCTGCCAACTGACTTGCAAATGGAGCAATTTTCTCACCAACATGTTCAATCAGTACAGATATCAAATTCAAAACTTGAACCTAAAAACAGGAATTAAGGAGGTAAGTCTCTATATACACAAGCAAGCATGCACAGGTAAAGACATTGGAATGTTCATGCAAGACCACATACAAGTTGAGAATAAAAGCAAGTTATGGAATGAGATGAATGACCTTTGCATAGGCTCATAGTTTTTCTACCCAAGAAAGAAGATTAGGAAAAGTTAAGAACACTCATAGACCCAAAAAATGAAATAGTTCAAGAAGATTGCAACAAAGCAGACACAGGAGTAAAGAAAGACAGAAGCTATACATGGATATTTTCTAGTTGAATTTTTAAATGCTATGTCAATGCAAGTACATTTCAAGACATACAGTTTTAGTTGCTGAGCACATCCTGAACAGCCTTGAAACCAAAATAAACAGATAACACAATAAAATTTTGGATGAGAAGCCAAAACCAACCCACTCTTAGCAAAATCAGGTAAAATTCAAGAAAAGGGGAACAATAAATTTAAAAAAATCAAAAATTTGGCAAATGCAAATAGCACAGCTGGCACATCTTAGCATCTAACATATCAAGCATGCTTTTAGGCACAAGTGTTGGGCATACACTTGTGAAAGTAGTTCTTGCTAACAAATTGCAAGCTAGTGTCATGCAGTGGATGTGAAGAGTTTTTTTCATTAATTTGCTAGTAGCCCTTTTGTCAGCTGTAATTTTGTATATGTTGATTCTAATTCTATCATAGCAAGAATAGCAAGAAAAGATGCCTGATGTAAATACAAGTTTGGGCATCAAAATTTAAAAGGTGCATACGAGGCATGCAGTTATTCATTAATGGTTAACGAGAGACGATAGCATTTACTCCTATTACAACAATGTTCTTAGGCTCTGTTTTAATGCCGAGGAGTGAAAGGGAGAGGGGTAAAAATGCTGATGGAAAAGAAATATGTGGGAATTTTCTACCGTTTGTATGCGCTCTGAAAATCATATTGAAAATTCTAGAGAAATTTAATGTTTGATTGTGCTGGTTTAGCAAGGGATGATTTTGTTGTTATCTTACCCAATTCATGGAAAGGACTTCTGATTTTTCTTTCCAAACAAACCACTGTCTTTGGAGAGGAAAATTTATACTCTTGAAAATTTTCCTTTGAATTTCCTTCACCAGACATTGAAAAAGTATATTCCCCTCTAACAAAATTTCTTCTTTCACTTTCTTAGTGAACCAACTTTAACTTATTTGACAATGGTGCAATGCTGCCACAACACATACCAATTGGTAGGCATATAATGATAAATTTATGAAAGTAGTTCGTGCAATAATCAACAAGGCACTAATCTAAGCTTCACCATTTTGAATCTTCTAACATCAGCTATTAAAGCAAACCATAGGAAGTGAAAGTACTTGGTTTAAGTTTCCCAGGGAAGGTCTTAGAGAACACGCCATAGATTCCAATGTTCACATGACCTTAAACTTTTAATGTGTAATCCTTCCTTTAAGGAAGCCTGTACACAAGAGCCTTCAGCAAAGCTCCAATAGCCTCGCTTCAATGCTTTTTGCACAACACAATTGACCTCAGTTAAAACCTGTCCATTTTGACTTGCTCTGTCCCTCAATGTCTCTTGCTTAAATACAAGCACTCAAGCAATATCAAATTAATATTAAAAATTGAAATTTCAAATCCCATAGACTTTTAAGAGAGCATTCTTTCAAGTAACAAAAGCTGTATCTTTTCACTTCTCCACTAAAGGCTATACCTTTTAAATATCATCAAAATCATCGCAACATGCTTACACATGACTACAGCAAGACGTGCAAATTGGTACCACCAACAACATGAATTTGAGAGAATCTAATAAATGGATATTTGAGCTCATGAGAGCTTATTGTTTTGTTTAACAATTACAGCTCCAAAAACATTAAATTCACCCTCTCTCACATGCTTCCACTGACTTATATTGCACATTAAAATATATTCATTTTTCAGTCTTACTAGAAATGATGTGAACGACTCAGAGTAGAATTGCATAAGGACATGAGGCACAGGTCTATAAATACCCCTATTCGTGCATAACATAAACCTCTTCAAATGTATGACAGGTAAGAGGAAAAGTATGTTTAAACATATTCATCAATTAAAAAGATGAATTTCATAGCCAACAACCCAAATTTCAAATATTTTATCAGCTAAAGTAACTGTACCAAGTGTTAGCAGTCTCCAACAACAAACAGCACATTCTGATCCATTCCATTGACAATAACGAACATCATAACCAAGTTTTTAAACCTTGCAAATTAATCCACCAATCTAAAGAAAAAAAACTACAATATGCACGATACATCGTTTTTTAGGAAATGAAAGAAATTTAATTGAAGAACAGACCTTCGAATCAAATTCTAGGGCATCTCCCATCAACTTGAAACATAAACTCCAACAAGTTGGTAGAAGTTCAAAAAAATCTTGTTCGGAGAAATTAGTGTCCTGAACAAGATAGCATAGAGACCAACAAGCTGCCAGCTGTAAAAGACACAAGCAGATAATACATTTAATGAAACAAACAAAACCTTCATGGAGTGTCGATGAATGAAAAAGGCACCACAGCAAGTTATTTCAATGCAAGGATTCAAGTCCAAGTGGGAAATCGTGCCAAATATTGGGACAGGGCATCATCTCAAGTGTTGGACAGGACCATTCCACCATTGTCCCAATATCCTATTCAATGCATCCAAGATATCCCATCCTACATATTGGGATATGGGACAGCAGCTGTCTCATTCCATGGGAAAACTAGGACACCCCTTCCCGCAAGACTTGAACCATTGTTTCAATGTTTCGAGTTGATGTTGTACTGTTAACAAATCCAACCTTTTGAAAGGCATGGTTTAGGACAAGAGAACATACTCTAACTGCTATATCATTGTCTTGAAGCAATTTGATCAAAGCATGATACACCAGCTTTCTAGTTCCACCTTTGATCTACTAAGAAAAAGGTAATCATCAGAAAGCAAAGCATGAAAAAATGGCAGTTTACCAATGTATAGACCATACTAACTAGAGAAAGAAAGAGTTATATGGGAAAATTGAAAATTGTTGCGATATAGAATGCACAGTATATTTAATTGAGTGGCCAGTCCATGATAATCATAATTCAATTGGAAACAGAAAAAGAGAGGAAGACAGCCTTATGTGGTATAACCTGCCAAAATTAAGGGCAAACCTTCAGAAAATCAGAACCAATAAATATCTCCTTTTTCTTAAGAAGGGAGATTCCAAGTTATTATTGAAGCATGATAGACAACTTACATTGTATAGTA
The DNA here is from genome assembly GCA_900491605.1 of Calamus simplicifolius. Classification (NCBI taxonomy): domain Eukaryota; kingdom Viridiplantae; phylum Streptophyta; class Magnoliopsida; order Arecales; family Arecaceae; genus Calamus; species Calamus simplicifolius. Next base: position 1,138,424 of record UESW01004076.1, read on the forward strand.
GTTCTTACTATTGAATCAATAATAGATGATTATAGTCAGTTAACTCAGTTAACTGTAGAGCATGGGAAAGCTGTCTAGACTGGAAACATAGGGACAGGTTTAACCTTGGCTCACCATCAATTACAAGAGCAAATGAACTTATTCAGAAATTGATATCTTCAATGTTTGAGAAACCATTAATTTCGGTTCAAATTAACATCATAACTATAAGCATGTAACCTAAAAATTCAATTATGATATTCATACCGCATTATTCTAAAAAAGCCATCCTAGTGCATAAGGCTCCTGCCGAGCCACTGCAAGGTCTGAAGAGGTCATATGTATATAGGCATACCCATATAATGCACACTATATTTGAGTCATGCAATAATGGCATGACATATAACCCGACGTCTTCATGTCAATCAGCAGTGTGGATGAAGTGCTACGTATTGGAAGGAAACAGTTCCATCAAAAACATTATGACCTTTAACCTGATGTGATCAACTCAGTGTCATAATATATCAAACTAATGATATGCTGCTGATATTTTATATCATGAATCAGACGTAACTACGACTAAATGTATAATAGTTTCTGCAGACTTATTTACTTAAATCAGCAGCTTAGCCGGCTTTATGCTACATAGGATATACAATTAAAAAGGGTCCCAAGACAAAATAGGATAGCTTGAAAAAGTTCAATCATGGAAAGGATAAAATCTAAAACATACAAGAAACCCTCGCATATTTTAATTTAACTTTAACACAGCATATTTCATGAAAAATATGCTCTTCATAGTTGATGTATTATTTTAACTCATTCCACCATAAGAGTACTCATTTTATTCATGCAGCTTAATTTATGAATTTTGCAGTACATGTTGATAAAGTAATGGATTCCATCAAATGATTATGCTCATCAAATTATAAACCAAGTATAAAAAACACTTAAACAATCACAATTGATCAGTAAGCTAATTACGTGACATTACCAGCAGTGCCACTGTGCTGAAAACATTTTTTTAAATATCAGTGCTGGTGGGCATAAGCCAATAACCCTGTGGCATGGTGCTTTTTTCTATGTGATGCTGTGCTGGCACACATGCCACACAATGCTGAAATATAAAAAAATAAAAAAGCTAAAAATATTTAAAATCTTCTATGTGAGCAATCTGGCACAGACCAGCATGGCTGATGCTTGAGAGTTGAAACCATGCTGAAACTACTACTGAATAAAATTTGACATGTTTGCCTAATGACAAGACTAATATGTAACAGCAATTGACAAATACGAGAATGTTTAAGATCATTGAGAACTAGATTCAGGCATATAAGCCAGAAAATAACGAAGGAGAATGAAATCACAAGCTACAAATGATCCCTTGGATAATAAAATGTGCTTTGTAATAAAGGCAGCATCCAGAAATGGAAAAGAAAAACCTAACAAAGCAGGGCCAAGGATAAAAACTTTGAACCTCAGAAACCCACTGTCCAAGAATTAATGCAATTTTACGATGAATGATGCGCATATTTGGATGGTCATTTGCAAGCTCTATTCTTAGCGATCCATGGTACCTGCACATGAATAGGAAGGATAGAATAGATTAACACTATAGAACACCAATATATTTCAATAATAATCCTCTATAACAACAATTAAAGGAATGTGAATGATGATGAAAGATGTACAATATCTCAGAAAATTTATAGACAGCACAAACAAGGTACAAGATAGGGGATATGTATGCTAGTTATTATGTAGCACACATGCAAGCGGAAATACAATTCATAGCGATAAGCAATAAAAATTTCTGAACAGGTTTGTAGGTGATAAACAAGCGGAAATACAATTCATAGCGATAAGCAATAAAAATATTTCTGAACAGGTTTGTAGGTGATAAACCTAACAGCTATACACCTCAGACATTGCGGTGTGATATATTAGTGTTCTATAACAATCAAATGTGAAAAATTAATGTAGCATACGCTTTAAAAAACAATTAACAAAGGTTTTCTTCCTAAAGGCATGTAGGTTATTACAGATGGTTGCCTCAATACTACCACTACTCACAAGTATAGCACATTTGCAGATGCCATCAAATTGGCATGGTGTCCAAATATGATTATCCGTATATCTGCCTCAAATTATTTGAAGTCAGGTCTAACATTCAATATGCATGATTCTAATCAACAGAAACTTCAGAGTTCAGACCATAGCCCCACTGTGACAATCTCCTCCACAACAGTCTTGAGCAACAGGCTTTATGGTACCAATGCTGTCAGTCATGATTTATACTTTACAGTAATCAAAATTCTGTCAAGATGGTAACAGCAGCAATATCACTGGCATATATAAGCATGCTACAGTATGGGTAACATGTGCACAACAGAGCATGAGTTGTCAGTGTATCCAATCTATGTCCAATAGTTTTCATGACAAATCTCTTAACTAATTTGTGTTGTTGAAGTAAAAACTTAGATCAATTTATACGATGAATGCTTGAAACCATAGATTTAAAAAACAACTAGATCAGGAAGGAACCACAGGTATCATACTATTCGATGGTGAAAGCAGCACCAGCACGGATGCTACGATGCCAACTAGTAGTATGTGTCGATGCTTATTCATGGCACCATGCCAACTATTAGGGGTGGGGGCCAGGCCTAGGAAAAAAAGTAGAACTCAAGACATCGGGTCGGGTCGAGCCTGAGCTCGGATCAGCCATAACTAGCCCAAGCCTGGCCTGGTAAATCTCCAAGAGCTTGGGCCCAACCCAATCTTAGCCCACTGAAAACAATTATACATTATGTACATAAAAGCACAACAACAACCAATGGATGCTGTGGTGGTTAAATTGTTGGTTTTTGAAAAAACCCAATTTCTCTTTTATATATATATATATATATATATATATATACATATATATATAATGTACATATATATATATAATATATTATATTATTATTAGATATTTTTTGGGCCAAGCCAGGACTATTTTTTCTAAGCCTGAGCTCGGCTCAAAATTGAACGGCCCTATGGGCTACAAAAGTTAGACTAGGCCCTAGAATTTTCCAGGCTGCAACAACCCAAGCCCATGCCCGGTCCTACCAACTATACCAGTGCATACCGACAATTTTCATCTCTTTTTATAAAGCTAATTTCAAAAAATGCCATCATTACTGATATTGTACCATTCCACTGGATAAATGGTATGGGATTGACTAGCGACACTTAAAACCTTCCTTGAAACCAACATTTTTAAGAGACTGTGCCAATGCCAATGCTGGTAAGCAGTTAACATGTGCATGTGCTGGCACATGGCATGGGCCAGCAGGGGCTCAGCACAGCCAGCACCTCCATCATAGCTTGAAACTACAAAATGCAAATGTTAAACAATAATCAACATATTTATGTAAGTGATTCTATGATGCTAAGTTTCTATAGACTAATTAATGACAAGCATAAATAACCTTTCTAGAAAGCAACTCAAAAAAAAAAAGGTATAAGGACAGATATATGCAGACTGGCTAAACAAATAAAGAAGACCAAAAACAAATATTTTTCAAAATGATGATAACGCTACCATTCATTGAAGTTGAGGTAACTAGAAAGCTCATAATATGCATGGCCGGCAGCACTATAAACTGCATCTTTTAGAAGCATTCCAGGAGTAATTTCGATTTCTAAAGGTGGGGAACAATTCGTTGCCTCGTGAAGAATGGAAACTACCACAGGACCAAGAAGCTGAGAACAACATGCAGAGATTATATATTTTTCAAATGAAAATTAAATATATAGATTGCAAAATCATCAAAAGAAAGAAGATAAGTGCACTACTAACATGTCTATAATTTTCAAACAGAACAATAAACAGAGCTTCAGCACATGGCCTCAGTTTTTCTGCCCACTGAATCATATCCTGCTCATGGTGAAAAGACTCTGGACTCTGATACCACTCATCCAAATCTTTTGTTGTATAAATGAAATACCTGTTAAAAAAATCAATAAGCAATGCCTCAGGAAGTCCCTAGTAGGGTTAAAAACTAACTGAATATATTATGAGGGTCTTAAATATGTAAAAACAATGAAAAGATTGTTAAACCACTGCATGTACCAATCAAGCAACAATCAATAAACTTGTCTTTATAAAGAGATAATTGACCACAATTGAAGAGGGAAAAAAAAAGGCATGCTAGATCCAAGAAAAATAAGCTGAACCACTGAATCCAACAGAACCAGACCATTATTGTCCCATTCTTCTACATAAGAGTGTATTTTATAACCAAATTTCTTTTCTAGCACACACACTAACACCATCTAAAGAGCAGTTTTTAGGACTTGAAAACAAAATGGATATGTTATCCATCAACACTGCAATGTGCCCAAGTAAATGGATTAAAAAACTCACACTAATTCTGTCAGGTTTTATATAAATAGAATCTTTTGTAGCAAGATGTTACCCAAGAGAATTCAGAACCTTTTGTGCAAACATGTTGCACAAGAAATTCAGGGCACAACAACAGTATCAAAAAAAAAACGTCATCAGAATATTTAGCTGATACAAGATATGATCACTTATCGGGGTTAAAAAATTATACCATGCCTATATTAGCCATTAAAACAAAAGCAAATGTACTTGCTATAAGCATAGTTCAAGATGTTAAAGGAGTAAGAGAGATGCATGCTCAACATAGCAAATATTCTCTAGAATAAAAAAAAAAATGTTAAGGCAGCGTTTGGTTCATGGATTGCAAGATCTCATTCTGTCATCACATCACCAAGCATGTGATTCCTAGAATTCATATGCCCAGGCAGGTAGGATATCCACGTTTGGTTTGTGCAATAATCGAATTGCAGATTGCTGCGTATCTCGCATTGACTTTGGTTAACAAGCCAAATTACCAGAAATCTAACTAAAAAACTTGTCAAAATTCCAAAAATATCCTTATTTTCTAAAAAATTAAAAACAAACCAAAGCATAGCTATATTTTCAAATATAATAATTATATATTATAAAAAAAGATAATTAATACATAGTAATAGAATATAATATAAATATACAATATATTTGTTATAATTATATTATATAAAAATCATGTAATATTATATTTTAATACAATAACTGAATATTTACTATAGTAAATATATAAATATATTTATAATATAAAATATATATATTCCTAATATATGCTATTTATTATTTATAAAATAATATAATATCAAATAATAATATAATATTATTACAATAATAATAATTTAATGATATTATTAAATTATTTTTATTGTAGTAAAAAAGATTTTATATGGTAAATTTAATATTTATAATATAATATTGCACAATATTAAATTTTGCTAATATATTAGTATACAAAAAAATTCTATAATAATTACTAACTACAATCATATTAAAATAATTATTATATATGATTTAGCATAATATTTTTATTATTTATATTAATATGTAATAAAAAGTTAATTAAATTGTAATATTAATATTAAAATTATTTTATTATGAACGTGCTATGTTTTGAGGGGTAACATGAAAAAAGAAAAAGAAAACATCCCCACCGCCAGTAATATGACATTATCTAGGCTCCTGGAGGCGTTCAGATTGCCACAATTATAGCAATCTAATTGCCAAATCAATGTTAGATTCCCAACAACATTTCCAAGTATGCTAAACCAAAAATAGCAATGTAACATTACCACTAAAACATTAATGAGAATCTTTAAAGATTCCATAAACAAAACACCCCCTAAGGCTTTCGGAGGGAAGTCATCTAGTAGGCATTTAAACAGCAATGTCAAGTCAACCAAATTTTTATGCCCTGCATCATGGATATGAAGGTTGGTGCTGTGAATTATCACCAACATCAACATTAAATAACAGTACCAAGAAAAGCATGCCTTACAAAACAAGTGCATAGGAAAAAATGATTTGAGTGTCATAATTATCGATCATTTCAAGGTGTTGTTAAGCATCACATCTACCAATCAGTATGCCATTTTATAATTTGAAATTGCTAACAGAAAGAAAATGTCAACTGCACAGGCTATACCCCATACCGGGCATCCTGTACTGCTCCCATACTTAACCGAGACTCGTTAAGAGAGGCATATTACTGAACCAACCACCGTATTACGCATATTGACAACATACCAGTATGGTACCAATATAGGGTTCAATGCTAAGATCATGAACCTTGCTTCAAACAAGTCCAATTTATGATCTCAACAACTACAGACAGAGATCTGCAACAAAATTAAACTACTACAGTAAATCTTACAACAATTTAGATTAAGACCAGGTAAACAAATGCCTTAAAAATGCAATTTATATTTATTATCAGATGAATATAAAATAACTTAAGCTAAACATATGTAAATGACTTAACCAAATACAAAACTAAATCCACTGCTAAAAGCAAAGAAAAGTGCATTTTACAACAGCAGACTGAAAAATATGATTCTAAATAAGAGTATGATAGACTCTATTGTGTGAGGTTCCTTGAAACAATTTAGAAATGAAGAACAGAAGTTCACAGAGCCCCACTAAATTATTCAAAACATGGGTCTAAGAAAAAGTGAAGATGCATAAAAGGTTCAAGCAAGTAGTTACCTTCTTATCAAAATGTTACACAGCAATATTATACGCTCACTGGGCAAAACAGTTTTAAGAATGTCACCAACAGCCATGGCAATGCTCTTCTTCCTTTGCTCTAAAGTTAGTGATACCTCACTTCATTAATCACACGACCAGTGAGGGTTGGCTTGTACTCTTTACACTCCAATATAGATTTGATCATGACCATGCATTGAATTAAAAACTGCTCAAAAGATGCAACTGCGGGTTCAGGACTTGTTATCTTGTTCAAGCAGAAGTCCATAACAATTGGAAGAACAGATTGGTCACCAAACGAATAAGGATGTTTGCATTGAAAAGCAACCAAAACTTTCATTAATTTACTGCATGCCCTCATTGTGAAGTCGCATAATTTAATTTGCCCTTCTATGAACGAAGAGTCTGCAGAGTTCAATATGGTCAGTAATTTAAGCAAACAGAGATATTCTAAAGTTCCAGACGATTAGTAATTTAAGCAAATGGCAATATTCTAGACTTGCGTAATGACATAAAACTTGCTGTAGCAACTAATCAGTTTCTTTCCCTGGATGACTAAAAAGAATAACAAACAAATGGACAGATTAAGCTATATATATATAAGGAGCTAATTTTGCAATGATATACACAGATATGGATAGGCCACTCATGATCTTTTAGATATACAAGTAATCCATCATAATTATATAAAACGTACTTAATTGTGGACAACAATAACAAATAAGACACAACAAGCAAGATCTTATCGCAAAAAAAAAAAAAAAAAAAAAAAAAAAAAACTGAGCAATAACTAGCTGGAAAAAGTTAAAACCAGGACTCAAGGCAGAGAAAAAAGCGCAGGTCAAATTACAGTGGAAGCAGATCAAAGCTATAGTTCATGGAATTAGCAAATTGATGTGGTACTTTATGTCACCTACACTTTGTAATTGCAAGATGAAGCAGTCATTTCATATCACATACTTGTGCATAATTAGCGAAAATGAACATTGAGTTGTTTGAAACTTTGACCATTAGAAGGTTAATGCAGCATTCCACATGGTTCACCAATCAGACCAAGTTGGGTATTCCAACATCCAGCTTGAAAAATAATCTTCCTAAATTGGACAAGGTAACTTGATTATAGCAGTTTGATTAACTGGGTCACTACACTGGATTAACAGAATTGCTCAGTTAGTGAACCATGAGCATCGAATTTAGATTTCTGTTTTCTGCATATATTACCAGCACATGAATCAGCATCAATCCGTTAATGGATGGAATATTAGCATCCATTTTTCTTTATTTCTCCTCTTGCATCATTTCTTTCATCATAGAAGTTCTCCTAATTGCAGTTCCTGTTAATTAAAATTGTGTACCGTAAGAATTCAACTTGTAACAGAGCATACCAAAAAGTTGATCTACATATGTCATCAATATATATATATATATATATATATATATATATATATATATATATCTATATATAAACTCCCTTTTCCAGCTAATGGCATCATCAGAAATAAAGCAAGTAAATGACCATTCTAAGGATCAGCATTGGATTGCTCCTTGTGGATTAATGAGACATTGACAGTCAGAGGTTCACAAAGGCAGACCAGAAATTCAGCATGTTTGTTTCCCCACTTTTGCTCTCTAGAGTTGAGTCCAGTATCCCGCTACCCTCTCCCTTGCCCCTTCTTTAAGCACGATTACTGACCACACCCTAACCCTCCCCCCATCCCCAGGCCACCACCCCAAACCTTGATGCTCCCTGCAACCCAACCCCCAAAACACACACGCACACGCATGAACGCGCACACACCCACCCACCGACATGCACACGCACAACACTGTACCTTTTTTTTTTTCCTTTTTTTTTTTTGGGGGGGGGTGGAATGCTAGGATTTGCATGGCATAGGGCACAAGAATTCAGCAGCTCATCAACAATAATTGCATCTTTTAGTATGTGGAAGTTAAAGACAAAAAGCCTTCTCACCTCAGTCATAAAAATGTAATCATGCACGATGAAATTGAGGGCCATAATAAAATAACAATTAACTGTCCAGATGAACAAATCCATTATAGGATAAAATCATAAAATAAAATTAAATACTATCCATGGCTCCCGCATAAACCTTACAAGATAAACTAGATTCTTTAGAACTTCCATTCCATCTAACCCCACAGCTATAACTGCAGAACAACCATAAATAACTCTACAGAAATTGACAAAGATAACACAAACCCTAACAAAACTACCAAATGTAGGATTTTATTGCACATTTAATGCAGCGATGAGAATCAGGTATCATAACTTTTTTTTCCTCATATAATCCTATTTGGCAAGATCATAGGTGAGATTGAGAGCTGAAACACCATCCATAGTTATTGGTCTCAATTTTTTTAAAATTCAACATCATATATACACACTTCCAACTGAAGAAACAAAACTGAAATTTCAGTCAACATCATGGCCATGCTCAAACAATTGGTGAATAAACAATATCCAATTTTCCAACATGCAAGGACGTATTCTACAGAAAGCAATGAGATCCACTTGTGCAATCAAGGGCAACTGCACTAATGAAAGGGGGCAAAGCATCTTAAGAAACCAAACTTCAGTTACAGAATAAGAGGAAGAATATAGGGATCTGTCGGTGAACTTTTCAAGGAGCAACATGCATGAGACTACGATATAAAATACTAATGAGATGATATAGATAAGATCCACATTGTGGTCATTCTAATTGTACAAAACATATTCCATCTGAATAAATATCAAATTTCACATCTATAACGAGGGCAAGATGCAGAAAGAAAACCCTGCTCTTATTTCTCAATCATAAAAGATGGACTGCTCAAAAGATTTGAGCTGAACATAATGCTACTGACCAAAAAAACCTAATGTTTGAAATTTCCAAGTTCAGAAGTGAAAATGAAGCAATCTGCCACCAACAAAAAGACTGTTATTATCCCTTAGTTTCACTTAAAAAGTCATCAAGAAGAAACTAAAATTAATCAAATAATGTGTACTAACAGAGCTGACTCTACAATGTCTAGAGCTCACAACATCGATGGAATCAATATTAACAATGACATGGCTGCATGAAAGGACCAGAAATGTTGTCCCACAAGGTAGTATCGCAGGAAAAAAACATAAAGATGATAGAACACCCATTAAACAATTTTTTAAAAGTAATAGCGAGAGACGTATCTTACAATATGACAGAAGTGATTGAATGGCATTCAAGAGCACAGGAGAGACTTCCTTGACTTGCCGAACCTCCTTAAAATTTAAAAGTGTATGTTATAAAATTGTTTTGTAGCTCTCATATAGTAAAGTGAGTTATATATGAATTTAACCACAAAAGGACAGCCACATTTTTCACTTCAACTGTTGCATGATACCTGAGCCGTTGTTGTATCACTTGAGTGCCCAGAAATAATCAGTTGTCGAATTATCTTCAAACAAAGCAACCATCTTTCACACATTAAAAGCATATCATTTTGTTGTTCCCTTGTGGAATTTGCGTTAATGCATTGCAAAAATGCAGAGAAATTTTGCAGTATGGTCTGCACATCACTCTTCCAAAGGTTCCAAGTATATTCGAACAACTGTGAGGCTATCTGCATCAAAAAATAGATGTATGTTTTACAAAATTAACACTATCACACCTTGTATAACTGCCAGTTGATACATTCATGCTGGCAAAAAATTCAGTCATAAAGCAAATACTCGATTTTAGAACAGCTAATGAAGAACACGGCAAACTAAGGTATGGTACTTTCACTTACATCTTAAAACCTCTGGAGAGTTCTTACTACTACTCATAGCACTATCAGAGCAAGAGAATTGTAGAAGCGCACACCAAGACCAATGTCATGTGAACAATAGTAGACGGTAAGGATCAAAGAAACTAATTAAACCTAAGTGTCCAAACTGTACAAATCAAATGTTCATGATGCCATGCAATTTCAGTCATGATGGAGGTTCAAACCCTATTCCAGCATAAGCCATTCAAACACCTCAAAGCATGAGCTGCATATCAATCTAATCAAATGGTTTTTTAATGCAAATTCTGCACTATGATGGATATAATTACATCATTACAGCCACATTTTTTTTTAATCATAAACAAGGAAGGCAAATGCCAATCCAAGATAAACCATTTGCATGCCTTAGAACCTGAAACAGGATCTTGCAGACCAAGTTATCATGGTTCAGTGTTATGATGGGAATCAGCACATAATGGCTTTATATATTTCTTGGTTACAATTATCTTGGCATATGCCCTTCGGGAGAGCTTTTCTTCTCCTATATAAATCTTGACCTCACCAAGAGGCATTTACCTAGATAACTGACTCCAATGAATTTTTCTTTTTTCAGTTTTCAGTTTTTTTTTAATCAATTTTCACCAAAGGACATATCCCTAGATACCAGCTATTGGCTCAGCTCTGGAAGAATCTTGATTTCTTTCTTCAGCCTTTTTATTCTAAATTTTGTAGAAAGGGCTCCTCAAACTGTACAGTTTTTGTGGATTCAACAAAGCAGCTGACCACATATTATAAACAATGGATCCCAAGAAGGCATAGAAATTGTCCTATAATTTTCTGTATATAAACTATATGGTTGCAATCTTGGACAATACCACTTAATACAGGACATACCAAACTGTACCAGTGGAGTACCAAAACTTGGTATGCCCCCCATATTGAGTGTGTCAATATCAAGGTCTGTACAGGTTTTATTGGTTGGGCATAAGATGGTGCCAAGTACTGAGATCACAAACCTTGGTGCAACTAGATCCCATTGTTAATTTCATTTTCAAGCATAGCAAAATCCAGAAGCAAAAACTAGTCAAGCATAGTTCAAGAGTTTGCAGCAAACACAGATCAAATAGCAAAACTGATTTCTTTATGTAAGAATCAAGCTGCCAATCATCATACAGCTGGTCCGCTTTCTCAGGAGCCAGTAAGATGAAGCACATGAAAGTAATAAGGGTTGCTGACATTTGGAGAGAAAACGCAGGAAACATATCCTTTCAAATATAGTCAACAGTGCACAACTAAAAGGAACTAAAACAGACGAACTTAGATCCAAGTTAAATGTTGCCTAATGAGAGATTTGACAATCACATGTCACAAATAGCATAGCATTATAGACACCATTTTAGAAAGAAACAAACTATATATTAATCATTAAAATAGACACGCCTCTGAAAAGTTTCTCTGGTCTGAACCAAGACAAGACATACCTCTGAAAAGTTTCTCTGGTCTGAACTAAGGCGTTTTGTTGATAGCTCTTTTAAAGTTCGAAAAAGAACCATAAAAATCCTATGCGAAGCAAGCAAATCAGCAGTCTGGAGCTGTTGCACCAAGCAAGAGAAGAGCTCTGACCTATGAACAATCACCCAGCAAATATTATTAAAAGGACATTTTCGTTCAACTGCAAATTACGAGGCTTTACAATGGTCACGAATAATAAGTAAAATTATGCAACACTGGCAAAGACGATCAAAACCATTGCTCTAACACGAACAACAAAACAGAAGTTGAACATATTTAGATTCATAGATAGTGGACTGGACAATCAAATAAGGATAGCTAGATATGTCCATAGCTTCATGCTGCTAAGAAGATTCCAGTACCAATAAAAGTTCTGACCTAAAAATTTGAGCATTAAATGAATATAACAGTATATTAGCTTAAAAACACTAATGTAACAAAAAGCAGGAAACCTAAGTTGGATAGATTTCAATTAAGAAGTAGTGGGGTAAACTATCAATAAAGGGTAAATGTAAATAAATTGCTCTGTGAAAATTTGAGGAATGAATGAGCACAACAGTAGATTGCAAACAACTGAGCATACAGGATAGCACCTCAAATTCCAAATGACCATGATACCAAAACAGATGATTTCCATCACACCCACAGATAAAGAAACTTCCCTATTTGGCTATGTACTTTTTCTTTTTTTTTTGGAACTTTGATCTCAATGAATATTTCTACTAGATCAGCATGAGAAACCTAGTTAATTTTGCCGCAAAAAGAGGATTTGAAGTCCCAGCACTTCCAAAGCTATTCTCTACTTTAGTTTTGCCTCTCTTTTCCTGCCAACATATAAAAGAAAATCAGTGAAATGCAATTTTTCTCCCTTCTCAAAAAAGAAACTGCAATCTTTGTCCCACAACAGTCAACCCTAAGCGAGCCCTCAATCTACCACTCATTTTGAGGTTGATTTTAGATCCACCACTAGTGACTCACCTAAGGGCATCTTCAAGTCACAACTACCTTACAATGCCTTTTTGAACAAGCCCAAAATCCCAAACAATGTTTCACAATTAGGACTCCTTGCGCAATATTAGAGGTTGTTGAACACCATGGATCATAATCTTTACGCCCACCCATCACTTGTTGTATTATTTAACCTATCATGTCGTAAGTAGCTCATCTATTCAAGCTCATTATGCATTTGTCTCATAGATATGTCTGCTTGTGTATTTTAGATAAGCACAAAAAGGTAGCGCCCACACATCTATGAGCATCGTATAAGCCAAATCACTGCATTACCCAGTTATGTTCCTAACAATCTAGGGTCGTGGGTGGGACAAACTAAGGGTAGACCTAACCTTTGACATTTTTTACACAAAGTAGCTATCGTAGGAATCGAACCCAAGCCAATTACACTTGGTGCAATGTCCCCATATGAACATCCTAGAAGCAATCCCCCAACACCAAACCCCCTCCAAAAATAACATTCAACATTCAAATGACAATTATTCATAAGACAAGCATGGTGGCATGGACAAAATTAATGCTCCACCCTCTCATCGAAAGCCAATACAAATTCAAGTAATCGATGACCCATAGGAAGCAGCCTTAATTCCCATGAATCCTACAAAATCACATGAACAGCTTGGGAATAATAGCAAAGGAAATTGGTGAACTTGAGGCGTCTCTATTATCTAGTTAAGAAATGGGACTGACTATTCTGAAAAAACATGGATGTTCATTGGGATACTAATTTAGGCACCAGAGCATCTTTGGAAGCATCAATCACCCTTCAATAACTGCAACTGCAATCAACAAGCCTAATTTAATTCATTAATTAATTGGACATATATATCCTTTTCGTGGTAAATAGATCCTTTTTTTTTCATTGTTCTTTCCAATCAAGAGTTGCATCTTACATACAGTTAGCATCAACCTTCTTCAAATATTTTGACAACATCTAAACAAAAAATCAATGTTTTATGGTCCTTCCTCGAGATTCTTCAAATATATTCTTACTACTACATCACCAAACCTCCCATGCTCCTAATTGTATGTGCCCACACAATCACTTCAAGACCATCTATTGCATATGCCCACACAATCACTTCAAGACCATCTCATTGAATGGTTACTAGAAGAGTTATATCAACTCTCAATTTAAATAAATTCATCCTCTATTCTATTGCCACTTCTCACAAACTTTACCTATAATATACTATGCTTTAGTTTGACTTTATTATGGCCCTTATCCACCATATATTTTTCTTTCATGACTCCAACTCATACTTCGTCCTTATCCTTGTCCTAGCAATTAGAACAAGAAAATGTAAATCCATACTGGGTTGTCTCAAAAGCCAATAGCTGACTCGTACATGCAAAACTGAAGACAAAATGTTAAGGTGAAGCCTCAAAATAGGTTCACTCTAATATTTGGAGCACCAATCATTCCACCTTCTTTCTTACACCCGCCTTTCTTAGCTGTCGTTCTATTGCCTGATACTTATTGAACATTTACACCCTCACTCCATGTTAATGAAAACCATGTGCAGCTTATTTTCAGTTGTTACTTGGCCAAAGAGCAGAAATGTAAGCAGATTGTTAAATGTGGTTTTCCTGAACCTATTTCTCGCATATAGTTCTTATTCAACAAATTCTAAGAATATCCTCTTCATTTTTTTATGGTCTGAGTACAATTGAAGGTTCAAAAAACGAGGTAAGTTGCTATCCGAAGTTTTAAATACCACCAGAACAGCAAGGTACCACAAATACTAGCAAGCTTCCGGTGCCAGAATAAGCATCGGATCACAGAAACATAGCCATGCAGGGCATCCCAGCTGGGCTGGATCAGTACCAGCAGATACAAACTCCTGGTTCAGACAGTACAATGCATATATCATGCATCTCAATGGAAACAGGTCGGCACTAAACAGTACCGAACCCAATATTTTTGGTTCAAAGGTGCCTTGATCAAGACATCTCAACCAATTTTTTTAAAGGCTTCAAGTCACTAATGGGGAACAAGGGGCTATCTAGGTACTATGATTCCTTTAAGCATCTCATAAAGGACTCCTAAGGACCCTTTAAAAAAGACATTCCGATCTTCCTATGGAATGGGACATGCCACTATCGCACCCCATCTTGATATTTAGAATGAAGGATGTTCTAGGACATGTCAAACAAGACATTGAGATCATTGTTGTTCAAAGTGCTAAGCGGACCTAAGCGCAAAAGACTCTTGAAGCCTAGGCACAAGGCACAAAGCATAGGTGCATGTCTGAGTAAAGTGAGGCACGTATTTTTAAAATAAATAAAATCATTCATGTAAATAAGATTTATAACAAATAATAGAAAAAAATTTAAAAAATCATAATAATAATATTTAGCCTCTAATTTTCATAGAAAGCCTCCTCTTTCTTAACTAAAATTTGTTGTCCCTTAATGTTTTTCCTCCTATTTCTCAGAAGATAGCATAATTTTTGATGTTCCAATGCTTTGTCATCTAATTTTTAGCTTTTTTTTATAGAGTAAGGAAATAATTGTGTATGAAATGGTATATGACAAAATCAATATAGTTTAATGAATATAATAAATTTAAAAAAATATTATAAATATAGCTTATGAAAAAAGGCACACCTTTTGCATCCAAAATCAGATTAAAAATATAAGTTTTTTCACCTTATATGCGCTAAGATAAAGACACATCGCCTAAGATATAAGAAGTGCCTAGCATACCATAAGTGCACCTTAAACACACCTTAGAACATAAGAAGCGCCTAATCCTTAGTGCCTTGCGCCTTGTGCCTTAAGCGTGCCTTTCACAACACTAATTGAGATGATGGTATGACAATCACATTCCCACACTTGGGATAATACCTTGTCCCAACATCCCATCAAAATTTGAAACCATGATTTTTTTTTTTTTGCTCTTATTACGGAGTGCCAACAAACGGCAATGAAGAGCACACTTCATTTAGGTGAGGCCCTTAGATCCCTTTTTTTTCCCAAAATCGGCAAAATCAGAAAAATGGAGAAAATTCATGTCTTTTTTTTTTAGAAATGTTGTAGGATGGACAACACCTTCAATATATTTTTAATGACTTATAAATTTTATATTAAAATATTAGTGAAAATAAAATACATGATATTCTAATATGAAAAAATTTTAGCATGCTTGCATCCATAATATGCAGATGCTACAATTTTTATGGCTGGAATATCTTTTTCAAAATATTTATCATCATTTAATTTTTGTATAAAAGATAATTAAAAATACTGAAATATTTGAGCTTGAGATTGAGATAGAAGTATTTGAATCAAAGCAAAGAAAATAGAAAAGATGACTAATGAACGATTCGTGATGGTGAAGATCCTACACCTAGATGGGTGGTTGATCAGCAATCTCAAGACACAAATGCTAGATGAGCCAAAAGATTCTTCACCACCAAAAAGAACCATCACGAAGTAGTAGGATTGCACAACATAAACATATGCACAGAGAAGCGTATCTCACCCACCACATGTGAGACCTAACAAGAGATTCAACAAGACTCTTGAGAATCCTAATTAGTAGTTTGATCATCATATGTTTAGATCATGGCTCCAAGGCTAGTCAAGCAATACGAAGGGCAATTCAAATGACATTTATAAAGGGAAAGCACCAATCATTGATTCAATTAAGATAGTCAATGAGATACCAATCCATGGAGATGACAGCGAGACTTCGAAGACATCAAACTTCGGTTTGCCCCAATCATCTAGCGAAAACAACAACAATGATAATGACAATTCAAGTGATGGATTTGAAGGCCAAAAGGACAAGCTGGGCAATTTGGAGATAGTGGCGTTGGTTATTCTCAGGGACTCAATCCATTTTATAAGAGAGGGAGAATTTATATACACCGTGCAAGATAGAGACCACGCAAGATACAGACCATAGGGTTGGATGAAAACTAGATCTAGTAGGGCCCCACTATCCTACAATAGGAGAGGATCCAAGGACAGTACAGCTAGATGCACACCGAATTGGAGTTATAGGAATAGATGCGGAGAGAGGTTGGAAGCTCAATTGCAAGAAGCTATGTTTAGGGTAGGAGGATTATATGCACGCATGACACATTATAGAAGCTAAGCTGATAGAAATGATTAGACAAGAAAAAAGAAGATGCATAGTACCAAAAAAAACCAAGAGCTATTACATACATTTGCAGGAATGGACATTAGCAACACATCTGTAAGTGTATCAAATAGACATAATGAACAACAAGCTCATCATATGTCCAAGATGGATCTCCTAGTGCATCAAATAGACAAATCGGATATTATGCTCCATTCATATACAATCTATTTGATTTCTTCGACTCGCATTAATTCCTGAGATCCAACTTTACACATTACCCTACATATGGATATGAGTATAGCCAAAGATCATAGTATGATGCTACTTCCTACCATCCTAAGCAAGAATGTCCTAGCTCCTACAAGTTCCAGATGTACACACATCCACGGCATCAAGAACTAGAGTTGGATCATTATTCAACATCTTATGACCAACGGAGACAGGGACAATATCTAGGCATGTATAATGTTCCAGGTCTGGATGACTAGGTAAGACCAAATGTATATGAGAGCCATTGCCATTCTACATGGAATTAGGCATATAAAATTAGTTATTATGATTTTCTTTTTACAATACTATATTATATTTTCCATTCTTCACGTCTGTATGTTGTTAGTTAATTGGTTATCGAGTGTCAATATCAGTATTGGTAGTCAAGTATCATATACCCTTAAAAAAACACCACTTAGACACTAACAAGTGCAAAACAAAATCACCTAACTTTCTTTATAATATATAAACCAAAAATTCATGAAAGGACAAAAAATATATTTTTAGCCATCTCAGTATGGAAAGCACAAGGCCCTCTACAGCTCTACCATCTGTCAGTACAGGACAGCCGACCGCCGATATTTGAAACCTTATTGCTAGTTGCTATCCATAGTCAAAAAAAGCATCAGCCGCTACCATGAGAAGTACTAAAAGTTAACAATAAGAGAAATACGATGCTATATGTGCCATCATATACAATGGCTCCAAATCAGGTTACCTTCTTAGGAATGACATTGGGAAGGCAAAAGGAAGACTAGTAACAAACAATAGTCCCCATCATAACACTGGATGGATAAATGAGCTAGCAAATGGTAATGCAAGACAATGCCAGCAACAAGGATGCTTGATGTTCATATTACATGTTTCCTGCTGATTTAATTAAGTACATCTATCAGATTCCTAGATTTTTCATCTTTTTACAGCTTCATGCAACAAATATTCTACAGCATAGCAAGCAAAATGGACTTCACAAAAGTTGTTAAAGAGATAGTATTTTTTCCACTGATCAAAAGGAGGGAAGGGGAAAGAAAGAGAAAAATAGATGCAATAGAGACATAAAGGCTTTAAACAGATATATAAGGAAGGTTTAAATGTATATAAATTTTAAAATTGCAGCTACTAAATTTATTTATGGACTGCAAGTAATATGATCTTGCAAGAAAACAATAAGCCAGAACGTACCATTCTTTTGGATAATCAATGCGTGCAATTTTGGAGACAAGAACAGCCAATTGAAGTGCAATCTGTACCCAGACATATACAAATAAAAAGCTGAATTAGCAGAGGTGTGCTTCTTCCCCTGATAAAGAAGCACTTAAAATAATTTGAAGTATTCATCTAAGAAAAATAGACTTAAATACCAAGTTAATTATCTAAAGACATGTCTAGATATAACCTATCCAGCTTCAGTAAGATTAGTGTCTTAAATAGAATTGCAGCAAAGCAAGCAACATTGATCTATATCAAAGCTTAATATTTATACAACCGCTGAAAGTACTTTCAATTGTAACCTGAGCATTCTCTTCACGTATGTGTAACAGCAATTCTTTCGAAGATGAATCTTTTCTTCATTGCTGATGCCTCTGCGGAAGAGAATTATACACCATACAAGATCAAAAAATATCTTTGGGAAAAAGGAAGCGTGATTGAGCTATCAACAGCATAAGGTGATATAAACACAATCCAAAGCAAATGCGGTAAAATAACAAAAATGGCATATCAATGAATTTGAAACACAAAATATATATAAGGTTATCTAATATGAGCATAAAAATCAGGAGAAAGCTAATAATTCCCTTCATAGCAAAGATGGTGATTTGAGGATTTTATCATCTTTCTGCTTTCTGTTGTGGTCATTATTGATGTTACTGACCTAGGCATCATCATCTTGGCCATGTCTTCAACCTAGATTTAAAGTTTTGCAAGTGCTAATTTTTTGATTCTTCAACTTCTCTTTTGCCTCTACAGGCTACAATTTAGTAAAACATCTTGCACTTCTCCTTCATCCAGTGGAATTATGTTATTTGCCCCTTGTTACTCTGTGCATATCTCATAAGCTTAACATAACATAAAGAATCTATTTTATTTCTCTTAAAATTGGTTTTGCTTGTTTGAAGGCAATACATGTCTCTGAATTTAGTATTTGTAAGTGCATGTTCATTCGACGTTTTAGAGCTGGTGTCCAGGCGTCTAACAAAAATAGAGCAGTCTCTTACTTTAGATATGCCAACCAAATCATCTCTCTCCAAGGGGGATCAAGGAGGAAGTAAACGGTTCGCGATTAGTTATTTTCAATGTATACTTAAATGATTATCAATCCAACCAACTCTCTCTCTCTTCCATTTTTTTCTCACTATTTCCGTCTTCCCCTTTTGCATTTTCATTCATATTTGTGTTCTCCCTTTTTACTCCATGCAACATATAAAATTAAAAAAATAGTTCATATTTCTTCAAATCATTGTGTTTGTTAGCTTAGGCTTTTATTATGTCACATAAAGTGACTTGGTTTTAGTTTTTTTAATTAAACTCATAAATCCATTTATGCTTTATGATATAAGAATGGTTGACAAGTTTATAATTTTGACAAGCATGATTATCACCTTGAACAAGGAAATGTGTTGGATCACCTTATACCCCCTTCCCCTTGTTGTTTTAATTCTAAATTAAATTTTATAACTCCTCTCTTCCCATTAAGTAAGGGAAAAAGTTGGGCAACCATTTGTCACCTTGCAGATCCACCTTTGGTCTCATTACTATAACCTACTTTTTTTTTCAAGCATCACAAGCAGGCTTATCTTGAGCAAAACTAAAGACATACACCATGGAAAATGACAACCATGCTCTCTTTCATTGGCACTTTAATGTTTTGATCCAATCCTTCTATTGAGCTCACAGTATAGGAATATGTATGCCATGTAGAGAAACATTTCAGAACTCATAAAGTACTGTAAAACACTCAAACCTATTCAATCTGAATTTTGAAGAGCACGCTCCCTGTATTTCCTAAAAATAACTTCGGCATCTGAACCATAACCTTCCCAGCTTGCTTGCAAATTTGTTTTTCCATCAATTTACATTCCATATTCCCCGTAATATTTTTTATCAAAACAGGATTGGCAGTTCAAGCAAAACAGCAAATTCAAATTAATTGTTGGCAAAGCTTACATCAGTAAGGTGTCGCAGTTTAGGTTTAAAGATGAGTAGTCGAAGTTGCTCTCATCGTATAAACATCGTGATCAATTGAATTATATATATTAAAAAAAAAAAAAAGCAAATGCGGTTCAAGCAAAATTTGATGCTGCCACTTGCTCCCGGAGAAAAGCAATTGACCACTGAAATTAGGCAAATATTAGGTTGCATTCGAGAAACAAAGAAAGAAAGAAAAGAATCAATTGTGATCGATGTCAGAAAGATCATTCAGAAAAGAGATGTATCTGGTTGTGTAAGGAAAGGAACCGCTGATAAGCAAATAAGTGGAAGAATAAGTCAAGACCGGTCTTCCAACCTGGGTGTCTGAAACAAATGAATGAATGAAGAGGTCAAGCAAACAACTCACGGGCTATCTCTCCTATGCCTCCAATAGCGGCTGATGCTGTTCTTGAAGTACACCGAGGCCAGAAGCCGCACATCCTCACGGCAGGCCGAATCCCTCACCGCGATTATCTCCTGTATCCACCATTCCGTCAATGGGAGGCCAAACCGCATCTTCCTTATGGAACAAAGAATGGAAGCAAAAACAAAACAAAAAAACCCCAAGAAATCAAGAAAGATGGAGAGAGGGTCAGATGGTACAAGAAGACAAGAACAGAAGCCGGGGCGGTTCTCGCACTGCGCAAGGGCGGCCTCCGCCGGCTTGCGGAGGGACTCGTCGGAGCACAGCGAGTTGGAGAGAAGAGAGTAAACAGTCTGGACGTCGGACGCCGAGAGAGCCATCGCCCCCGCTCGGGCTGTAGAGATCTCTCCTTCTTTCTTAGAATGGAGGTGCCCGGAATCGAATTCTTAGAAGCAATGGGCGGAAGGGAGAGGGGAAGATAGGGGAAGGGCTTCCCACAGAAAGCGAAATGGAACCGCAGGGAGTGGGTCTGGGATTTATAAAAACGCTAGGTTGCATGATTTGCGCCCAAGAGAGGTGTTGTGGCTGCGAGCCTGCGACCAAAGGTGGGATGACCGCGGGCCCACGACACAAGGTTAGTTTAAAAAAGGAAAACACTGTGTACATCGGCCCGGTGCAGCAACGCTGACGTGGACTACACCGTATCTTTTTATTGATCCACGTGGATCCGACGTGGATGACCTGACAGGCGGTATGGCTGGGCTTTGACGTAACGTTCTGAACGTGACGGACATTTATGCTGTTCGCTTTTTTTTAAAATTTTTGTGCGGACGAAAATGCCCTTTCGCTCCTTCATGGCGCCATTTTACGTTTTATGTCATCTGTGCAAGAAGAACTCTGTTTCTTCCAGCTTAGAGGCTACTTCAGGACTGGAAAACCTTGATACTGGAGTCAGGAGTCTGTGTAAAAAACTTCTGGAGGAAATGTCAGCCGCAGCAAGTAAGAACTCTTTTTTCTCACTTCTTTATTACATCAACAGTTTTTTTCTGGTTAGAGTTAGTTAATGCGTTTAATGCGCGGGTAACTACCTTAGAACGAAATAGTTATGACACTCTGAGAGTCATAACTGTTTTGTAAAACTCTTTTAATGCGGCCCTTTCGCTCCATCCTAGCGCCAATTTAAATTTCATCTCTGCAAGATGAACTCTTTCTTCCCCTCCCTCGCTCTGAGAGTCCGGATGCTAAGGATCAGTTGAGAACGAACCTACGCCCTCGCTTTGAAAAACCTGGCTACTGGAGTGTACTGGAGGCTTAAATATAAATTTATCCAATGAGATTTTCCTTGCCAAAACCTCACGTAGACGTTCGCTTCTCTCTCTGAATTCGGCCAGGTCTGTAAGATTTTCCTTGCCAAAACCTCAGCTTAGGCCCATCTTACAGACTGGCCGAATTCAGAGAGAGAAGCGAACGTCGACGTGAGGTGTTGGCAGGGAAAAACTCATTGGATAAACTTTTATATTTGAAGACTCCAGAGACTCCTGTCGACCGGACTTTCAGACGAGAGCGTATGTTCGTGCTCAACTGAATTCCTTTCTGCAAGAATAACTCTCTTTCTTCCCCCCCCGCTCTGAGAGTCCGCATGTAAGGAATCCCCGCGACACCCTAGTTCGAAGTCGGCCGTAAGTCCTTCGCGACACCCCAGACGAAATCCCACGACACCCTAGCTTTAGGGCGACGACACCCGTCTCATAAATGTGCACATAGAGAGAACCCGGCGACACCCTAATTGAATTCGGCAGAAAATCAATCGCGACACCCCTGTTGAAATCTCACGACACCCTAGCTCTAACGAGACGACACCCGTGCTTGAACAAGAGACCACGGAGATAATCCCCGCGACACCCTAGTTCGAAGTCGGCCGTTAGTCCTTCGCGACACCCCAGACGAAATCCCACGACACCCTAGCTTTAGGGCGACGACACCCCAGTTGAAAATTGACGACACCCAACTGATCACGGCGGCGAGAAGGCCCGCGACAACCAAGTTACTAAAATTTAATTTTATTTATCAAAAAAAAAATACATTAGCCCTTACTGGGGCTTATCTCCTTCAGTCGCTGCGCCGGCGATGTGATGCTGGAGGGACGCTACTTTCCCCTCCAGGTGGCTATTGGCCCGACGCAGGACCTCTATCTCTTTTGTTGTAACGGCCAGGTATTTCTCGGCCGTCTTGATGAGTCGCTCGCTGCTTGCGAGCGACTCAGCATAAACCACTGCGTCGATGGTGACGGTTGGGGGTCGCCTGCCATGGCTGCCAGTAGATCTTACCTCGCCTCTGGAAGCCATCTTGTGGTCAGTTCAAGCTGGAAAGGTGAGTAACGATGGCATTCCCCCATCCTTATTTAAGGTTCCCCTGGCGGGTGTTTCGATTGCCATGCGCCACCATCTCAGTGGTTGTTCACAGGAATCGAATCGGTGCGCCACCACGCCCCGCCCTCCACGTTGAGTTTCGAGGGATGGGGAACAGAACAGTTTCGGGAAGCAAACAGTCTTAAGTTTAACGTCGTCCCAAGAGAAAATTCACGACACCCAAGGATGATTTGGATTTCGGCCGAAACTCCTTCGCGACACCCCACTTGAAAGCTCACGACACCCTCGCTTTAAGGCGACGACACCCGTGCGTCGAACTGATCACAGGGAGAACCCCTTCTCGAATTCGGCCGAAACTCCCTCGTGACACCCCAGTTGTAAACTCACGACACCCTAGCTTTAAGGGGACGACACCCATGCATTAACAGTGAACCCACGGGTGTCGTCGCCATAAAGCTAGGGTGTCGTGAGTTTACAACTGTGGTGTCACGAGGGAGTTTCGGCCGAATTCGAGAAGGGGTGTCGCGGGGGTTCTCTCTGTGATCAGTTCGACGCACGGGTGTCGTCGCCTTAAAGGGTGTCGTGAGCTTTCAACATGGGTGTCGCGAAGGAGTTTCGGCCGAAATCCAACTCATCCCTGGGATGTCTCGGGGGTTCTCCCTGTGATCAGTTCGAGCACGGGTGTCGTCGCCTTAAAGCGAGGGTGTCGTGAGCTTTCAAGTGGGGTGTCGCGAAGGAGTTTGGCCGAAATCCAAATCATCCTTGGGTGTCGTAAATTTTCTCTTGGGACGACGTTAAACTTAAGACTGTTTGCTTCCCGAAACTGTTCTGTTCCCGATCCCTCGAAACTCAACGTGGAGGGCGGGGCGTGGTGGCGCACCGATTCGATTCCTGTGAACAACCACTGAGATGGTGGCGCATGGCAATCGAAACACCCGCCAGGGGAACCTTAAATAAGGATGGGGGAATGCCATCGTTACTCACCTTTCCAGCTTGAACTGACCACAAGATGGCTTCCAGAGGCGAGGTGAGATCTACTGGCAGCCGACGCCCAACCGTCACCATCGACGCGATGGTTTATGCTGAGTCGCACGCTATCATCGAGGAACTCAGGCTGGCGCTCGAGGAATACCAGGAGGTTTCAACAAAAGAGATAGAGGTCCTGCGTCGGGCCAATAGCCACCTGGAGGGGAAAGTAGCGTCCCTCCATCGCCAGATCGAGGACGCAGCGACCGAAGGAGAGAAGCCCCAGTGAGGGCTAATGTAAAATTTTTTTTTTATAAATAAAATTAAATTTTAGTAACTTGGTTGTCGCGGGCCTTCTCGCGCCGTGATCAGTGTCGTCAATTTTCAACTGGGGTGTCGTCGCCCTAAAGCTAGGGTGTGTCGTGGGGTTTCAACAGGGTGTCCGACTTCGGCCGAACTAGGGTGTCGGGGATTCTCCGTGGTCAGTTCAATCACGGGTGTCGTCGCGTTAAAGCTAGGGTGTCGTGAGATTTCAACGTGGGTGTCGCGATTTCTGCCGAAGGGTGTCGCCGGGTTCTCCGTGCACATTTATAAACGGGTGTCGCACTAGGGTGTCAGTAGATTTCAACTGGGGTGTCGCGTAGGAGTAGCTGTTCATGAATGCGTGCTTATATTGTCACAGTTGATGCTGAAAATGTAGATCGGAAAGAAGAAGATAACACTCCCGGCCGTGCAGCTTCACCCGTCGTTCCAAATGCAGTGGATGATATTGTAGTTCCTCAAACTGGGATGGAATTCAATTCAGCCGATGATGTATATACGTTCTACAATGGATACGCGAAACGAGTTGGCTTTGGAATCACAACAGTGTGTAGCAGGGCCAACAACAAAAAACAACTTTGCTTCAAGCACCTGGCGTGTTGGAGGCAAGGAAAATCCAGAAAATCAGAGAAGAGTATGAATCATAGGGATACTGGGAAAGTTGGTTGTATGGCATCCATAAAAGCAAGACTGAATGCTACAAGTGGTAAGTGGATTTTGGATGAGGTTTCTCTAGAACATAACCATGGGCTCTCCATAACATCAGCTGGTTATCTACGGTCGCATAGGAGGATCAGCACACCAGAGAAGGCAGAGATCAGCAATTTACATGCCGTGAATGTTCCGACGACTCAGATATACTCTGCCATAGCAAGGAGAAAAGGGGGCAGAGGACAATTGGATTTCACCGAGAAGGATGCTCGTAACTTCATTAGTCGCGAACGTCAGTCTAAGCTGAAAGAAGGAGATGCTCAGTCGATGGTAATTCATTTTGCCGAAATGCAACTCAAAAATCCCAATTTCTTCTACTCCTTAGACCTCAATGATAATGGTCATCTGAGGTCTGTCTTCTGGATTCATCCAAGGTCAAGATTGGCATGCACATACTTCGGTGATGTTCTAAGCTTTGACTCAACTTACTTGACAAACAGATATCAAATGCCTTTTTGTCCATTTGTTGGGGTGAACCATCATGGACAGTCAACCTTGCTTGGATGCGCATTGTTGTCTGATGAGAGTACTGAGACATATAAATGGGTTTTTAAGACTTGGCTGGATGCAAATGGTGGTCAAGCACCTATTGCCATGATTACTGATCAAGATAAGGCAATCGAGGCTGCTGTCAAAGAAGTTTTTCCTAATACCCGACATCGATTTTGTCTTTGGCATATATTGAAGAAGATACCGGAAAAGATTGGCCACATTTGCACGGC
Source organism: Calamus simplicifolius (assembly GCA_900491605.1). Taxonomy (NCBI): domain Eukaryota; kingdom Viridiplantae; phylum Streptophyta; class Magnoliopsida; order Arecales; family Arecaceae; genus Calamus; species Calamus simplicifolius. The sequence goes on from UESW01004076.1 coordinate 1,164,303, forward strand.
AAATCCCAAGTTTATGGTTGATTTCGATGAGGCAATATATGATTCATTGACCATAAATTCATTCGAGGAAAGGTGGGCACATGTTATGGAGAAATATAAAGAATGCAAGTCTATAGATTGGTTCAATGTCCTATACGAATGTCGGGAAAAATGGGTTCCAGTTTACCTCAAGGATACATTCTTCGCAGGTTTGTATGTCAATGGTGGCTTTGGTTCATGATTCATTTAAACGTTTTTTTTTTTTAATTTTTGGTTGACAAAATGTTTAACAGGGATGTCATCTTCACAAAGGAGCGAGGGCATTAATCACTTCTTCGATGGGTTTATAAATTCGAAGACAACATTAACGGAGTTTATAAGTAAGTACGAAGATGCCTTGGAAAAACGATACGAGGCCGAAAATGAGGAAGATAATAGGACTTTGCAAACGATAGCTTTCCTAAAGACATCATCACCTTTTGAGAGACAAGCTGCAGGAAGGTATACACGGAGCATTTTCAAAAAATTCCAGAATGAGATCCTTGAAATGGCTGCATCAAATACAAAATTGATCAACGAAGCTGGCAACACGTGTATATATTCCGTCAAGTCGTATGAAAGGATTGAAGTCGATGGAATTGGCAAGGAGATGATCAAAGATTATATCGTGTCATACGATAGAAATATTGAGGATGTCCAATGCCAGTGCCGATCCTTTCAGTTCAAGGGGTACCAGTGTAGGCATGCCCTGTTGGTTCTTCATCAAAATGACGTATTTCGTTTACCAGATAAATACTTCTTGAAGAGATGGTGCAAGGACATGAAATACCAATTCGACGAATTCGACTGCAATACTGAGGGTTATGATAAAAGCACACGAAACTCACGGTACGCAGTGACAATTTTTTAATTGAAATGTCTTAATATTTGTGATCGTTAATATTCTGTTTATGATTGTAGATATAGTTTGCTGTCTCATCGGATGACGAAGCTCGCAGAGATAGCCTCCATGTCTGAAGATGCATTTAATGTAGTGATGGATGGTCTACCGCCTCTATTCAAAACTGCCGTGGATGCCAACTGCGCAGCTAAACCACGTTCAGAGCTGGTAATTCAAGATCCTGAACAAATTAGGACGAAAGGTCGCCCGAGAGAGAACAGATTAAAGAGTGCAGTCGAGAAGAAGGCAAAAAGATCAAGGAAAAATCAGGCCAAGGAAAGAGCTGCTTCAAGTAGCAGGCAGACTTGTTTGCAGTCTATTAATACTGAAGAGGACCTGGAGATAATTGTTCCGCCGTCAGAAACTTTAATGGATGAATTTGATGCTTATGTATTGAGTCAACTTACACAAGATCATATATAAAACACGAGTGTCGTAACTTTTGAATTATGGTTGCTTGGTCGTAAATGAATTGCTCGCGAACGAGACATCCTAGTTCTGGCAAACGACACCCAAGCCTTGCGCGGCGACACCCGAAGGACGGAAACATACGAGACATCCTAGTTCTGGCAAACGACACCTTGCGCGGCGACACCCGAAGGACGGAAACATACGAGACATCCTAGTTCTGGCAAACGACACCCAAGCCTTGCGCGGCGACACCCGAAGGACGGAAACATACGAGACATCCTAGTTCTGGCAAACGACACCCAAGCCTTGCGCGGCGACACCCGAAGGACGGAAACATACGAGACATCCTAGTTCTGGCAAACGACACCCAAGCCTTGCGCGGCGACACCCGAAGACGGAAACATACGAGACATCCTAGTTCTGGCAAACGACACCCAAGCCTTGCGCGGCGACACCCGAAGGACGGAAACATACGAGACATCCTAGTTCTGGCAAACGACACCCAAGCCTTGCGCGGCGACACCCGAAGACGGAAACATACGAGACATCCTAGTTCTGGCAAACGACACCCAAGCCTTGCGCGGCGACACCCGAAGGACGGAAACATACGAGACATCCTAGTTCTGGCAAACGACACCCAAGCCTTGCGCGGCGACACCCGAAGGACGGAAACATACGAGACATCCTAGTTCTGGCAAACGACACCCAAGCCTTGCGCGGCGACACCCGAAGGAAACATACGAGACATCCTAGTTCTGGCAAACGACACCCAAGCCTTGCGCGGCGACACCCGAAGGACGGAAACATACGAGACATCCTAGTTCTGGCAAACGACACCCAAGCCTTGCGCGGCGACACCCGAAGGACGGAAACATACGAGACATCCTAGTTCTGGCAAACGACACCCAAGCCTTGCGCGGCGACACCCGAAGGACGGAAACATACGAGACATCCTAGTTCTGGCAAACGACACCCAAGCCTTGCGCGGCGACACCCGAAGGACGGAAACATACGAGACATCCTAGTTCTGGCAAACGACACCCAAGCCTTGCGCGGCGACACCCGAAGACGGAAACATACGAGACATCCTAGTTCTGGCAAACGACACCCAAGCCTTGCGCGGCGACACCCGAAGGACGGAAACATACGAGACATCCTAGTTCTGGCAAACGACACCCAAGCCTTGCGCGGCGACACCCGAAGACGGAAACATACGAGACATCCTAGTTCTGGCAAACGACACCCAAGCCTTGCGCGGCGACACCCGAAGGACGGAAACATACGAGACATCCTAGTTCTGGCAAACGACACCCAAGCCTTGCGCGGCGACACCCGAAGGACGGAAACATACGAGACATCCTAGTTCTGGCAAACGACACCCAAGCCTTGCGCGGCGACACCCGAAGGACGGAAACATACGAGACATCCTAGTTCTGGCAAACGACACCCAAGCCTTGCGCGGCGACACCCGAAGGACGGAAACATACGAGACATCCTAGTTCTGGCAAACGACACCCAAGCCTTGCGCGGCGACACCCGAAGGACGGAAACATACGAGACATCCTAGTTCTGGCAAACGACACCCAAGCCTTGCGCGGCGACACCCGAAGGACGGAAACATACGAGACATCCTAGTTCTGGCAAACGACACCCAAGCTTGCGCGGCGACACCCGAAGGACGGAAACATACGAGACATCCTAGTTCTGGCAAACGACACCCAAGCCTTGCGCGGCGACACCCGAAGGACGGAAACATACGAGACATCCTAGTTCTGGCAAACGACACCCAAGCCTTGCGCGGCGACACCCGAAGACGGAAACATACGAGACATCCTCGCGAACGACTCCGAAGAAATTGCGCGACGACACCCTAGCTCATGGAAAACGACACCCTAGTCTTGCGCGGCGACACCCGAAAGACGGAAACATACGACACATTCCAGGACGCGCGACCCGACAATTTAAGAGCGACGACACCCCAGCTCATGGCAAACGACACCCTAGTTCTTGTCAAACGACACCCTAGTTCTTGTCAAACTACACCAGAAAGGCGGAATCATACGAAGGCAAACATATGAATACAACGAGGACACTCCTGCTCGCAATGATAAAATTTTTAACATTTGCATTAAATATTAATCAGTGTTAATATGAATAAATTACATACAATTTTCATTCAAAGACGAATACTTTTATACAAAAATTAAGAACATGTTTCGACAATGTCGCTAATCTTTTTGTTCAGGCCCTCTCTCAATATCGTTGCAGCTAAGTGTCGCCGGTAATCTCTGACTTCCTCATCCATGAAATCCAGCTTCATATCAGGATTGTCTCGTCGAGCAAGACATTCCATGTATCTCAGACAGTACAGGCCGCAATCCAGCGATCCGCTCGGTTGGCTTGGGCAATCCGAAATATCTTCCATCGGCCACTCCATCACTTCCTTCTTATCGCAGTAGATATGGAATATGTGGCCTAGAATTGTATGCCATTTCCTTGCATTGGCCTTGTACTTCGGGTTGCGTTTCATTGAATTCAGGTGCATGAACACCTTCCTTTCCATGTCGACAGCAACCAAATGCCAGTGCGAGTTATCAGAGTTTACAATGGTGAAAAGAAACCGGAATGGGCCTTATCTTCGTCCGATACATTGTCAAATATCGCAGCCCCAGATGATCCAGCAAGTTCATGAGCAGGTGATGAGGAAGTCAGACATAGAGCAGGTACGAAAACTGATGCAATTATGCACTTATGATATCGGTCAGGATGCTCTGCCCAGTTTCGCATCAGAAACTCCTGGCCGCAATCAATTATCTGCCAATAAAATGTAAAACGATTAATATAATTCTAAAATCAACAACTTGAACATGTTCCTTGATATACTTACATCATCTATTATCATCTCATTGTTAATGAGATCTTGAAGATTTTTTCTGTTGCAACGCCATTAAACATATTTGTGTAGACGATCTCGTCGGTTGTTGTCGCTCGCTCAAAAAATTTTGAATAATTATTTGGTCATCTTCGACCGTTGTGTTGGGCTTTGACATGCCCACTGTCTTCACCGACTTTTTAGGTCGGGTTGTCTCATAACATTCGCCGACAGCCGTGGATGCCTTACGCTTCCTCGGCTCTTTTTTAATCCTCCTAACAAGCGACGGCACTCCAATTATTTCTAAGTCCATATTGTCATCCTTTGGCGCAGGGGTGCCAAGTTTATTATCGGATATGGACTCTTCTTTATTTTCATTCCCCTGCTCTGTTTTATCAGCCAATGAATCCCCCTCCAATATGTTCTCCTCTGATTTTGCATTCCCTGTCTCAATTGGAAACTCGGATGAATGGTCCTCCTCCATCTTCTTCTCCTCACTATTTACGTTACCAGGCTCGCGGAGGACCAACTCCAAGGAATGCACCTTCTCTGTTTTCTCGTCCCCCTTGTCCTCCTCGGTTTATTGCATAACTTTCCTTTCTGACCAGTGAATTGAGGAGGCTCTCAGCAATGGACAGCCTGTGCCTGACATCTTCGAGTTGATCCTTAACACACTCCAATTCATTCCTCAACTCGGCGCATCCTGCGCAGCTATCCATTGGTTGAGGGGCGCAGGTATCTGTTTGTTGAGGGGGGGACGGTTTTAACTGCTGAGGGAGAAGCCATCGCTCTTCTGGCAATGGTTCAGTAGCTCCCTCCATCTGCAACACAAGATGATAACAAATTAATATTAACTGAACATATTGACGCATTAAGTTGAAAAAATGGTCAGAGCAATGGAGCAATGAACTAGATTACCAAGTCCTGAGGCTGCAAGTCGGCAACCCGAACCGATTGGATCTTCATTTGGTGGTCATACCACTTCAACAGCCGGGCCGTTTATCAGGGTATGCTGGCTCTCGCATTGATGTATGCTCGAGGAACCACGCCTGAACATGATATTTTTTTGGATATTAAATAAAGTAATATTACAAAAAATTTTGTCTCAACACTAATAATGTGTCTCAATAATCCTTACCACCAGTGCTGCCGAGCATCCGAACAAGGTAGGCTGCCTCCTAACTTTTTTGCATTCTTTGAGTGCACCGGCTCCTCGGAACGCAAGCAAGCAGCTATTTCTGGGAGAGCCAGAACAATCAATTCCTTCAGTGCCGAAGCCCAGTCGATGCTACCCAGTTGACTTAAGTCATCCAAGTGCTGGATGAGATACCGTGGACATCTCTGATTAGACTTTGGAGCCAAAAACATGGCCAACATGTATGCGATCCAAAGTCGGACGGTGTCCTCGACATCCTCCTGTACTTTAGATGGTCGGAGTTGAAATATCAACTTCTCCAAACCTTCTTGGCGAAGATCTAAACCCTGGCCAAACCGTCTGAACAACCTTCCGTTGAACATTTGGCTGGACGTGTCGATCTTCTTCCCATGAGCTGGAAGTCCCAAAATGAGTGCGACTTCGTCGGCACTGAATAGAACTGGCTTTCCGCAAAACATGAACTCGTCGCCTCCATTGTGACATCTTATGATGTCTGCTAGCAGTCGCCCGTCGACTGTGAACGTCTGCATGTCGACGAAGGCACCAAATGGGGTCCTTCGAATCAGTTTTGTATGCGTCTAGAGAACCCCATCCTCCAAACCTTCTGAACGTATACTGCCGGCCTGCAGCTATTCTTAAACAGCTGGGAAGCCTTCACTGGGGGGACTGGAACAATTTTATTGTCAACGAAAACAGGGGGTAAGACAGAAGACATACATGTCATGAAATTTTAAGATAGAATGTCGTAATATTTAATATAGTGATAAACATACCTGAAGGAGCCGCATCCTCAGTCGAACGAAGAACCAGGTCCTTGCATTGTTCCGCCATTTTCTCTGTCTGCTTCTTCTTTGTTCGCGGTCTTCGTGCACAAACGAAAGCACTCATCTCCATGAATGAAGTATTCGGAAGAATGAACTATGGAACAAGTTTAGGAGGGAAAAGGAGACCAGTGGCTTCTCGAGCAAGAGACGAAGGATGGCTTCTTGAGCAAAAGGATGGCTTCTCGAGCAACAGACGATTGAGGGGTTTTTCTAGGGTTTATGCCGACCTAAGAGAAATACGAAAGGACACCCGGATCGCCACGATCACATCAATGAGACCCGCGAACCCATAGGAACTGCCCACGTTTACAAACTTTTCTCGGAAATATGGCATGGCTCAGTTACTAGGGTGTCGTCGAATTAGTACTACGGGTGACGTCAAATTCCCGCCTTGTTCAAGCATGGGTGTCGTCTCGTTAGAGCTAGGGTGTCGTGAGATTTCAACTGGGGTGTCGCGAAGATTTTCTGCCGAATTCAATTAGGGTGTCGCCGGGTTCTCTCTATGTGGTCATTTATAAGACGGGTGTCGTCGCCCTAAAGCTAGGGTGTCGTGGGATTTCAACTGGGGTGTCGCGAAGGATTTACGGCCGAATTCGAACTAGGGTGTCGCTGGGATTATCTCCGTGGTCTTTTAAAGCACGGGTGTCGTCTCGTTAGAGCTAGGGTGTCGTGAGATTTCAACTGGGGTGTCGCGAATTGATTTTCGCCGAATTCAATTAGGGTGTCGCCGGGTTCTCTCTATGTGGTCATTCATAAGACGGGTGTCGTCGCCCTAAGCTAGGGTGTCGTGGATTTCAACTGGGGTGTCGCGAAGGATTTACGGCCGAATTCGAACTAGGGTGTCGCTGGGTCTCCGTGGTTCTCACGGGTGTCGTCTCGTGGAATGATTCGGGTGTCGCCGAAGCTTGGGTGTCGTTTGCCAGAACTAGGATGTCTCGTATGTTTCCGTCCTTCGGGTGTCGCCGCGCAAGGCTTGGGTGTCGTTTGCCAGAACTAGGATGTCTCGTATGTTTCCGTCCTTCGGGTGTCGCCGCGCAAGGCTTGGGTGTCGTTTGCCAGAACTAGGATGTCTCGTATGTTTCCGTCCTTCGGGTGTCGCCGCGCAAGCTTGGGTGTCGTTTGCCAGAACTAGGATGTCTCGTATGTTTCCGTCCTTCGGGTGTCGCCGCGCAAGGCTTGGGTGTCGTTTGCCAGAACTAGGATGTCTCGTATGTTTCCGTCCTTCGGGTGTCGCCGCGCAAGGCTTGGGTGTCGTTTGCCAGAACTAGGATGTCTCGTATGTTTCCGTCCTTCGGGTGTCGCCGCGCAAGGCTTGGGTGTCGTTTGCCAGAACTAGGATGTCTCGTATGTTTCCGTCCTTCGGGTGTCGCCGCGCAAGGCTTGGGTGTCGTTTGCCAGAACTAGGATGTCTCGTATGTTTCCGTCCTTCGGGTGTCGCCGCGCAAGCTTTGGGTG
>UESW01004076.1:1172474-1253298 GCA_900491605.1 Calamus simplicifolius
ATAAGACGGGTGTCGTCGCCCTAGAGCTAGGGTGTCGTGGGATTTCAACTGGGGTGTCGCGAAGGATTACGGCCGAATTCGAACTAGGGTGTCGCGGGTTATCTCCGTGGTCTCTTGTTAAAACGGGTGTCGTCTCGTTAGAGCTAGGGTGTCGTGAGATTTCAACTGGGGTGTCGCGATTGATTTTCTGCCGAATTCAATTAGGGTGTCGCCGGGTTCTCTCTATGTGGTCATTTATAAGACGGGTGTCGTCGCCCTAGAGCTAGGGTGTCGTGGGATTTCAACTGGGGTGTCGCGAAGGATTAACGGCCGAATTCGAATAGGGTGTCGCGGGTTCTCCGTGGTCTCATGTTAAGCACGGGTGTCGTCTCGTTAGAGCTAGGGTGTCGTGAGATTTCAACTGGGGTGTCGCGATTGATTTTCTGCCGAATTCAATTAGGGTGTCGCCGGGTTCTCTCTATGTGTCATTTATAAGACGGGTGTCGTCGCCCTAAAGCTAGGGTGTCGTGGGATTTCATCTGGGGTGTCGCGAAGGACTTACGGCCGAATTCGAACTAGGGTGTCGCGGGGATTCCTTACCATGCGGACTCTCAGAGCGGGGGGGGAAGAAAGAGAGTTATTCTTGCACAGATGAATTCAGTTGAGCACGAACCTACGCCCTCGTCTGAAAGTCCGGTCGACAGGAGTCTACTGGAGTCTTCAAATATAAAAGTTTATCCAATGAGTTTTTCCCTGCCAACACCTCACGTCGACGTTCGCTTCTCTCTCTGAATTCGGCCAGGTCTGTAAGATGGGCCTAAGCTGAGGTTTTGGCAAGGAAAATCTTACAGACCTGGCCGAATTCAGAGAGAGAAGCGAACGTCTACGTGAGGTTTTGGCAAGGAAAATCTCATTGGATAAACATTTATATTTGAAGCCTCCAGTACACTCCAGTAGCCAGGTTTTTCAAAGCGAGGGCGTAGGTTCCTTCTCAACTGATTCCTTAGCATCCGGACTCTCAGAGCGAGGGAGGGGAAGAAAGAGTTCATCTTGCAGAGATGAAATCCAACATAAATTGGCGCTAGGATGGAAAGGGCCGCATTAAAAGAGTTGCTTACAAAACAGTTATGACTCTCAGAGTGTCATAACTATTTCGTTCTAAGGTAGTTACCCGCGCATTAAACGCATTAACTAACTCTAAGAAAAAACTGTTGATGTAATAAAGAAGTGGAAGAAAGAGTTTTACTTGCTGCGGCTGACATTTCCTACAGAAGTTTTTTACACAGACTCCTGACTCCAGTATCAAGGTTTCCAGTCCAGTAGCCTCTAAGCTGGAAGAAACAGAGTTCTTCTTGCACAGATGATAGAAAACGTAAAATGGCGCCATGAAGGAGCGAAAGGGCATTTTCGTCCGCACAAAAATTTTAAAAAAAAGCGAACATCATTAAATGTCCGTCACGTTCAGAACGTTACGTTAAAGCCCAGCCCTACCGCCTGTCAGGTCATCCACGTCGGATCCACGTGGACCAATAGGAAGATGCGGTGCAGCCCACGTCAGCGTTGCTGCACCGGGGCCGGTGTACAAAGTGTTTTCCTTTAAAAAAAAAAAAATTGGTAAGCTGTTATGGGGTTTTTCCGGGAAGAAAAAAGAGTGCCCTTGCGCAGTTGCGCCTAGCGGGCATCGTCTATTAAACGGTCTCACGGGCTCCCGTTTTACCTTGTGTAATAATTGGACTGATGCTAACGTGGCTGATCCGACCATGCTAAGGTTGATGAGTGAACCAATTGACAAATTCCGGCCTTAGACATCATGTTCAGGGACTTTAATGCTCTGTTTGAATAGAGAGAAAAATAATAAAAAAAAATTGAAAGGAGAGAAAAGTAGAAAAAAAATTTTAAAAAAATATTTTCTCTCCTTCGGTTTGGATGAGTGGAAGAAAAATATAAAGGAGAAAAAAGTTGATAATTTACAATAACAACAATATCCTTATTATAGATGATTAAAAAATGCATCGGTTATTTTTTGGAAGGGTCAATATTGGAATAAAAAAAATAAAAAGCACTTTTGAGTTTTCTCTTTGAAATCTCTCCGGTTTCGGAGATAAAACTTTTATATGGGGCCCATCACTTTTTCCCCTCTATTTTTCCTCTAGTTTTCTTTCCTTCCAACTTTTCTCTCCATCGAAACAAGATAAATTTCATTTTCTCTCCTATTTTCTCTCCTATTTTCTTTCCTCCCTAGTTTTCTCTCCATCCAAACAGAGGGTAATTTTTTTGGCCTCAAACTTTAAGGTCCCCTTGGCCTCAGACTCCAAGGTCCTTTTGGCCTCGGACTTTGAGTTCCCTCGACCTCGGATTTCAGGTCCCCTCGACCTCAGACTCCAAGGTCCCTTCGGCCTCGGACTTTAAGTTCCCTCGACCTCGGACTTTAGGCCCTTCGGCCTCGGACTCTAAGTTCCCCAGGTTCCATCGGCCTTGGACTCCAGGTCCCCTCAACCTTGGACTCCAAGTTTCCTCGGCCTCGGACCCCAGGTCCCCTCAGCCTCGAGCCGCTTAACACCGTCACGTAGCCCACTAACCACCTGCAACTACTACGTGGCTCACTAACCATCTGCAACCGCATATGGCCACTATCTGTTACAGCGCATGCCTGATACGACTAGGCCCACCTGCCACCTATGGTGCCACGTCTAACAGAGGGCTGGCAGGAAGGGACACCTCTAACATGCTCAATGTTTGTTGCGACCCGTCTTTATCAGCCTTGCCGCCTGTCCACTACTAAACAATAACGTCTCGGAATCAACCACCTTCCAAAAGCGGGTAAAAGGGATCTTCAGACAAGTATAAGAACCTTCACTCACAACGAGAGAAGGGATCTGAACTCAAGCTCTCTAGCTAATTCCTTTAGCTCTTTCTTTATTGTTCCCAAGTTGCTTACTTGAGCATTGGAGGGTCCCCACCAGTGCAACTAGTCCCCGGAGACTTTCTTGAGGAATCCTATTGAGGAGGAGGCTCTCCGTTACCCGACGTTCGAGGAACGTGATTTGGCAGCAACAGATTGGCACACCAAGTAGGGGGAAAAGATGTAGAAAGCTTCGAACTAGCTAACTACATACCCTTTTTCCCTAAATAAGCGAGAAGATGGTGGTGATGCGCGCCCAGGAGATTTTCACCAACTACGCTGGGGGGCATCACTAGGGAGCTGAGCAGTCGAAGACCGGTCCCTTCGTCCCCAGGCCGGCATTCCTGCACAACCACCGCCACCACCCCAGGATGATAGAATCACCGCTCTGACCATACAAGTCCAATCACTTGTGGCGGCGGTTCAGAAATGCGGCAGAGCCAGTAGCAGCGTAGCGACACTCGGAATCACCCTCGTCGGTCCCGGGGATGGTCCAAGCCAGTCAACAGTCCACCCACGGGAGATCTCCTCTCCGAGAGACCATCGTCGCCATGCCTCACCAAGGCATCACCGCCGGGAGGCCTTCAGGAGGCTCCGGTCTCCTTCTCGCCACGTCAGTGCTTCTCCAAAGCGGCGGCACGGGAAGGAGACGGAGCGCACACATCCACATCAGTGCCACCCCTCCCCATCCTTGGGATCTTCAAGAAAGGGGTCCTTTGATGGCCAAATCGCTAGCCAGGCCGAGCGATGACTAGATGAGTACAACCAGCAGCTTGAGGAGCTCAGCCGCAGAATCACAAACCCATCGAAGGCGGATTATGATAGCCATCCTACGCTGTCCGGCCGCATCATGGAGGAACCAATCTCGACTCAGTTCTGCCTTCCTCAGTTGGACCCATACGACGGTACCGTCGACCCCCTGTACCATTTAGAGAGCTACAAGGTCCTCGTGCAAGTTTAGGGGGCGACTGATTTCCTTCTCTGCATCGCCTTCCCTGCCACCCTTCGGAAGGTTGCTCGTGCTTGGTACTCCCACTTGCCATCGCGCAGCATCAACTCCTTTCGACAGCTGAAGAGGGCCTTCCTAGCACACTTCGATGCATGCTGGAAGATCCCATGGGTGGCCGATAGCTTGTTCACCATTCAGCAAAGGAGCGGCGAGTCATTGAGGGACTTCATAGCCCGGTTCAAGGAGGCCATGCTTGAAGTCTACAATCTTGAAGACTCGGTGGCCACTCTAGCTTTGAAGCGAGGACTCCACCCATCCCGCTTCGCTTACTCCCTCGACAAGAAGCCTCCCAGTTCCTATGCCGAAGTACTGAGCTGGGCGCAGAAGTGCATCTATGTTGATGAGGTCGACTCTTCCTGGCAGGAGGCGGATGGGGGTTTCCAGCAAGAAGTAGGCCCGTCCCGAGTCTGTTGAGAATCGGTCCAGGAGGCCGGAGCCTCCGCACCGATCGGACAATCGACCGCGAGCACTCGCCCCCAGGAAGGGACCCTTTACCCTCCTACTTGCCTCAATATCCCACATTCTGATGGAAATCGAAGGCGAGTCGTATCTTCAGCGCACTCCTCCCATGAAGCCAGGTGCCCCCCGCAACAAAATTTCTACTGTCATTTCCACCGGGACCATAGCCACAACACGAAGAACTGTCGCCAACTGAAGAAGGTGATTGAGGACCTCATCCAACACGGTCATTTGGGGAAATTTGTCCAGAGGGGAAACCCGACCATGCCAGGTCCATTGGTACCCCCACCTCCCCAGGTTGGCATCGATAACTCTCCATCTGAGAAGACTGTAGCTATGATTTTCTGGAGGGCAGGCGGTACTTCCAAGAGGCCACGGGATGATAAGGGGTTAGACTTTGTAATTCCCTTTTTTAAAAGGGATCTAGAGGGGTGGTTAATAATAATGATGACAGCATCACAGTGGCTATAATGATCAAAATATCATGTAAAGAGAATTTTGGTTGATAGTGAAAGTTTGGTCGATATTCTCAGTTATAATGCCTTTGTTCGAATGGACTTGTCCCCCAACTCCCTTCGGCATGTGACCACGCCCCTAATGGGCTTCACTGGAGACTCTGTGAGGGTTGAAAGAGAAATCACTCTTCCGATCACAGCCGGGACGCCGCCGTGTCAGAGCACGGTCTTTATGAACTTTCTGGTTGTTCGAGTTCCCTTGGCCTACAACACCATCCTCGGAAGACCCAGTCTAAACCTCCTAGATGCCATCATCTCCACCAAGAGACTGCTTATGAGATTTTTCACTAGTGGGGGAGTTGGGGAGATGCGCGAGGAGCAGAACCCAATGCCACTCTGCTATCATACAGCCCCTAGCCCTCAGCCCTCAGGGGGTAATGGCTGCACCAGTGCCTGAGTCGCTTGACCCCGAGATTCAGAGAGGATGGGGGAGCCGGCCAAGCATTTATTGCCTTTTCACTGGGGGAGGACCCGATGAGAACGGTTCAGGTCGGTACCCTTCTCCCCAAGGAGGCACGAGATCAACTTCTCGCTTTCCTGTGGGCCAATTCTAACATCTTCGCTTGGTCGGCGTCCGACATACCAGGCATACCTGGAGAGGTAATCACTCATCAGCTCAATATCAACCCAGGATGCCGGTCTATTCAGCAGAAGAAGAGGAGCTTCGACCCCGATCGATAGAAGGCCATTGACAAGGTCTGCAAGCTAGTGGCCGTCGGCCACATCTGGAAGGTGCACTATCTGGACTAGCTGGCCAATTTGGTGGTGGTCCACAAGGCTAGCAAGAGCTGGAGAATATGTGTCGACTTCATCGACCTTAACAAGGCGTGCCCCAAGGACAGCTTCCCACTGCCTCGAATCGAGCAGTCTCGTGGTCCTTTGCTCAGTGGGGGATGGATATTCTGGGACTATTCCCCTAGCCTTTAGCCAGCGTAGGTTCATGCTAGTCGTTATCGACCACTTCACCAAATGGGTTGAGGCCGAAGCATTAGCAAAGATCACCAAGAGTAAAGTAAGATCCTTCTTTTGGGAGTCCATAATCTACCGATTCGGATTGCCCCATACCCTCATCACTAATAATGGCTGGCAATTTGACAATGCACCCTTCAAAGGATTCTGCATCGAGCTTGGCATCCATCAGTGGTTTACCTCCGTCGGCCATCCTCAAACCAACGGGATGGTTGAGGTGACGAACCGCACCATCCTTCAGGGGCTTAGAGCGTGGCTGGACGACTTCAAAGGAAGATGGGCAAAGGAGCTCTCCAACGTACTATGGGCCTATCACACGATACCATGGGCTCCCATCGAGGAGATCCCCTTTAGCCTTATGTTCGGGTCTAAGGCTGTCATCCCTATGGAGATTGGCATTCCGAGTCATCGAGTGGAGTCATATGATGAGGAGGGTAACTCGGACCGGTTGCGAGCCAACCTTGACCTCATCGAGGAGGTACGTGATCGGGCATGCTTCAGGATGGCTGCCTATCATCAACGAGCTGCCAGGTACTACAACACTCATGTCTACCCCAGGGCATTCCTGCTAGGAGACCTGGTCCTCAGGTGGGCCAAGCTCTCGAAGCCGACGGAAGGAGGAAAGCTATCACCTAACTGGAAAGGATCCTATCGGGTCACCGAGGCCCTCCACCACAGAGCATTTCGAATCGAGGGACTTGATGGGAAGCTGCTTCCCCAAACCTGAAATTATGACAACCTTCGTTGGTACTACTAGTAATGTACACTAACATTGGGTCATGAATTTGAGTGTTTTATTCTCCTGGATTTGAATGCCTCACCTTCTCGACTAATAAAGATATGTTCAAGTAACTCATCTTTTCAGCCAAAGCCCAACTCTGGTCGGCACTAAAAGTCCGAGGCCAGCTTGGCACCAAAGCTCGACTTCGGTCGGCACTGAAAGCCCGAGGCCAGCTCGGCACCAAAGCCCGATTCCGGTCAGCACTGAAAGCCCGAGGCCAGCTTGGCACCAAAGCCTGACTCCGATCAGCACTGAAAGCCCGAGGCCAGCTAGGCACCAAAGCTCGACCTCGGCCAGCCCTAAAGCTTCGACGATAGATTAGTGCCATAAACCTGTTGCGAGAGCAACGCACAAGACCGATCAAGTCTTTACGAAGGTCAGTTGTAGAGCTAACCTCGGCACCTACTCCAAGATCCACCCCGACACTACCACTAAGCTCCAAGCACGCTTACAGTGAGCGTCGAACCGATGCAATCCTTTCGGGGATCCCTCTAACGTAGACTAAAGGAGAATGCACTATACATCTAAGTATTCGAAAGAATTTTTAAGACAGGAATTTCAAGAAAAGTATTTGCTTTCATTACTTAGCAAGCGTTTACAAAACACCAACCAAGTTGGACTTTAATACAAAAAATACAAAAATATATAATAAGTGTTCAGGCCTTGGCCAGCGCGGGCTCATTATCAGCTGCCCCCGGCATCATGGGCAGCTCCTCCGGCACCTCGTCCGGCTTGATGTCCTCGATGCCCGAGAGGCCAAAGACCCTGGCTACCTTCTCCTTGCCATCCTAGAAGCCCTGAAGATAAAGGTTGGTGGAGGCCTCGACAAGCTCGTCCGCAAAGCTGGTAGACTTTCGGAAGTCGTCCACCGCCTCGATGGATCTCCTCTCAATAGTCGCAGCCCTCTCCTCGGTGGCTGCAACCCTTTCCTCGGTGGCTGCAGCTTTTTCCTCAGAGACAACAGCCCTATCCTCGGCAGCGGTGACCTTCTCTTCCGCCTCTCGGGCTGTAGCCCCCCTCTTCGCTGCCCGGGTGTCGGCCATCCTCGCGACCTCTTCCGCATTCTTGGTCCACTCCTCGGCTGCTTTCACCTCAATGGAGAGGGCATCGATCTGGAAGTCCCGAGCGGTGATGACTGCTATGGTAGTTCCCAGTTGTTCCATGGCCACCCATGCGTGCTCCACCTCAGTCGCTACCCGGCTCGGCCTCCCCGAGCTCCTCTGCCCGTTCGGTCTGCATCGCTTCCAGTGCTTCCTCTGCCCTCTCAGCTCGGGTCTGGGTGTCGGTGGCCTCTTGTTGGGTCTTGAGGACAACCTCACCTGAAGGGAAAACTTGCTTTTCATATGCACAGGATCTCAAGGTGGAAAGCATGTAATTCAATTTTAATATTCACATTAAATATAAATTAAAGCATATTAGCAAATCTAAAATTTAAGAGTATGTAAAAATAAGTTTAAAACAATACCTCTCGATGCAAAGCTGTAGATGACGAACGTAGCTGATTCGATTGCAGGGAGAAGTTCCTACTCGTGCCTTGCAAGAGCCGCACGCACCGCTCCTCTATATCACACGCACGCCAGGAAACCTTGAGACAGGGGATATGGAATCAGAAGGGATGGAGAACTCTTCTCCAGAGAGGAGTCCCTATCTATTTGGACTTCTCTGATTTTTGGACTCTTCTTTCTCTACTACTCTCTCTCGAAGTTGAGAAAGGTTTCTTAAATAAACTCATAGTAAAACAACCCAAAACAATCTTTTGAATTTATTTTACGATACGATAATATCCGATCTTCGAAAGCGGATGGGTTACGGGCGTTCATGCATTATCAACGCGTAAAGAAAATTTTATAAAAAATTTATGGATTCATATCATCTCAATGGTAAGATCATAATTTAAACAAAGTTTTAAATTCACGTTATTCGGAATGACAAAATCATCGTAATTTATACGAAGTTTCAAATTCACGCCATCTTAATGGCAGAACCGTAATTTAAATGAAATGACAGAATCATAATTTACATGAAATGATAGAATCGTAAATTTTCTGAAAAAGTCTCGTTGGCTACCCACAACGTAAAAAATATTTAAAACATTTATAAATACAAAATAATCAGATTAAATCCGTTTGAAGTCCAAATTGAAATTCGAAAGAACCCATGCGAAGATCTCGAACCATACTTTGCATTGGACTTATTTAATTTTCAATTTAAAGTAATTTATGATTTCAAAATTCATAAATAAACAATTAGAGGCTATATTGGATATCCGATTCAAACCACTTTGAAACCAGATCTAAACCACTCTATCAAACCAACCATTGGTCTATGGTTCAAGTCCTATCCCATAATGGGTCTGAATAAATCCTAAAAATTTACTTGAGTTACAAACTAACTCAAGTTCATCCCCAAATAAGTACTACCGCTAATGCCTAGTGCTAGCTAGACATTACTAGTACAAACTCGGTATTACCCATATGACCAAGTCCCACTTAGATCATGGATAAAGCCTGTCTTCAGATCACCTGACTATGTGCGTGACTCCATAGGTTCGAATCTAAGTCGGTAGCATAGGAACACTTCCTATACCAATCGATGTGACCATCTAGCAATGGTACCCGACGTCCGAATAGACCGAATATATGCAAAGCAATATTCAGGAACCAGGCTATGGTTACCGTATAATTCATCCCCTTGTCCTAGTACTCAGGGCGAATACGGAGTTAACTGCCAACTCCGAGTAAATCACCCAAGTATGTTTCAATGCAATGAATCTTGTGACACCTCACAAAGATTACCTTGGCCAAGGTTTTGCTAAATTGAAACATAGTTCGAGCACTCTCTCTAACACTTAGAGTGGACAATCCCATCTTGACTCATCACTGACCCAATAAGTACTTGACTGCACCCAGCAACCTTCCGTCACCGGATTAGAAATCCGGGTGGTCCAGTGCCTAAGTACAGTGAGTTGCTTATCAAGTCAACATGATAGTCTCATGTCAAAGGGACACTTATACCCATTGCCTTTCTGTGAGTTGCTCCAGGCAGTTGAGCACTCAGCAGAGGTGAGTCACTGTTCAGTGAATGTACTCCTACACTCACCCGCATGTCATACCAGTGTTATACACTCCTTGGTTTAAGAGAACAAACCAACCCATATGGCACACAACGACCTACACTTGATTACGTCGTCGTCCTAGGTAACAACGTATCATTTGGCGCGAACAGATTTAAGAGTTACTCAACAATTCCTCCATTGTCGAATACATGTAACTCTAAGGACTACAACATATTGGAATTCTACTGGAAGATGTAAACTATATGCTGTACTGCCAAAATAGACTTTTATTTATTGAATAAATCATGTATATCACATCAACTCATAACCGTCTACAAGCTAGACGATTGGCTGTAGGACACATTTCCTAACAACTCCCACTTGAACTATAGCCAATCGGAACAGTATCTAATACCCATCTTCCACTTGTGTTCATTGAACTCCTTGATTCCGAGTGCTTTAGTCATTGGGTCAGCTAGGTTTTCCTTTCCATCGATCTTCTGAAGGTAGATGTCACCTCGTTCCACGATCTCTCGTACAAGGTGGTAGCGGCGCAACACATGCTTGGTTCGTTGATGCGACTTTGGCTCCTTGGCTTGGGCAATTGCTCCCGTGCTGTCACAGTATACTAGGACGGGACTCTCCAGGGCAGGTACCACTCCCAGCTCGCCCAAGAACTTTCGTAGCCATACAGCTTCCTTTGCTGCATCTGATGCTGCAATGTATTCAGCCTCGCATACTGAATCTGCCACTGTGTTCTGCTTGGAACTTTTCCAGCAGATCGCTCCTCCATTGAGGGTAAAGATAAATCCGGATATGCTTTTGCTGTCATCTCTATCTGACTGAAAACTGGAGTCAGTGTACCCCACTAGTTTTAAGTCAGGTTCTCCATAAATGAGCCATTGGTCCTTAGTATTTCTCAAATACTTAAGGATGGTTTTTACCACCTTCCAATGTGCTTCACCTGGGTTAGACTGGTACCTACTCACTATCCCTAGTGAGTGTGCCACGTCTGGTCTTGTACATGTCATAGCATACATGATAGAACCCACTGCGAGGCATACAGAATTCTACTCATGTACTTCTCTCCTCAGGAGTTGTCGCACAATCCTTCTTGGAGAGAGTAATTCCATGGCCTATCGGAAGATAGCCCCTTTTTGAATTATCCATGCTGAACCTCTTCAGCACAGTCTCAATGTACATGGACTGGGACAATCCCAGCAGCTTCTTAGATCTATCCCTATAGATCTTCATCCCTAGGATGTAAGAAGCTTCTCCCAGGTCTTTCATGGAGAACTGAGACAGCAACCAAACCTTTATTCCCTGTAGTGCAGGGATGTCATTCCCAATCAAGAGAATGTCATCCACATACAGTACAAGAAATACAACTATGGAACCATTTGCCCACTTATACACGCAGGGTTCTTCTCCATTCTTAATGAAGCCATAAGTCTTGATACATTTATCAAAACGTTTATTCCAACTCCGAGAAGCTTGCTTGAGTCCATAGATGGACTTATGAAGCCTGCATACTTTTGACTCGTCTGTGGATGTGAACCCTTCAGGCTGTATCATATACACCTCCTCTTCGAGCTCTCCATTTAGAAAAGCCGTTCGGACATCCATTTGCCAGATCTCATAGTCAAAATGTGCAGCTAGAGCAAGCATAATCCGAATGGACTTGAGCATTGCTACAGGGGAAAAAGTCTCGTCATAGTCAATACCATAACGCTGACGATACCCCTTAGCAACCAGACGGGCTTTATAGGTCTCCACCTTCCCATCTGCACCCGTTTCCTCTTGAAAATCCATTTACACCCTATGGGTTTTACCCCTTCAGGTGGATCAACTAGTGTCCATACACTATTAATCTCCATGGATTCCATTTCGGACTTCATGGCCTCTAGCCATTTCTCAGAGTCAGATCTCTGCAGCGCATCCATATAGGTGATTGGGTCCTCATCGTTCTCATCGAGTTCGATGGGATCCCCGTCACGGACCAAGAAACCGAAGTATCTGTCCGGCTGACGTGGTACTCTACCAGATCTCCTTAATGGTACCTCAACGGGCTCCGGGTTTGAACCAATCAAAGCCGGTTCCATAGCGGTTTCTGAGTGTAAAGGTACTTCTCCTTGTCGAACTTCATTAAGTTCAACATTAGCCTTAGCACTTCCAGTAAGATACTCCTTTTCTAAAAAGGTGGCTCTCATACTGACGAACAACTTTTGCTCTTCAGTGTGGTAGAAGTAGTATCCTTTAGACTCCTTAGGATATCCAACAAAGAGGCATTTGTCAGACCTTGGTCCTAGCTTGTCTGTCAACAATCTCTTGACATAAGCTGGACACCCCCAGACCCTAAGGTGTGTGAGCACCGGCTTACGCCCCGTCCATATCTCATATGGAGTTTTAGCAACAGATTTACTAGGGACCCTGTTAAGAATGTAACAGGCCGACTCAAGTGCGTAGTCCCAAAAGGAGATAGGCAAACTAGCAAAGCCCATCATGGACCGAACCATATCTAATAGGGTTCGATTCCTCCTTTCAGACACACCATTTAACTGGGGTGTCCCTGGAGGTGTCCATTGAGAGAGAATCTCATTCTCCTTTAGATATGTCAAAAACTCATTAGAAAGATATTCACCTCCTCGATCTGACCGAAGGATTTTAATATTCTTTCCAGTTTGTTTTTCTACCTCACTACGATATCGTTTGAACATTTCAAACGATTCAGATTTATGTCTCATTAGGAAGACATAACCGAACCTGGAGTGGTCGTCTGTAAATGTAATGAAATAGCTAAACCCTCTCATAGAGGCAGTATTCATAGGTCCACAAACATCCGTATGTATGAGGCCTAGAATCTCTTTGGCTCTTTCACCTTTTCCAGTAAAAGGTGACTTGGTCATTTTCCCAAGAAGACAGGATTCACAAGTTTTAATTGATTCACAATCAATGTCATTGAGGATGCCCTCTCTGACTAACCTGCTTATCCTGTTCTTGTTTATATGACCTAGCCTACAGTGCCAAAGGTATGAGTCATCGACATCATCTATTTTGGGGCGTTTGTTTGGAGTGCATAATACATTAACAGGCTGTGATAGAAGGTAAATTCCATTGCTCAATTGTCCACACATCACAGATACATCATTCACAATGATATTTAAAATATCTTTCTTTATTGAAAAATCATATCCTTCAATAGCCAACTGGCCTACAGAAATGACATTTAATAAAAATGCAGGACAATAGTGACATTCACTAAGCAATATTTTATTAAATTCAAAATAAAGCTCCACGACTCCCAACGCCAGTACTGGAACTCGGCTTCCATCACCCACGTTTAGGAATCTTTCACCTTCTTTGAATCTTCTACTAATTCGAAGCCCCTGCAAAGAATTGCAAATATGAATTGGACTCCCGGTATCTAATACCCAATTAGTAGTATCACAGATAGAAAAATTACAAGGTGTTATCATATAAATACCTTGTCCAGCAACTCCTTGCTGGTTTTTCTTCTTAGGCCTGTTTGGATCCAGGGTTGCTATGTACTGGGGACAGTTCCTTTTCCAGTGACCCAGCTTCTTGCAGTAGAAGCACTCTGCCTGACTTTTGTCAGCCCTCTTCTTCTTGGTCTGACTAGGCCCAGCATGTTGCACCTTCTTTCTTTTATTTTTCTTCTTCATCCCTTTCTTAAGGTGATGACGACCTGCCCCGAACCTCCCACCAAGTTCACTGACTTCTTTTGAAGCTGGTGATCTTTCTCAAAAGTCTGCAGTAGACCCAGCAAACCATGATAGTTTACTGCAGGCTTCGTCATTCTATAATGACTGAGAAAGTCCAGGTAGGAGCTAGGCAGGGAGTTCAGTATGGCATCCTTCCCAAGTTGCTCATGCAAAGGAAATCCAAGTTTGCCCAGACGTTCTATCGTCTCGATCATGTATAGTACATGATCGGTGACAGAAGTCCCATCACGCATACGCGTTGAAGATGGCACTAGACATTTTGTACCTTTCAACGTCGTCTGGCGTCCCGAAAGATTCCTTCAACATTTGGAGTATTTGTTCCGGTTGGGCCTCCTCAAATTTCCTACTGAACTCATCATTCATAGAAGCCAGCATTATGCAGCGCACTGTGGTGCGGTCATTGGTCCACTTCAGATAAGTGTCCCTGACCACACCCCGCACATTAGGGGCTGGCTGCTCAGGTGCAGGATCCATTATCACATAAAGGATCCTCTCATGCTCTAGGACTATCCTAAGCCTTCGATACCAGCTATCGAAGTTTGGACCTGTCAGTTTATCACTGTCCAACAGTGACCGGAGCGACAGATTTGTAGACATTTCTGAAAGGAAAACCAAAAACTTATTAGTGTACATGATTTATTTAAACCTATAGACTTGGACTTATAGTCTAAGGCCCTCCCACTATTTTATTCAGGTTGGTAGCCCCTACCTCCAACCCGAGAAATTACTCCTAATTTCTTAGTGGGTACTAGAACCCAGTAGACTACATATGAGCCCGACTTTGGCCGGCCCACCCACATGTATCTAAAGGTAGGTTCATAACCAATTGGTTCCCAAACAATTTCTAGTAATTTATTTTGCCCCAGGTTGCACGCCAATCGGCCTTTGGGCCTCCTATTGGGTGTCCTGGTTAGGTCCAACCATTAACATGACATGTTCAAGCTTCTAACCAAGGAATTGGTCAAGCCCGACTTTGGCCGGCCCACCTGACCATCGTTGAGAGAGTTGCATTGAACCATCATAATATGAATGATAATTCCAAAAACCAGATGAGTACAAGGCCTTTGGGCATCCAATAATCATCTTAGCCATTGGACTTGATGACGCTTGATCACTGGTCTTGAACATCGGGAGAAGGAAGTGGATTGATTAGTGGATCTTCGCTTCGCCGGGTTACCTGCAAAAAAGTTCTAGGATCGGAGGGATTCTTCGGTGGGACCTTTCGACGCTCAAGTTAGCAACCGAGGTCACCGCTGAGGAAGAGCTCGGACGAGCTCTTCTTGAATGAAGGGTGTTTCTTTCGGGAGGAGGAATCCCCCTTTTGAATATTCAGATAGCGATTCTTTGAGTTTTTCGCTCTTACCTCATTATTGAGTGAATTCACCTTTTTATAGGGGGTTGACACTTGCTTGACCACATGGAATTCCGTGAAGAAGGAATGTCCATGGAGTTCTTGGGGGTTGCATAAATCTGGGCTGGTTGGTGGGTCCTGTCCCATCAGAGAGGAGAAAAATAGCGGTTGGTGGGCTATGTCCCATCAGCCAGTGGGGCTATCAGGTAGTTTGGTCCAGTCCCATCAGCAGTGTCGCCAGTGGGTAGTTGGATATGGCATTATCAGGCGGGACGGGTCAGAAAGGTGGCGTCCTGAACCACCAGGGCCGTACCGGGGGTGACTTGGAGGAAGCGAGGGTGCCCTGACTCTCCTAAAGGCGCCAAGGCTGAGCTGGGCCGACCAGGGATGGTCGGGGCCAACTCCACCGACCGGAAGGCGCTGGGACGGGGCCGACCAGGAATGGTCGGGGCCGACTCAGCAGGCTTGAAGACGCCGAGGCCGAGCGGGACCGACCAGGAATGGTCGAGGCCGACTCGGCGGGCTTGGAGACGTCGGGGCCGAGCGGGGCCGACCAGGAATTGTCGGGGCCGACTCGGGGGCTTGGAGTTGCCGGGGCCGACCAGGAATGGTTGGGGCCGCTCGGCGGGCTTGGAGATGCTGGGGCCGAGCGGGGCCAACCAGGATGGTCGGGGCCAACTCAGCGGGCTTGGAGCTGCCAGGGCCGAGCGGGGCCAACCAAGAATGGTCGGGGCCGACTCGGTGGGCTTGGAGCTGCCGGGGTCGAGCGGGGCCGACTAGGAATGGTCGGGGCCGACTCGGCGGGCTTGGAGATGCCGGAGCTGAGCAGGGCTGACTAGGAATGGTCGGGACTGATTCGACGGGCTTGGAGCTGCCGGGGCCGAGCAGGGCTGACCAGGAATGGTCGGGGCTGACTCGGCGAGCTTGGAGACGTCGGGGGCCGAGCGGGGCCGACCAGGAATGGTCGGGGCTGACTCGGTGGGCTTGGAGTTTCCGGGGTCAACAGGAATGGTCGGGGCCGACTCGGTGGGCTTGGAGATGTTGGGGTGAGCGGGGCCGACCAGGAATGGTCGGGGCCGACTTGGCGGGCTTGGAGATGTCGGGGCCAAGCGGGGTCGACCAGGAATGGTCAGGGCCGACTCGGCGGGCCTGAAGGCGCCGGAGACAAGCGGGACCGGCCAGGAATGGTTGGGGCTGACTTGGCGGGCTTGGAGCTGCCGGGGCCGCACTAATTTCTTTTGGTTTTGCCGAAATTGCCATTGTGGCCATACCAGCCACATCAGATGCCCCCACCCCTGAGCGCTAAGGACCACGTGCCTGCAATCCTTTGGGCAAAAGGGGCATGGAAATTCAAAAAATGATTGCTTCCTTAGTGCGCTTTCAATGGCTTGATGGGCTGGCGCTCTGTCCTGAGGCAGTGTCACTTCGAAGATCTTCCGCAATCATGTGATAGGTGGGGCTGACGTTGGCGCCAGCGCTTCGGGAAGGGAGCTCATTAGGGAATGGAAAAGGCAAGGACCATCTTTACTTCTCCGCTTTCTATGCTCTGCGATTGGCCGGGGATCACACCCCTTGGGGCGAATCGAGGCGGTCTGTCTCGGGCACAGGTGAGATTTCTGGCTGACAGCTCATGGCGCAATAGAGGTTTGCCACGTGGCGGGATCTCGAGCATCGCTGATGGAAGGTGGAGGGTATAAAAGCGATTCAAGAGCCTGGGGAAAACTTTTATTCTGCTATTGCTTTCTTCCACCTTCTTCTTCCTTGAGCTCTTCTGCGACCCGAGCCCTCAAACTCCCAGGTTAGTTTCATCCTTTGCCTCACCCATGGATTGTCGTGCTGTCGGGGGGTAAGAGACCTGTAGAAGAGTCTTCCCAATCCAGCAGCAAAAACCAGGCACCTTTACCTAGCCAAATGCCACGGCCGGTGGGCGGCATCATCATCCGCGACCGATCAAGGGCGATAGGACCTCCGTCCACCTCAGTCTGTCCTATTAGGGTAGTCCCTATGTCCTCTCGCCGTCCGGCGCTTCCTCCGGCGATGAGTTCTGATCTAGCAGGTCCAGCGGGGTGACCTCAACCGTGACCCCTAAGGATGTAGAGGCCATTAGGGCTAGATATCTGGTCCCTGACTTCATTGGCCTGTCCGTGCCAGGGCCCGAAGATAGGGTGACCTCCGACTACCCGGGTCGGGTCGCCCTATGAGGAGTTCTTCCGGTGCGGGCTGCACCTTCCTTTCCATCCTTTTCTTCTAAACCTCTTAGATAGGTATAGGTTAGTGCCAGCGCAGTTGACTCCGAATTCGATTCGGATCATCTGTGCCTTGTCATTCTTTGCCATTTCAAGGGGGCCCGCCCAGGGCTGTCCCTGTTCCAAGCTTTCTATAAGCTCCGCCATCAAGGTGAGGGGGCCTGGTGGGCATTTACCGCCAGGCTGGGAGAGCCTTCCCTTTAAGTCTCCCATCCAAAATTAGGGGGTGGAAGTCTCGATCCTTTTTTCCCACGTTGAGGGGGTAAGGGCCGCTTGGAGGGAGCCAGACACTAGTTCCAACGATGATTCCTCCGTAAGGGATAGGGACAAGGAACTATTCACCCAATTGTCTAACTGCCAAATCCCTGGCTACAAGGAACTCCTGTCCGAGGAGAACCTGGTAAAGGCCGAGTTAGCCCCGGCGGCCAGTGAGCTTGACGCCTGACTCCTTCTGTCCCAACCTTCGGTTTGCTGTACGTTGTTGCTAATGCTTATTATTATTGTTATTTTTTTTTCAGCGATGAAGATTACTGCCAGCGATTTTAAGGCTGTCATGAAGCAGAAAAGGCAGGCGACCGAAGAGTCATCCAGGCCGACAAAGAGGATTCGAAGAAGGGAGCCGGCCAGGCCGACTGAAGCACTTATGGTCCCGACGCCTACGGAGGGGCCGGCTGAGAAGAAGCCGGTTATAGGAGTGCTCCGGAGCCAGCTAGAGCCAAAGTTGAGGAAGGGGAGATCTCGGCCACCACCGAACCGACGGTAGTGGTTTTGGATGATGAGGAAGCCCTCACCGCTGCCGATGTGCCCGAGGCAGGGTGGGTCACCATCGCCGTTGGTCCTCCGTGTTGACCCAATTGATGATTTTGATGATTAACAAAACTATTTGAGTATAACTAATGAAGGCTCTAATGATTTTGATTAAGTGTTTCAGATTATAAGTCTATTGAATGATCAAAATCAGGAGTTACATCGTGTTCTGGATCGAATCTAATGTCTAGGTAAGATTGCAGACATTAGAGTCGACTCCGAGAATCACAGAGCCGACTCCGGAACTGGCACGGAAGTTAGAGTCGACTCCGAGACTGTTAGAGTCGACTCTCACAGAAGAAGCAGAACGTCGATTTTTCTGGCCCCGACCTAGAGTCGACTCCGGGTAAGTTAGAGTCGACTCCAGAAAAGTTTCTTGTCGACCCCAGAAAAGTCAGAGACGACTCCAGAAATATCGTTTTAAAGTGTTTCGAGCTAGAGCCGACTCCAGAAAAGTTAGAGTCGACTCCAACCCACCTGGAACGAAAAATCAAATTGCCAGATCAGCTCTAACGGTAATATTTCTATTTTACCTTATTTCTAACGGATATATTTTGATACAAGGTACACTCCAACGGATAGTTTTCTTCCAAAAATGGTTGAAAGAAATCTATAAAAAGGGAAGACTATTGTTCAAAAAAAGAACGGAAAAAAAACGAAAAAGAGAGAAAATCGGAATAGACAAATCCCATTTCAAAAATCCGAAAAAGAGAGAGCCTGAATCTCAAGAGGAAAACCTTCTAGCTCAAATCCACTCCACTCCAAAAAGCTCAAGAGGAATCCAAAGCATTCAAATCAAAGTTTTGGTGGATTTCCCAACTTGGAGAAAGAAGTTCAGTTTCTTGCTTTTCAACCCTTCTCAACTGCTTCAACTGTGAAGAATCGGAGCTGAGGCTTGATTCAACCAGCAAGGAGAAGAAGAAAAGAAGAAAAGCTCAAAAGCCAACCATCTACAAATCAGGCTTTTCTAAACCTTGTTATTTATTTGATTATTTGCTCATTGAGGAGCTTTGTATTTGAAAAACATATTTATTTGTTTGTATCTAGTTCAATCTGGGGGATTGAACTAGTGGAGGTAGTCTTACCTCGGTTCAAGCTTGGTTAAGCTTGTGTTAGGGTTTTTGTGCTGGTGAGCCCTTGAAAACCAGCTGGGTTCGTTGTGCGCCCGGGAAAACAACAAGTTTGAGTTGTGAGCTTGTAAAACAACTCGGCTGTAATCTAGGGTGATTATAGTGTGGACCCAAGTGAATCTTGGGAGTGGACGTAGGTGTTGGATACACCGAACCACTATAAAATCTTTTGTGTTTGCCGTGTTCATTGTCTCTTTCTCTATCTCTATCTTATTCACTGCACTTTATAGTTACTTTGCATTTGCCTTCATTAATCTCAAGCAAACTATTTTAAAAAGGCTAATTTTTTAAAGAACCCAATTCACCCCCCCCTCTTGGGTTGTCATCTGGGCCAACAATTGGTATCAGAGCTAGTGCTCATTAGATTTTGATCACACGATCAAGAGCTAAAGATCCAAATGGCAACACAAGTTGGTTCATTTGCTGAAGGTCATTCTACGAATAGACCTCCACTTTTAATGGCTCAAATTATTCATATTGGAAAGCTAGAATGAGGATATTCATTCAAGCTTCTGACTATGAGCTTTGGGGTGTTATAATTAATGGACCTAGTACACCCACACATGTTATTGATGGCACTATTGTTCCTAAGCCCGAAAGGGATTGGAATGATAATGATAGGAAGATGGCACAGCTTAACGCTAAAGCCATGAATGTTTATATTGCTCCTTAGACGCTAATGAATTTAATAGAATCTCCACATGTAATTCCGCAAAGGAGATTTGGGATAGATTAGAGGTTACCCATGAGGGTACCAACCAAGTAAAAGAATCCAAAATTAATATTCTTGTTCATAAATATGAATTGTTTAGCATGGAACAATCTGAAACCATTGCATGCATGTACACTAGATTTACAGATATTGTGAATGGTTTGAAAAGTCTTGGTAAGACATATACTAACTCTGAACTTGTTCGAAAAATTCTTAGGTCATTACCAAGATCATGGGAAGCAAAAATGACTGCAATCCAAGAAGCAAAGGACCTCAACACTTTACCCTTAGAGGAGCTTCTAGGATCCCTTATGACCCATGAGCTGACAATGAGCAGCATGTTGAGGAGGACACAAAGAAGAAGAAAATGATTGCCCTCAAAGCTGCAAAAGAAGAAGAGAGCAGCAGCATGATGATGATGATGATGATGATGAGACTGCTCTCTTAGCAAGAAATTTAAAAGATTTATGAGGAGAAAGAAACCCTTCCACAAGAAAAAATTTGGAGCAAAGTGGGAAGGAGAAAAGGATAAAAAAGGACAA
Organism: Calamus simplicifolius; assembly: GCA_900491605.1. Classification (NCBI taxonomy): domain Eukaryota; kingdom Viridiplantae; phylum Streptophyta; class Magnoliopsida; order Arecales; family Arecaceae; genus Calamus; species Calamus simplicifolius. The sequence goes on from UESW01004076.1 coordinate 1,192,675, forward strand.
GGACAAAGAAAAGAGAAAGACCCCTTGACTTGCTATGATGTAATAAACCGGGGCACTTTAGATATGAATGTCCTAATTGAAGAAAGCCTACAAAAAGAAAAAGAAGGCTTATATGGCGACTTGGAGTGACAGCGAGAATCTTCTTCCGAAGAAGAAGAACAAAAGGAAGTCGCAAATGTATTTCATGGCGGACGACAACGATGAGGTAAGTTCCGAAACCCTTGCGATGAATTTGCATTTGATGAATTTTTGATGCTTTTAATGAACTTGTTGATTTCAAAGTTTTGAAAAAGAAATACAAGATTTTGAAAAATGAAAATTTAACTTTCATTAAAGAAAAGAAAATCTTAACAATGAAATTAAGAAACTTAAATCTGAAAATGAAATTTTAAGAAAAAAGAATCAATCTCTAATGAAAATGATAAACTAAAGAAAGAGGTTGAAAAAATAAAAACATAGTTGATAAGTTTACTTAAGCTCAACTAAATTAACATGTTATTAAATAGTCAAAAAGCAGTTTTTGACAAAGCCGGATTAGGGTATAACACTTTAAGAAAACAAAAATCACTTAAAAATATTTTTGTAAAAGCTGGCCAAAGTAATATTACATGCTTTAAATGTAATCAAAAAGGACATAAATCTTTGAATGTAAAATTCTAAAATAATAAAAAAATATTAAAGGAAAGAAAATATGGGTTCCGAAAGGAACAATTTTTGTTGCTACTAACCATGAAGGACCCAAGAAAGCTTGGGTACCTAAACATAAAGTTTGATTTATTGCAGGAATGTCTTGTGGCCAAAAGATCAAAGAAAAGTGGTATCTTGATAGTGGCTGCTCAAGACATATGACGGGTGACAAAGAAGAATTCATCACCCTTGAAGAAAAGAGAGGAGGAGTTGTTACATTTGGCGATAATGGCAAAGGCCAAATCTTGGGGTTTGGTAACATTCAAATAACTCCCTCCACATTTATTGAAATGTACTTTATGTTGATGGTTTAAAGCATAACTTAATTAGTATAAGTCAATTATGTGACAAAGGTTTTAAAGTATCTTTTGAATCTTCTTTATGCACTGTAGCTAATCCCATTGATAATAGCATTGTTTTTATTGGAAATAGAAATGGCAATGTATACTTGATTGATTTAGACAAATTGTCTACTAATAATCATTGCTTAGTTGCTAATAATGCTAATATGAATGAGATTGGTTGGTTGTGGCATCGAAGATTAGGTCACGCAAGCACACACCTTATTTCAAAACTAATTAAATGGATTTAGTAAAAGGTTACCTAAATTAGATTTTGAAAATAACAAAATATGTGATGCATGTCAGTTTGGAAAACAAACTAGAAGTTCTTTTAAATCTAAAAATATTGTTTCAACTTCTAGGCCATTAGAGCTACTTCACATGGACCTTTTTGGACCAACTAGAACCACAAGTCTAGGAGGAAAGAAATATGGTCTTGTGATAGTAGATGATTACTCTAGATTCACTTGGGTAATGTTTTTAGCTCACAAAGATGAGACTTTCTCGATATTCTGAAATTCTTCAAGAAAGTAACAAATGAGAAAAACACTACCATAGTGTCTCTAAGAAGTGATCATGGAACTGAATTTGAAAATCACTTATTTGAAAGTTTTTGCAATGAAAATGGTATTAATCATAATTTTTCTGCACCTAGGACCCCACAACAAAATGGTGTAGTTGAAAGGAAAAATAGGACTCTAGAAGACATGGCCCGTACCATGCTATGTGAAAGTAAACTCCCAAATACTTTTGGGCGGAAGCTATTAACACAGCATGTTACATCCTAAATAGAGCCTTAATAAGACCTATTTTAAAGAAAACACCTTATGAATTATGGCATGATAGAAAACCCAACATTAAATATTTTCATGCATTTGGTTGTAAATGTTTTATTCATAATAATGGTAAAAATAACTTAGGTAAATTTGATGCAAAATCTGATGAAGGAATTCTTAGGTTATTCAACAACTAGTAAAGCATATAGAGTGTTCAATAAAGGAAGCCTAATTGTTGAAGAATCTATTCATGTAGTTTTTGATGAATCTTTAGCATCAAGTTCCAAAAGGATTGATGATGAGGAAGATACAAACATTCTCGAAAAAATCTTGAAAAACTTAATATTGATGTATCTTCAGATCATGAACAAGAAGCTAAAGATAATGATTCACCTAATGCTGATGATATTAATACTAATCATAATGATATAGATCTACCAAGAGATTGGAGATACGCTTATAGTCATCCCAAGGAATTGATTATAGGTGATCCATCTCAAGGAATAAGAACTAGATCATCTATGAGAAATATTAGTAATCATCTTGCATTTGTTCTCAAATTGAACCTAAAACCATTGAAGAAGCTGAAAAAGATAATAATTGGATGCTAGCTATGCAAGAAGAATTAAACCAATTCACTAGAAATAATGTATGGACATTAGTGGAAAGACCTAAAATCATTCTGTTATAGGATCAAAATGGGTTTTTAGAAATAAACTAGATGAAAATGGCATAGTAATTAGAAACAAAGCTAGATTAGTTGCAAAAGGATATAATCAAGAAGAAGGTATTGATTTTGATGAAACCTTTGCACCTGTAGCTAGATTAGAAGCCATTAGGCTATTACTAGCATTTGCATGTCACATGAACATTAATTTATTTCAAATGGATGTCAAAAGTGCATTTTTAAATGGATTAATAAATGAAGAAGTTATGTAGAACAACCACCAGGTTTTGAAGATCACGAATTTTCAAATCACGTTTTTAAATTGCACAAGGCATTATATGGTTTGAAACAAGCACCTAGAGCTTGGTATGATAGACTAAGTAAATTTTTGATTGAAAATGATTTTACAAGAGGAAATGTTGATAAAACATTATTTTTGAAAAGAAAAGATAAAGATTTACTTGTAGTTCAAATTTATGTTGATGACATTGTATTTGGTGCTACTAACGATCTTCTATGTCAAGAGTTTGCTAAGTTAATGCAGGGAGAATTTGAAATGAGCATGATGGGAGAACTCAATTTCTTCCTTGGACTCCAAATCAAACAAAGCAAAGAGGGTATCTTTATCAACCAAACAAAGTACACAAGAGAAATTCTAAAGAAGTTTGGTATGGAATCAATTAAACCCCTCGGAACACCAATGAGTCCTTCATGCAAGCTGGACAAAGATGAAGAAGGTAAGAAGGTTGATCAAAAATATTATCGAGGTATAATCGGATCCCTACTTTATTTAACTGCAAGTAGACCAGACATAATGTTTGCTGTTTGCTTATGTGCTAGATTTCAGTCAGAACCTAAAGAATCACATTTAATTGCTGTTAAAAGAATACTAAGATACTTAAGTGGAACAAAAAATGTAGGTTTATGGTATTCTAGAGACTCACATTAAATCTGATTGCTTATTCTGATTCTGATTATGCTGGATGCAAGTTAGATAGAAAAAGCACAAGTGGTGCATGCCAATTTTTAGGAAGTAACTTAATCTCATGGTTTAGCAAAAAGCAAAATTCGGTTGCATTATCTACTGCTGAAGCAGAATATGTTGCAGCTGGAAGTTGCTGTGCTCAAATCCTATGGATTAAGAGACAACTTGAAGACTATGGTATCACACTTGATAAGACACCTATAAGATGTGATAATACAAGTGCAATAAATCTAACTAAAAATCCAATTCAACATTCAAGAACAAAGCATATTGAAATAAGATATCACTTTATAAGAGAACATGTAGCCAATAATGAAATTTGTCTTGATTATGTGAATACTGAAGAACAACTGCAGATATATTAACAAAACCCTTAAGTGAAGAGAGATTTTGTTATCTTAGAGGAGAATTAGGAGTTTGTGATCCTTTGGAATAGTTTTCTGAAACTCTTAAGGACATCTATCTAGATTTCATCATTTTCTTGAAAAATCTTGATATTTCAATAAGGAAATCTATCTAGATCTTGATTCATTGTTTCCCCAATTGCTAAGGAACATTAATCTATAATTTGATGATTAATTTGAATAGTTTCAAATCCTTGAAACTTAATTTTTTATCTCTGAACTGTTAGAGTCGACTCTGACAGTTTGTGGAGTCGACACCTGAGTTTTTGATGTTCTGTCTAAGCGATTAGAGCCGACTCTGGCTTTTGTGGAGCCGACTCTAATTCGAGCGCTGACAGATTTTCTGGTTCGGAGCCGACACCCAGTTTTCGGGAGTCGACTCTAAGTCGAGCTAGGTCAAAAATAAAAAGGCGGAGTCGACCCCCAATCATTCCATCCGTCTCCAAAACCTCTCCAAAAAGCTCCAAAGCCTTTCCAACTTCCCCAATCTACTCAAAACCCTTGATTAATCTTCCAATCTTCTCAATGGCACCTAAGAGGCGCGGATTCGTCGGTGGAGCATCCGTTCCAACGAGGAGACGCACTGTTCGGAGGCAACCCTCGCCTTCCTCCTCTTCGGCCACTCAAGAGGATTCCCCTCCTTCACCATCTTCACCCAAAGTTGATCATTTAGCCGGTAAGACCATTACCACTGGGAGAAAGGTGAATTTTGATTTCTTTGAGTCGGAAGGATTCACTATAGGAAGAATTTGAAAGAAATGGGATGGGAAAAAATCTGTTCACTTAGATATACCCACATATCCAGCCTTAGTGAGAGAGTTTTACAACGGTTTAAGCAGAGGAGAAGGTGGATTAATAAGTATAGTAAGAGGAACAAGAGTGACAATAACCTCTGAGATTCTTGGAAACTTATTGGAAATGCCCACAATCGGTTTAATGGAATATCAACATGAGGATAGAAGTGGAGCATTGACAAGAATGCTAGGGAGAGATGTAACTGAGTTTGAAGAAATCTTGCAAATCAATTGAATCTAGAACTCAGATTACTACATAATATCTGTGGAAGAATCTTGTTTCCGAAAATTGGTAGATTCGAGTATGTCTCGGAGCGAGACGTTCTTTTGATGGATTGCATAATTACTGGAAGGCCAGTCAACTTAGCTGGCATGATGATTGGATACATGGCAGAGGCAGCTACAAAGAAGAGATCAACACTGCCATATGGTATGATTTTGACATTAATCTTTAGAAGCCAAGGTGTGCTCATTATGGAGAATGAACCTTTAAGAAAATTGAGACACACTGACTATTATAGCATCTCTACTATTCATCGGATGGGCTTCAAGAAATTGAATGGTGTTTGGATGAAAGGAGGAAGAGAGGAAAGAGCAGAAAGAGATAGAGCAGAAGAAACCAGAGTAGAAGACATCCCTGGACCATCCACTGAGGGACCATCTGTCCCTGATCCATCTATTGCGGGACCTTCTTCAGCTGGACCTTCAGAGGCCGGACCTAGTTCTATTCCCTCACCTCCACATCAGTCTATAGCAATTCTGGGAGATTCTCTGATGAACAATTGGTCAGTTGAGAGCTTTGCTTGCTGAGTATGATAGTCAGAGATCTCAATGAAATTACTCAATTAAAAGAAGACTTTAATCAGTTGAAGGAAGAACTTAATTCGAGACTGGACATGATCTCCTTTACCTTAAGCAATTCTGTTGAATCCTTTGGTGCTGAACTTCACAAAATCTTCGAAAGGATGGAAGGCATTGCTGATGGATCAGGATCTTATGTTCATGCAACGGGTCAATTGAAGAAGGACATTGACCTTGCAGTCTCACAAATTGAAGCTTGCCTTGAAAACTTTAAGAAATCACAAAAGGATGATGTAATGGAAATCATAGGTCATTTGAAGAAAATTGTATTCAAACACATCTGACCTTGATTTTGATTTTGATAGTTTGTACTTAGGAAGTTTTTGAATATCTAATGTATTTCATTTTGGATGTACATGAATCAACTAATGTAATGTTCTTACTTATGAAATGCAATTTCACATTTTCAAATATTGACTGCTTGAATCCCTATGTTTTATTGACTTTCTTTATCTAAAACTCTCCTTATTGCTGATAACAAAAAAGGGGGAGAGATGGTTGAATATGCAAAGAAAGAAAGATTGAAAATGAATATTGAATATGAATATGCAAAGAAAGAAAGACTTGAAAATTTTAATGAAAGATGGTTGTATATGCATAAAGAAAGAAAGAAAGGGGGAGAAATAATTGTTTATGCAAGATAACTTGAAATTTAATCAGTTAAAATTCGATGCTTAAATATAGGGGGAGCTATTCAATGCAGGGGGAGCTTAACAAAAAGCTCAATTGCAATTTTCTGCACATTAAGATTAAATATTCATAATTGATGATTATATTGAACTCATGCACAATTTTAAAAGTTTACGTTGAATATTGGCATCAAATCCTTAATTAAAAATGTTTAAGTTTCAAAATGACTATAATCTTTAGTTTGAATGAATTTTTGAATGCATATACTCAAAGTTTTTGTTATCATCAAAAAGGGGGAGATTGTTGACCCAATTGATGATTTTGATGATTAACAAAACTATTTGAGTATAACTATTGGAGGCTCTAATGATTTTGATTTAGTGTTTCAGATTATAAGTCTATTGAATGATCAAAATCAGGAGTTACATCGTGTTCTGGATCGAATCTAATGTCTAGGTAAGATTGCAGACATTAGAGTCGACTCCGAGAATCACAGAGCCGACTCCGGAACTGGCACGGAAGTTAGAGTCGACTCCGAGACTGTTAGAGTCGACTCTCACAGAAGAAGCAGAACGTCGATTTTTCTGGCCCCAACCTAGAGTCGACTCCGGGTAAGTTAGAGTCGACTCCAGAAAAGTTTCTTGTCGACCCCAGAAAAGTCAGAGACGACTCCAGAAATATCGTTTTAAAGTGCCTCGAGCTAGAGCCGACTCCAGAAAAGTTAGAGTCGACTCCAACCCACCTGGAACGAAAAATCAAATTGCCAGATCAGCTCTAACGGTAATATTTCTATTTTACCTTATTTCTAACGGATATATTTTGCTACAAGGTACACTCCAACGGATAGTTTTCTTCCAAAAATGGTTTGAAAGAAATCTATAAAAAGGGAAGACTATTGTTCAAAAAAGAAGAAAGAAGAAAACGAAAAAGAGAGAAAATCGGAATAGACAAATCCCATTTCAAAAATCCGAAAAAGAGAGAGCCTGAATCTCAAGAGGAAAACCTTCTAGCTCAAATCCACTCCACTCCAAAAAGCTCAAGAGGAATCCAAAGCATTCAAATCAAGTTTTTGTGGATTTCCCAACTTGGAGAAAGAAGTTCAGATTCTTGCTTTTCAACCCTTCTCAACTGCTTCAACTGTGAAGAATCGGAGCTGAGGCTTGATTCAACCTAGCAAGGAGAAGAAGAAAAGAAGAAAAGAAGAAAAGCTCAAAAGCCAACCATCTACAAATCAGGCTTTTCTAAACTTGTTATATTATTTGATTATCTGCTCATTAAGGAGCTTTGTATTTGAAAAACATATTTTATTTGTTTGTATCTAGTTCAATCTGGGGGATTGAACTAGTGGAGGTAGTCTTACCTCGGTTCAAGCTTGGCTAAGCTTGTGTTAGGGTTTTTGTGCTGGTGAGCCCTTGAAAACCAGCTGGGTTCGTTGTGCGCCCGGAAAACAACAAGTTTGAGTTGTGAGCTTGTAAAACAACTCTGCTGTAATCTAGGGTGATTATAGTGTGGACCCAAGTGAATCTTGGGAGTGGACGTAGGTGTTGGATACACCGAACCACTATAAAATCTTTTGTGTTTGCCGTGTTCTATTGTCTCTTTCTCTATCTCTATTTTATTCACTGCACTTTATAGTTACTTTGCATTTGCCTTCATTAATCTCAAGCAAACTATTTTAAAAAGGCTAATTTTTTAAAGATCCCAATTCACCTCCCCCCCTTTTGGGTTGTCATCTGGGCTAACACTCCGGCTGCTGCAGAGCCGGGGAGGGAGAGTGCTTCCCTAACTGCTGGTGAGGGAGAGCGAGTCGCCAGGAAGTCCCAGGATGGGGTGGAGGCGGCCGAGAAGCGGAGAGGTGAGCCGGGGAGCTCATCCCGTTAACCAGCCTATTGCCCGACCCGCCCTCAAGTTGAAGGTCCGCAGGAAGGATAGACACGGCTGGTCCCCACATTCGGCTCGATGGCGGATGCTGCACAAGCCTCCCGTCTTCTGTCGGGAGTTCAAACCACCAAGTTCGAGGAGGAGATGCAGGGATTGAGTCACTCCGCACTCATGGATGTGGTACTGGTTGCTATTGTCCAGGTAACTTTTGAATCCTCCTCATTATTCCCAATATTTCTCCTTCCTACGGCTAACATGTCTCCTCTGCTACAGATGGCCAACGGTGCACTTGCCCTTCGCGAGGCGTTGGCCCACTCTTCGAGCACGATGGCCAAGGCCCTGGCGCGGGCCGACAAGTACAAAAAGGAGAGCATGGCACAGGTCGAAAGCCTTGCTCGTCTTCATCAAGAGACCTCGGCCCAGGAGGAGAGCTTGGTCGGTCACCTGAGGGAGATGGAGAGCCGGGCCGAAGCCGAGAGTGGCCGGGCCTCCGCAGCTGAGGCCAAAATGGAGCTGGCCTCGGAAAGGTTGAAGGCCGCCGCAGCACAAAACGAAGAGTTGACCCGACTGCTCCAACGCGCCGAGGAGGAGGCCCAGGTTGCTGCGAAGAGGGCAGCTGCCGCAGAGAAGGCGGCAGCAGAGGCGGGTTCGGAGAAGGCTGGGGCAGTGGCCTGTGCCAATGAGGCCAGTGCCCGTGCTGAAGAGGCCAAGAGCAGGGCTTGGGAGGCCAAGGTGCGAGCCAAGGAGGCCGAGGCCAAGGCGCAGCGGGCTGAAGCCGAGGCGGGGTAGGCCGTTCCCAACTATAAGGCCTCGCCGGAGTTCAAGCAGGAAGTCATCGAGGCCAGCCTCGATGCTTATGTTCAAGGCTTCGAAATGTGCAAGGTCAAGGTGTCTACGACCCTCGAGATCAATATCTCCGAACTTGAAGATATCCAGCCTGGGAAGCCAGACGAGGAGCCAGCAGAAAAAGAGGACGAGAAGAAGCCTGGTCCAGGCGAACCTTGAGAGCCCGCCGCTCGTTTTTCTTTTCTTTGACTTGTGTAACCGGCCTCAGGCCCAATTTTGTACTTCTCCTTGATTGTTAATAAAGAAACTTTTGTCAAAACATCTTTGTGTTTTGTTCCATCTATTCTTTCTTCTTTTGAAAAAATGCCTTACTGTGCCTTACTTCCCGTGGCCGAACCGCCTATGTTGACAATGTCACAGCCGAATGTTGCACCTTCTGAAATGTTTTCTCAACTTCAAATGTTGCACATGTTGACAATGCCATAGCCGAATCGCGGCCTTGGACTGGCCGATGTTCGAATGCGTCCCCGGGATGTGAGCCGACCGTGTGGAAGGTTACTCGAGATGCCTCATGCTGTTGTAGACTATTCGAAGGGAGACCCATCTGCGCGTGAGTCCTCTAAAGGCTTGGAATGATCCAAGGACGACTCAGCATCAAAATTAATCCTGGAGGCGCTGGGGCCGACCAGAGATGGTCGAGGCTGGCTTGGTCGTCTTGGGGACACTGAGGCCGAGTGGGGTTGATCGGGGAAGGCCTACGCCGACTCGGTCAGTGTTGAAGATGCCCGGGCTGGTCAGGGCCGACCAAGAAAGGCCATGGCTGAGCCGGCCGACTCGGAGTCTGTGAGGGCCAAACAGGGCCCTTTAGAAATGTCTCAATGGTCTGGGTTTCGTATGAGGGGTGACTTGGACGCATATGGAGCTATTAGGGGCTTAACCGACTCTGAAGCACCGCTGTGCCGGGGCCAAGGGATGTCCCATTAGCTGCGATGCCGGTGAGCTCCTTTTGAACCACCTCAGGGGTTTGTATGCCGCCTGAGGGACGACTTAACCAGGTACGAAGCTGTTAGGATCTTAACCGCCTCGGGGGCACCATTATGCCAGGACCGAGTGGTGTCCCATTAGCTGCGATGCCGGTGAGCTCCTTTTGAACCATCTCAGGGGTTTTTGTGCCGCATGAGGGGCGACTCGACCGGGTACGGAGTTGTTAGGATCTTAACCGACTCGGAGGCACTGCTGTGTCGGAGCCGAGTGGTGTCCCGTTAGCCACAATTCCGGTTAGCTCCTTTTGAACTACCTCAGGAGTTTGTGTGTCGCTTGAGGGGCGACTCGACCGGGTACGGAGCTGTTAGGGTTTTAACCGACTCGAGGGCACCGCCGTGCCGAGGCCGAGTTGTGTCCCGTTAGCCATGATGCCGGTGAGCTCCTTTTGAACCACCTCAGGGGTTTGTGTGCCGCCTAAGGGTCGACTCGACCAGGTACATAGCTGTTAGGGTCTTAACTGACTCGAAGGCACGGCCGTGCTGGGGTCGAGTGGTGTCCCATTAGCCGCGATGCCGGTGAGCTCCTTTTGAACCATCTCAGGGGTTTGTGTGCTGCCTGAGGGGCAACTCGATCAGGTATAGAGCTGTTAGGGTCTTAACCGACTCGGAGGCACCGCCGTGCCGGGGCCGAGTGGTGTCCCATTAGCCGCAATGCCGGTGAGCTCCTTTTGAACCACCTCAGGGGTTTGTGTGCCGCCTGAGGGGCGACTCGACTGGGTACGGAGCTGTTAGGGTCTTAACCGACTCGGGGGCACCGCCGTGCCGGGGCCGAGTGGTGTCCCATTAGCCACGATACCGGTGAGCTCCTTTTGCGGGATTTGGTCCTTGGAGATAAGGGAGAGTAGGCTGTGACATCAGAAGGAACCTCCTCTATTGCTTATGCCCCAGGGGAATACATTATTGATAATATTGGTGGAGGTTATCCGCATTGCAGGTACGTGGAATGGGTCACCCATCGAGTTCTTCTAGTTTGTATGCTCCTCGGTGAAGTGTTTCGGTGACGCGATAAGGACCCTCCCAGTTGGGGGATAGCTTGCCCCTCTCTGTAGGCTTGGATACCTCAGCCTTCCTCAAAACCAAGTCTCCGCGGCGAAAAACCTTGAGACGAACTCGGGCATTGTAGTACTTGGCCGCTCGTTGACGAAAGGTTGTCATGAGCAGCCTCGCTCGATCATGTGCTTCATCGATGAAGTCCAGATTAGCCCATATCAATGCGGAGTTGTTTTCCTCGCTGAAGGACTCCACGCGCGGACTAGGCAGTCCGATCTCAACAGGGATGACGGCCTCGGATCTGAAGACGAGACTGAAAGGAGTCTCGCCCGTCGGGGCTCTGGGGGTCGTGTGGTAAGCCCATATCACACTGGAAAGCTCCTCCACCCATCGACCCTTGGATCCGTCTAGTCGGGTCCTGAGCCCTCTGAGGATGGTGCGGTTCATGACCTCGGCCTCTCCGTTGGTTTGGGGGTGGCCGACAGAGGTGAATCGGTGATGAATGCCTAGCTCATCACAGAAAGCTTTAAATGCTTCATTATTAAATTGGCGGCCGTTGTCGGTGACGAGGGTATGAGGTAGGCCGAAACAACATATGATCAACTTCCAGAAGAAGGCTTTGACCTTACTTTCAGTGATCTTAGCCAGAGCCTCGACCTCGACCCATTTGGTGAAGTAGTCGATGGCGACTAGAAAGAATCTCCGTTGCCCTAAGGCTAGGGGGAATGGCCCGAGGATGTCCATTCCCTATTGAGCGAAAGGCCATGGGACCGAGAGCGGATTCAGCGGGGTAGACGGTTGATGTGGGATGTGTGCGTGGCGCTGACAACCATCGCACCTTTGAACTAGTTTGGCCGCATCCTCCCTCATAGTGAGCCAGAAGTATCCCTGACGGAGAGCCTTTTGGGCTAAGGACCTGCCCCCCAGATGATTTCCACAGATGCCCTCGTGGATTTCTCTGAGGATGAAGTCGGCGTCGACGGGTCCTACACACTTGAGCAGGGGGTAGGAGAATGACCTACTATACGGACGCCCGTCCAAGAGTACGAACTTGGAGGCCCTCCACTTGAGTATCCTGGCTTCTTTGCGATCATCAGGGAGAGTGCCATCAGTGAGATAGCGGACATAGGCATCCATCCATGTGGGCTCTTGGGCGAGCGGGAGGACTCCTCGCCATCCTCTATGCTGGGCCTTCCTAAATATTCAATGTAAGCGTTCCTTGCCATGCCGTCGGCAGAGGTAGCCAGACGAGAAAGGATGTCGGCCTTGGCATTCTCACTCCGGGGAATGTAACTGATGCTGAAGTAAGCTAGTGGGGAGGTCAAGAGCCGAACCTTGCCCAAGTACTGAGTCATAACAGGGTCACGCGCCTCGTACTCTCTGTTGATTTACCCGGAGACGAGTTGCGAGTCTATGAAAGCTCTGAGGCGCCTTATTCCGAACTCCTAGGCTAGCCTTAATCTGGCCAGTAGGGCTTCGTACTCAGCTTGATTATTGGTGGCTTCGAATAGAAACCACAGGGTGCATTCCGTCCTCTCTCCGTCCGACCCTGCAAGAATGAGGCCGGCGCCGCTTCCCTGAGAGTTTGACGCGCCATCCACATGAAGGATCCAAGTTTCTCCATCGTAGCTTGGTTCAAGCTCACGTTGTTCCTTGGTAACTTCCTCAATCACCTCTTCCGCCCAAGTGCACTCAACTAAGAAGTCAGCTAAAACTTGGGACTTCAGAGCCGGTCGTGCCTGGAAGGAGAGGTCAAACTCTCCTAACTTAATAGCCTACTTGGCGAGTCGACTGAGGTATCCGGACGAGCCAGGATGGCCCGAAGGGGCTGGTCTGTGAGCACCACGATAGGATGGGCTTGAAAGTATGGGCGGAGGCACCGGACGAAAACTATCAGGGTGAAAATAACTTTCTCTATCTTGGAGTACCTAACTTCTGCGTCATGGAGGACCTTGCTCACATAATAGATGGGTCTCTGGGTTTCGTCGGCGTCGAGATGCACCAAGACTGAGCTAACATCTTCCGAAGAAGCAGCTAAGTAGAGGAAGAGACTCTCCCCGTCTCTTGGCTTGGACAGGAGTGGGGGGAACTACAGGAATGCCTTTAGGCTGTCAAGGGCTCTCTGGTAGTCGTCCGTCCACTCGAAATTGTTCACCTTCCACAAGGCCTTGAAGAAGGGCAAGCATCTTTTGGCCGATTTGGAGAGGAAACGACTTAGAGCTGCTATCCTCCCTGTTAGTCGCTGCACTTCCTTCTTGCTGGATGGTGGCCTCATGTCGAGGATGGCGCTGATCTTCTCTGGGTTTGCTTCGATCCCCCGCTGGGTCACCATAAAACCCAAGAACTTGCCCGCCGTGACCCCGAAAGCACACTTCTTGGGGTTCAGCTTGACTTGGAAATGATGGAGGTTGTTGAAGGTTTCCTCTAAGTCGGAGACGTGATTGAAGGCGCGGGTGCTTTTTGTCAGCATGTCATCTATATAGACCTCCATATTCCAGCCTAGCTGATCTTGGAACACTCTGTTCATCAACCTTTGGTAAGTTGCCCCTGCATTTTTGAGGCCAAAAGGCATCACTTTGTAGCAATAAATGCCTTTCTCTGTCACAAAGGATGTGTGCTCTTCGTCGTTGGGGTCCATCCTTATCTGATTATATTCGGAGAAGGTGTCCATGAAGCTAAGGAGCTCGTGCCCAGAGGTGGAATCCACCAGCTGATCTATCCTTGGCAGGGGAAAACTGTCTTTCAGACACGCCTTGTTGAGGTCGGTGAAGTCGATGCAAATTCTTCAGCTCCCATTTTCCTTACGCACCATGACCACATTAGCCAGCTAGCTAGGGTAGTGTGCCTCCCAGATGTGGCCAACGCTGAGCAGCTTGTTGACTTCTTTATCAATAGCCTTTTGCCGATCAGGAGTGAAGCTTCTCTTCCTTTGGCGGATTGGACGGTGCTGCGGGTCAATGTTGAGCTTGTGGGTGATCACCTCCGGAGGGATGCCGGGCATATCAGACGCCGACCAAGCGAAGACGTCCGAGTTAGCCCGCAAAAAAGCTAAGAGGCGCTCCCGGTCCTCCGGAGAAAGGAGTCCGCCGATGCGGACGGTCTTCGCTGGGTCATCTCCAAGAGGGAAAGTTAAGAGGTGCTCGGCTAGTTCTCCTCCCTTGCTGGAGTCCCTGGGGTCGGGTGCTTCTAAAGTTGATTCAGCTTCCAAAAGACTTGATGCCGCGTGATAACAAGGCAGGACCGGGCTAGTCTCACCGCGCATCTCTCCAACTCCTTCACTAGTGGGGAACTGCACCAGCAAACGCCGGGTGGAGATAACTGCGTCCAAAAGGTTAAGACTTGGACACCCGAGAATGGCGTTGTATGCCAAGGGGACCCTCACAACCAGAAATTTCATGATCATTGTACTCTGGCATGGCGGTGTTCCGGCTGTCGCAGGCAAAGATACCTCGCCTTCAACCCTTACTGAATCCCCGGTGAACCCGACCAACGGGGCCACCACAGGCTGAAGGGAGTCTAGATAATCCCATCCGAACAAAAGCGTCGTAAGTAAGGATATCAGCTGAGCTGCCACTATCAACTAATATCCTTTTTTTAGGGTGCTTGGCGATTGTCATAGAGACGACGACGCCTTCATTGTTTACATTTTTAACAATAGCAGATCCCCCCAGAGATTACATTATTCGGCGCCTCCTCCCCTCTCGGCCGCTTAGATGCGGAGGCTGCTCCCCAAGATACCATTCCGACCATCCGTTCTGTGGGGGTGTTGTCGACCGTGGCCTGAGCGGGTGGGGGCCCCATGAGTGTTGGCAGCGGCTGTGATGCCTTCTGAACATACTTGCCGAGGTAGCCTCGCTGGATGAGCTCCTCGATGGCCCACTTCAAACTGTAGCAGCTATCGGTTTCATGGCCATAATCTCGGTGGAATCGGCAGTAACAACTTTTGTCTTGGGGAAGACCTTTCTTCATGGGAGAAGGACGCTAGAGATAAGGCTCGCCCTCGATCTCCATAAGGATATGGGATCGAGGGGCGAGGAGAGGTGTGAGCTTGCTCTCATCGGGGATGGGGCTTCGATGCCTGTTGTCAGATCGGCGAGGCGGGTTGGACCGCCGGTGCTTCATGGGAGGAGCCCTCGCTTCAGTGCTAGCGTTGCCACCGCGTCATCGAGATGGTAAACTTCGAGGGCGGCAGCCTTGAACCCGGACACAAAGTCCCGCAGCGACTCCCCCTCCTTCTGGAGCATAGAGAAGAGGCTATCCGCCACTCTTGGAATCCGCCGGCATGTATCGAAATATGCCAGAAAGGCCCTTTCCAGCTCTCGAAAGGAGTCGATGCTGTGGGGGGATAGGTGCGAGTGCCACGTGCGAGCGGTCTTCCGTAGAGTGGCGAGAAAGGCTTTGCAGAGAAGGGCATCCGAAGCGCCTTGGACTTGCATCATTGCTTTATAACTCTCGAGATGGTCGAGAGGATCTGTCGTACCGTCGTACGGGTCTATCTGGGGAAAGCAGAACTTGAAGGGGACAGGCTCCTCCAATATCCGGCGGGTATAAGGAGGATGTGTGTCAAACTCTTCCTCCGGTTGATGATTGATTTTCCTGATGAGCTCATCCAGTCGCCTATTGAACTCGTCCAGGTGCTCCTCCACCTGGCGGTTGATTGTCGGGGCCCTCCGAGATAGCTCGGAGGAGGAAGAAGAAGAAGAAAGAGAAGGAGAAGGATGCGGGAGCCGGGACTTCCGCTTTGGTTCCTCCTAATGATGCGGCTCGGGAGGAAATTTACTGGGGCCACAACCAGGGGACCGTGGCCATTTAGAGGGCTCACGGCGAGGCTTCCTAGGGGAAACCTGACGACGATCGGCTTTTTGCTCGGAAGAGCCTCCCTTCGCCGACTGCTGACTGGCGGGGGTAGCGGTCTGGTGCTGGGTGGCCACGGACTGCTGCTGTTGGAGTCCATGGACCATAGCGGTGAGAGTTTGGACTTACTGGGTGAGAGTCGCTAATTGCTCCGCAGTTTTGACAGCTGCATCTGGCGGTGGACGGGTGACGGAAGGATCGGCGGCAGGGGGATCGGCCTCCTGCTACCGAGCTGGCGGGGGAAGCCCCGCTGGACAGCTGATAGAAGCGTCCTGAGCTCGCGTCACCACCATGGCTTGGTGAAGAAAAGAGGGGGGGAGTAAAGTTCGTTGATACGTAGTACGGGGAACCCTGAGCTACCTACTGCTTCACCCGTGATTCCCCCTTCCTGGTGCGCCAATCTGATGATGCTCGATCACTGGTCCTGAACGTCGAGAGAAGGAAGTGGATTGATTAGCGGATCTTCACTTCACCGGGTTACTTGCAAAAAAGTCTCAGGACCGGAGGGATTCTTCGGTGGGACCCTCCGACGCTCAAGTTAGCAATCGAGGTCACGCTGAGGAAGAGCTCGGACGAGCTCTTCTTGGATGAAGGGTGTTTCTTTCGGGAGGAGGAATCCCCCTTTCTGAATATTCAGATAGCGATTCTTTGAGTTTTTCGCTCTTACCTCATTATTGAGTGAATTCACCTCAGATAGCGGTGAGAGTTTGTGACACATGAATGACATGGACCAATTTAAGTATTCTCCCACTAAACCATTTAGTTGGGTTCATTAATTTGGTCCATGGGTACCTAAATCCGTCAAACTGATTTTCCTTAGGAAGCATAGGTTAGCTCAAGTCAATAGGCTAGTCTAATCAAGTGTTGGAACCACTTAGCCAGGCCGGCTTGATCAAAAGGCCGAGTTGCGCCATTAACCATCTTGCCTAGACACCAGCTGATAATCAACTAGCCAGATGAGAGGTAGCCGTGACCTTGATTAGAACCTTTCTAGATACTGGTTGACCAGACCCAATTAAATTTGCCTAAAGATTTGGGTGTCCACTGAGCCCCAAATCAAGTCTATTTAGATGTATGGATTGATCAATCTAATCTAATTAGATGGATCTAAAGAAAAGACCTAACTCAACATTTGATTAGATTCAATTTTCTAATTTAGTCCAATTCATCTAACCTTAGGTCTAACCCAATTAGAGAACCTGATTCATGCTAACCCAATTAGCCCATGATTTATGATCATGTCTTAAGGTCTTTAATTCATAATTCTAGATCTTAAGTTAACCCCTTTTCAAATTTGAACCAATTTCAATTTTGAGTTCTGATTTTGAAACATTTTTAAAATTTTTTCGTAAAACATTTTTACTTTCTTTCTTTCTTTTTCTGTGATCTGACTTTTACGTAAAACAAATTTACTGTCATTTATAATTAAGATTTCATCAATTAAGATGTCTTAATGTTAATCTTATTAACATATCATCTTTAATTAATTTTGGATCTAATCAAAATTATCACAGAAATAAATTAATTTGATTAAAACAATTTTAATCTTTCTTTCCTTTGTTTTGTACATCCGTTTATGGGTTCTTTCACATTGGCACCCCTACACGTCATAGAAAACCTTTCTTGAATAAGAAACATAGGCTGTGAAACCTCCCTATGACCGGACGACCTGGTGAATATACCCAATCCAAGATATAATAGAACATATCATGCAAGATCTACATTAGATCTACTTCTAAAACATATATTTAATCATCATTAAATAACTTTAACATGCTCTCATCATGCAAAACATTTAAATCTACTATAGATCTAAACTAATCATAATAAGATCTACTTTAGATCTACATTAGATTATTTATGCATAATAATATCAGATCTACTATACTTATACATGCATTACTAAGCCTTAACCATGCTCTGATACTATTTGAAGGGAAAACTTGCTTTTCATATGCACAGGATATCAAGGTGGAAAGCATGTAATTCAATTTTAATATTCGCATTGAATATAAATTAAAGCATATTAGCAAATCTGAAATTTAAGAGTATGTAAAAATAAGTTTAAAACAATACCTCTCGATGCGGAAGCTGTAGATGACGAATGTAGCAGATCCAATCTGCAGGGAAAAGTTCCTACTCGTGCCTTGCAAGAGCCGCACGCGCCGCTCCTCTATATCACACGCACGGCAGAAAACCTTGAGACAGGGGATATGGAATCAGAAGGGATGAAGAACTCTTCTTCAAGAGAGGAGTCCCTCTCTGTTTGGACTTCTCTGATTTTTTGACTCTTCTTTCTCTGCTACTCTCTCACTTTCGAAGTTGAGAAAAGTTTCTTAAATAAACTCATCATAAAACAATCCAAAACAACCTTTTGAATTTGTTTTACGATACGATAATATCTTATCTTCGAAAGTGGATGGGTTACGGGCGTTCATGCGTTGTCAACGCGTAAAGAAAATTTTATAAAACAAATTTACGGATTCATATCATCTCAATGGTAAGATCGTAATTTAAATAAAGTTTCAAATTCACGTTATCTCAATGGCAAGATCGTAATTTAAATAAAGTTTCAAATTCACGTTATTTGAATGACAAAATCATAATTTACATGAAGTTTTAAATTCATCTCAATGGCAAAATCATAATTTAAACGAAATGGTAGAATCGTAATTTACATGAAATTGTAGAATCATAAATTTTTTGAAGTTTTAAAGTCTCGTTGGCTGCCCGCAACGGTAATAAAAAAATTTTAAAATATTTATAAATATGGAAATAATCAGATTAAATCTGTTTGAAGTCCAAATTGAAATCCGAAAGAACCCATGCGAAGATCTTGAACCATACTTTGCATTGGACTTATTTAATTTCTAATTTAAAGTAATTTATGATTTCAAAATTTATAAATAAACGATCAGAGGCTATATTAGATATCTGATTCAAACTACTTTGAAACCAGATCTAAATTACTCTATCGTCAAACCAACCATTGGTCTATGGTTCAAGTCCTATCCTACAATGAGTCTGAATAAATTTCAAAAATTTACTTGAGTTACAAACTAACTCAAGTTCATCCCCAGAATAAGTACTACCGCTAATGCCCAGTGCTAGCTAGACATTGCTAGTACAAACTCGGTATTACCCATATGACCAAGTCCCACTTAGATCATGGATAAAGCCTATCTCTAGGTCACCTGACTATGTGCGTGACTCCATAAGTTCGAATCTAAGTCGGTAGCATAGGAACACTTCCTATACCAATCGATGTGACCATCTAGCAATGGTACCCGCTGGTCCGAATAGACCGAATATATGCAAAGCAATATTCAGGAACCTAGGCTATGATTACCGTATAATTCATCCCCTTGTCCTAGTACTCAGGGCAAATACGGAGTTAACTGCCAACTCCGAGTAAATCACCCAAGTATGTTTTAATGCAATGAATCTTGTGACACCTCACAAAGATTACCTTGGCCAAGGTTTTGCTAAATTGAAACATAGTTCGAGCACTCTCTCTAACACTTAGAGTGGACAATCCCATCTTAACTCATCACTGACCCAATAAGTACTTGACTGCACCCAGTAACCTTTCGTCACCGGATTAGAAATCCGAGTGGTCCAGTGCCTAAGTACAGTGAGTTGCTTATCAAGTCAACATGATAGTCTCATGTCAAAGGGACACTTATACCCATTGCCTTTATGTGAGTTGCTCCAGGCAGTTGAGCACTCAGCAGAGGTGAGTCACTGTTCAGTGAATGTACTCCTACACTCACCCGCATGTAATACCAGTGTTATACACTCCTTGGTTTAAGAGAACAAACCAAACCATATGACACATAATGACCTACACTTGATTACGTCGTCATCCTAGGTAACAACGTATCATTTGGCCGCGAACAGATTTAAGAGTTACTCAACAATTCCTCCATTGTCAAATACATGTAACTCTAAGAACTACAACATATTGGAATTCTACTGGAAGATGTAAACTATATGTTGTACTGCCAAAATAGACTTTTATTTATTGAATAAATCATGTACATTCACATCAACTCATAACCGTCTACAAGCTAGACGATTGGCTGTAGGACATATTTCTTAACATCACCTTGGTTGAGGACGTCCCTTATGGCGACCAGGGAGTTTACCGACTTAACCAGAAATATTGTTAGCATGAAATAGTTGGAAAAATATTTGGAAAAATTCTTATGAAATGAAGTACTAACCTATATATGAGCCACGAAGGCTTTCCGGAAAAAGGCTAAAGCCCCTTGATGGCGGAGCTCTCCTTGGAACTCTGGCAAGCAAATCTGGAAGATCAGCTGCTCCGCCCTGTGGCCATGGTTCATCATCGAGGGCCGAGAGGGGATTGCCCCGGCCTCGCCTCCCTCTGCGGCCTCGGCTAGTCCCGGTGCCATGGGTGTTGTGCCAGAGGCTGACGACATCTCCTCCACCGACGACCCTGCTACCATCGGGTGATCTCCACTCGCCCGCTCCCCTGCAGATAGGCCTTCGTCTAGGCTTGGCCCCACTTCTGGGTGAGCCGGTTCCTTGGTCGAGGTGGTGGGCTCCGCGAGCACAATAATCACCTCAGCCCTCGCTCCCTTCGGGGGTATATCGGCCATGAGGTCGATGGCTGGATTGGGCTCTCGGTCTTCCTGAGACTTGCATTCCAAGGGAGGAGGGGACCGTGCTAGGGACTAGTTCGGAGTTTGAATCCATGGCCTCCCCCTTGGCCCTTGGCGCCATCAATGGCCTTTTTTTTCTTGGCTGCCAACATGGGCCAGTATCTTCATAACTGCACAAGTTAAGGGCCGAGATATAAAGGCCAAGATATATAAAAAAGGAAGAATAAACAAATGGAGGAGTAGAAAAGGCTTGCAGCTGCTCATCGCCGCTCGAAGAGAGGCTCGCGAGCCGAAGATTCTCCTTTGACAAGAACTGATTGCAGCTGGGGACCATAGCCGTAAGCAGCTGCCCGAGCGCCTCCTTATCCCTCGGGACCACCGACTGATCCTTGTTCGGTCTCCTATATGGGTCTCCCCACCTCGGCCTCACCCTCTCAAGGTCGGCGAAGAAGAATCAGGTCTTCCACCCCTTGACAGACGAAGGAAGACCCAGCTTAAGGGTTCGATCGGGCCTAGGCTGGAACAACCACCAGCCCCACTGTTGGCGGAGGGTGTAAAGACAGCAAAAGAGGGAAACCCTAGCCTCTACACCCTGGAGGTGGCACAACACTATGAAGCTGCAGATGATCCGAATGAAATTTGGAACCAACTGCATGGGCATTAGGGAGTATCGGTCGAGGAGGTTATTGAAAAAGGGATGATAGGGCAGGCGAAGACCCACCATGAGGGATACTTCGTAAAGGGCGATTCTACCAGGCCGGGAGGAGGTCATCCTATTATCAGGGATAGGGAAGAACAGCTGGACACTGCTCGAAATCCGATATCGAGCCCTAATGTTTACTAATTCTTGACCGATTATAGTGGAGGCGGCCCCTTTTGAGGATTTTGGTCCAACCCTAAATGAGGGACCGACGAGCACCGGATGACCCCTAGCAGGGGCCCAACTGGCGATCCACTGTTGGGATAGAGGAACGACGTCCTCGAAGGAAGGAGAAGAAGAAGAAGACCAGGAGGGCGGTGGAGATAGAGAGGTCCGCTGTCGCAAGGAGGAAAATTGATCCTCAGGTGGGGCGGAGGAAGACCAAGATGATGAAGAGGACATGGAAGAAAAATAGGGAATGATCGGAGGGACTAACCTGAACAAAGGGGGAAGAATGGCGAGAAGAACATCAGGGTTTAAAGGAGGAAGGCTCGGGCGAGGTGTGAGTTCGAGGAGGAAGACGAAGATCTTAGAAGCAAAATGTCAGGTCCAGAGCCCCCCCGACTATACACCATTTTCGAATCGTCCCGCCTAATCCAGCCAGCCACGTGGATACCCACTATTAGCGGTGTCGCCTCGACAGGTGTCTGATGTGCGGAGTGCTCTGTCTTCAACCAATTGCGAGGCATCGGTAGCGTTAGCACCATGATGGCAATGATGGTGGTTGCTTTTTCGTGGGTTCCGAAAGGACTCTCCTATTTCGAGAAGGATTCCCCTATATCTGACGGTTGACATGGACGGTGGCGCTATGATGCCCCATATCATCGGCACTAAAGAACCACTGTCTCCAAGGACACGTGCCCCTCCATGATTGGCGATGCACCAGGATCAACCACCTGTAGGTTTTTATGCCCCTTTCGCTGAGTAGGAAGTGGGCCAACATCGTCTAAGGGACGAGGGGGCATTTGATGTGGCTGATCAGGCCACGTTAGGATTGACAGGAGAAGCAACTAACAGAACCTCAGCCTCGAACTCCGGGTTTCCCTCGGCCTCAGACTCTAAGGTCCCCTAGGCCTCGGACTCAAGGTTCCCTCGGCCTCGGACTCTGAGTTCCCCTTGGCCTCAGACTTCAAGGTCCCCTTAGCCTTGGACCCCAGGTCCCCTTGGCCTCAAACTCCAGGTTCCTTCGGCCTCAGACTCCGAGTTCCCCTCGACCTCGGACCCTAGGTCCCCTCGGCCTCGGACTCCAGGTCCCCTCGGCCTTGGACTCTGAGTTCCTCTCAGCCTCGGACGCTAGGTCCCCTCGGCCTCAGACTCTAGGTCCCCTTGGCCTCGGACTCTAAGTTTCCCAGGTCCCTTCGGCCTCGGACTCCTGGTCCCCTCAGCCTCAAACTTCGAGTTTCCTCGGCCTCGAGCCGCCTAACATCGCCATGTGGCCTACTAACCACCTACAACCACCATGTCTAACACCACCATGTGGCCCACTAATCACCTACAACCACCATGTGGCCCACTAACTATCTGCAACCGTGCATGGCCACTATCCGTTACAGTGCATGCCTGACACGACTAGGCCTACCCGCCATTTGTGGCGCCGCATCTGGTAGGGTAGGATACCTCTGACATGCTTAGTATTTATTGCGATCCATCTTTGTCAGTCTTGCCGCCTGTCTACTACTAGACAATATCATCTTAGAATCAACCACCTTTCAGAAGCGGGTAAGAGGAATCTCTGAACAGGTATAAGAACCTTCACTCACAACAAGAGAATGGATATGAACTCAAGCTCTCTAGCTAATTCCTTTATCTCTTTCTTTACTATTCCCAAGTTGCTTACTTGAGCGTTGGAGGGTCCCCATCGGTGTAACCGGTCCTCGAAGACTTTCTTACAGGAACCCCGTTGAGAAGGAAGCTCACCGTTACCTGACGTTCGACGAACATGATTTGGCATCAATAGGTACCATTTGGGTTTGAAAGAGGTTCGATCGGGCTCTTGAATCAGTAGCATAGATACAATGCTTTCTTAGATATTAGGTTCAGCACCTTTGCATATGATCAATGCCCACTCCTTATCACCACTGATAGCTTGAGTTCCTCGAGACCCCTTTCATTTTGAGAAATTATGGACTTTCTACCCTAAATCCTAAGAACTGATTAGTGTAGTTGGAGTCTGCCTATCCATGGGAATGCGAGATATCGGATGTCTTGGCATTTGGAGATGGAAAAGTGAAGACTTCGCTGGTGGAGCAGAATCGAGGTGGGTGATATGTTTAGGCGGATTGCCGAAGTGGAGGCTGATATAACTGAGCTCCAGAGGCTGAAGGTCCAGGATGCAGGCTTTCAAGATTCTGATATTGGGAGACTTTGCCATTGCCTCTCTTCCTACCACTCTCTTCTAAGACAGCAAGAGACCCTGTGGAGGCAGAAGTCTCGTATGCAGTGGATTAAGGAAGGGGACCGAAACATAAGATTCTTTCATCGAGCCACCATGGTCAGGAGGTCAATCAATCGGATCCAGCATTTGAGGAGGAAGATGGTACCACACTGACTGAAAGCGAGGAGATTACTGAACGACTCTTCCAATACTTCAAATCCAGGTGAAACTTGATACTAGGAGATGGCGCAACCTCTCAAGGTCCCTACCCAGAGGACTGAGTTACTAAACAGATAACTCAACTCTTACCCGGCCCGTCTCTTACCTAGATGTGAGGGATTTGGTCCTTGGGGGAGGATAAAGCTCCAAGTCTTGATGGTTTTCCTCCATTTTTCTTCAGGCGGTATTGGGTGATTATTGGGGGCAAGGTTGTTGAGGCTATTCAGGAGGTGTTCTAGTATGGCATCCCCGAGGATTGGAAGAAAACCCTGATCACTCTCATCCCTAAAAGAATCGATGCCTCTTCTCCTAGCCACTTCAGGCCAATTAGCCTTTGCAACACCATCTACAAAGTCTGTGTGAAGGTTTTGGTTGGTGGCTTCAGAGGACGATACCTCAACTTATTAGTCCTGAACAAGGATCATTTATCAGAGGCCGCGACATTACTGACAATTCTCCTTGCTTAGGAATTTATGCATGACCTCAGGCAAGCCCCATTTCGAAGGAGTCTCATGGCTATTAAGCTTGACATGGAGTATGCTTACGATTGGATGAGGTGGCACTTTATTCGGTGGACCCTTCATGAGTTTGGCTTTTTTGATACTTGGATCAGGTGGACCATGGACTGTGTGGAGGGATCTTCCTTTGCTATCCTGGTGAATGGCACTACGATGGACTATTTTCCTTCATTGATCGGCCTATGTCAAGGGTATCATCTATCTTCCTACCTATTTATATTATGTACTGATACTCTTTCTAGGGCTCTAGGAGTTGCGGTCCAACAGTCACGTCTGGAGCCCTACCGGACCATCCCTGGAGCCCAGCCTCTCTCTCACCTCCTCTTTGCAGATGATTGTCTTCTCATTGGCCTTGACCCAGAATGCTAGATGCCTTGCACATGTTGTGGAATCCTACTGCCGAGAGTCTGGCTAGCTTGTTAACTTGCTTAAATCTTTTGTCATACTTAGTAGTCCCAAAACGAATCCCCAAACAAAGTTGGCAATCCTGAATAGCCTGGGGATCTTGGAGCAGCAGGGGATTCTGACCTACCTTGGTGTCCCTATGACTGGTGGATGTTTCGGAAGCTGAGGTTAGGCTAATGTTGCAACGGGTCCGAAATCGACTTGAGGGTTTTCAGGCTGCTACCCTCTCCATGATGGGCAGAATTACTCTTGTCTGGTCCGTGCTTAGCTCCATTCCTATATACCTTCTGGCTAACACTATAGTACCTAGATCTTGTCTGAGGGATCTGGAACATACATTCCTCAATTTCCTATGGAGGGCCAGATAGGACGGTCATGATGTTCATTTACTCGACTGGGACACAGTCTGCCGGCCTACTAGAGATGGAGGTTTCGAGATCCAATCCCTTCTAGAAAGGAGGGAAGCATTGATTGTCAGACATGCTGTGAGATATCTCCTCCAACTCAGTTGCCTATGGAGTAGAGTGATAAGGGCCCGCCATGGTATTTAGAGTCAGGGAGCCCTAATTCAATCGATTAGAGGCCGCTCCTTCATCTGGAAGGAGATTTGCACCCGCCCCCAATCGCTATGGCCCATGTAAGATGCTTGGTGGAAGACGGGACCACAATCGATGTTAGTCAGGATGCTGGATCTCCTCGATCCCATGGTCTCGATGGCCTACTTTTGTTAGTATGGATGTTGCTGAAAATTCTGGGTCAGTGATCTGCTGATGGATGATGATAGGACCTGGAGAATCCAGGATCTATCTACGATGTTTGGGCCCCATCTGGTTTCTAGGATCTTAGCCATCCCGATTCCACTTCACCGGGGGCATGACCTGAGGGTCTGGGACTCTTCCTGCTTCCCTAAGGCTCCATCGGGTTCCCTCTATAATCTGGAAACTCTCTATCCATCCGTGGGTGAAGATTTTTCTTTGGAAGGTGGCGTGGGATTGCCTTCCTACGAAGGCTCTCCTCAGTCGAAGAGGCAAGGACCTTGCAGGGTCTTGCCCGGTATGTGGGGCTCATGATGAGACGACCGAGTATGCTATTCTAAGTTGCTCTAGGGCAAGGCAAATCTAGCAAATTTCAGGGATTTGTCCTTGGACTATTGACGATAAAGATTGTATGTCCTTCCTTCGGTTCCTCCACCTGAGTTTGACACATGAGGCCTATCTTGCTGCCTATATTGCCTATCAGGTCTGGCTGGTTAGGAATGCGCTGACCTTTGAGGCAGAGACATTCTGGTCTGTCAGATTATTCTGAGACCCAAATGCTTGGCGTCGAAGTACCTACGATTTGATGCGGTCATTCCCTTGACTACTCCAAGTTCCTGGGTCTCCCATGCTGCTTCGGCAATGGCTCGGCGATAGCTATCTTCTTGGAGCCCCCACCCCTGGGATTTGTTAAGGTGAACTTTGATGGCAGCATCGGGGGTACCGATGGTGGTGCGGGGTATGTCATTTGAGCCGATGGGAGACTCATGGCGGCTGGTGGGACCTTCTTTCAGGACTCTTTTGTCCCGAAAGCTGAGCTCATAGCAGCTTGGGCTGGCATCAGCAGAGCGACCCAATAGTTGCGGGCCCAGCGGCTCCTCATTGAAGGAGACTCTTCTATAGTCATTGGATGGATTAATGACAAGGTGGACCATGACGATGTACACCTGCTCCTTCGTGATATTTGGCAGGTCATGCAGGACTCGACGGTTACCGTAGCCCATCATGTATACTAGGAGATAAACTGTGCGGCTGATTGGATAGCCTCCTTTGTAGCTCAGTATTCCACTGATTGGAGTTTGACATAGGAAGATCGGATTCCATTCCCTTTGATATATTTTTCTTTGATCTTTTGGGCTGTCTCACATCAAAATTGTGTAATGGCACGTCTGTATATATATATATATATATATAATATATATATATATAAATTTGAACTTCGTTAGGTCTACCTTGGACGCGCTTGCCCAGTGTAGTATATATATATATATATATATATATATATATATATATATAATAATAATAACATTTGAACTTCATTAGGTCTACCTTGGACGCGACTTGCCCAGTGTAGTCATGCACATCCACCTGCCAAAAAGCATATCAATAAAACTCTAATACAATACCAAACACCTAATGCATCTGGTCTCCTCCTACCAATCCTCTTTTTTGGATATCTGGTTCTTTTGAGGGGGTCATGCTTCCAGATTCGGCATGTCTATCGTGAGGCCAACGTGGCAGCTGACTGGATTGCGAGTGTTGTGGTCTTTTTTCTGGTTTTTGGTTATGGAGACATGGTGATTTCTGTCCCATTGTACTTAAACAGTTGTATTTTCTGATATATCTGGGCTGACTCGCACTAGACTGGTGTGATCGCCTGTCTTCTTCAAAAAAAAAAAAAAAACACCTAATGCATTATATGGAGATGTACAAATATTAATAATTTTATATTCCTCTCTTATCGGTGCTGGAATGGTATGATATGTTTATGTCCTAAATGCCCTATTCACAGCTCTAAGAAACAAGAGTTGGGCTCAACCAATTTACTCCCTCAGTATGCACTTTATCTATCAAGTTTGGTTTTGTATTTAGCTGAATTTGATGACTAATGCCGTGAATTAAACTATATGCAACTTGGAAAAAGCTAAACAATTCTTGATTTTAAATTTGATCTAAGCTGGTAGACCTTAAAGTTGCTTTTAGATGGAATATTATGAAATGCAGCATTTCAAAATAAAATATTTTTAAATTTTTTAAATATCATAAATTCACTTTTTTTGATAATTATTCCTAAAAATTAAATTTTATATAAAAATTGTAATTTTTTATAAATATATTTTTACAATATTTATGTGAAGTAATATAAATATTTTAATATTTTCATGTAAATAATAAATATTATTTATTTTATATATTAATATTAATAATAAATATTAAAACAATAAAATATTTATTAAAAGCTATTAATTATTATTTAACATAATTATTGATGATATATTTAATACATATTCATTAATATTTCATTGAAAATATTACATAATCATAAGTAAAACATTTATAAATATATAAATATCTTTAGTTAGATTTATTTTTTATTATGGCATATTTTATTTAAAAAATAAAATGCATTAATAATATTTAATTTCATAAATTAAATATTAATTTAATTACATACATATTTTAATTTAAAATATTTTTATTAATAATTAATATTGTTAATAAAAAATTATTTATATAATACATATTATTATTAAAAATATTTTTTGATATTAATAATTATGTAAATAAGAATAATAGAATATTAATATTTTATATAAAATAAAAGGTTATATGATAAATATTTGAAAAATAAAATAATAAACATGTAAAATATGTAACTTCATGTAAAATGAATAAATATAAATAAATATTTGTGAAATTTTATATAAATGATATTTCTTTGATATTTATGCAAATACTTTGATGTGTAAATAAGATTAAATATTTTGACATATAAATAACCGTTTTGAAAATTTTATAAATGATATCCATAGAGGAGAGCCTTCAAATGAGGAATTGGGATTTTTTAATAAATCATCGTTTCATATTCTGTAGAATATTAAAATTTCGTCTTTGAAGTAACTTAGACAAAGGTCTTGGTTTTAGAATTTTAAAATCTCTACATCAAATAAAATTCCATCGTAAAATTTTACATCCAAATGCAACCTAAAATAGTAGGTATTGCATGTAATTTGAACAAATACTAACTAATACATTGTATAAAGATGTATTTTAATTTTCTTATGTAGTTAAAGAAATATAGTTTTGCATGAGTAATTATCGGTTGTGATGGAAAAATATATCTAAGCAAGGCATTAATTCATTTACATAAAATGTTGATTAATAAATAAAAATAAAAAGCATTACAATAAATGCATGTATACATAACGCAACTTGTAATGCATCTAAACCAGTAGCTTTTTTTTTTTTTATGCCACATGCATAGATAAATTAAATAGTTCTTAATATTATTATTAGTAACTTTAAATATTTTATTTTGTATGCAAGCAAAATGTTGATACATGAGTTGTCGAAAACTCAGAGTGCAATGATGAAAATATTCATAAAAAAAAAAAGCAAAAGACAGAGAAAGAAGGCAAAGAGCATGTCGAAGAGAATAGCCTTGAAAATTTTTATTTTATTTGATTTCCATCACCTCTATTTTTTAAAAAAGAATTCATCTATTTTTCAATTTAAGTTCAAAATTAATTATTTTAAAATTTAAAATATTTCTATCTAATATATGGATTTTTTATCTTATGCCCATTTGAATTTTAACGTTGAAAGCGGTGAATAAAAAGAAAATAATACAATTTAAAAATATTAATTGAAAAATATCTATATTTTTTATACTATTCTACATTATAAAAATACATTATTAAAAATTATTAATCAATATACCTAGTTTACACTTTACACCGGTGGATATTGTTTTGCATTTCATATACATGCAAACTTTTTGCAATGTTTCTAGCGATTCCACCATAGGAAATGCAGACACGTTCCAATCAAATCCAATGCCAAAAGGACACAAACAGTATTAATTGCAATCTAAACCAATTTAATGTAGATCTCATTTAATTAGACAGCCATCACTCTACCTAAAAAATACGACGTGCTCCGAATTGGGTTGGAACCCAAATCCAATCGCAATCGCCTCCTCCCAGCAATTCTAAAATCCTATTGGTCGAATTCGCTGGAATCGCCTAAACTAGCCACGTGTCCGATCGCGAACCATCTCGACGCCGCGCAGGCTCGCTCTTAAAAAACGCCGCGCCGGGAGGACCTTTTAGACCCGTTACCGCCCGGGAAACGGAACCAAGGGGAGAGAAGAATTCATACGAGGCTCAACATCGACCGCCGGCGATGATTTGCCGAATTGCTCTGTCGATGTTCTTGGTCCTTCCTCTCCTATTCTCCTTCTTCGCCGGCGAAGCCAAAACCCTAGATCCTTACAAGGTACGAATTTCTACTTTTTTGATGCTGCAATGCGAAATTTTGGGGTTTGTTTTGTTCTTCCTTCTTCGTGCTCGTATTTTTTTTTCTATTTCGGGGCGTTGAATTTTCCGCTCTAGTTCATGAATGTGATGATATGTTCCCATAGTTTATTGTATAATTGCACCACAATTTGCCTGGTTATCAGAAAACGATTCGTTTGGGAAATCTGACACAATTCCCATCCCATCATGACATCGCATTTGGAAACCCTGCGACCCCAACTTTCCTCATCCTTTTATAGTCGTAGCTGTTTTGTTTTTGTTTTTGTTTTTTTTTTTTTTTAATAATTGTTGCCTGGTTTTATCCTTACCGCTTCTTTTCTTGACGATTGAAATGCTTTCATTTTTTTTTTTTAATTTGGCTTGAATTAGAGGAGAATTACAAGGCATGACTTTGGAAGGAACCAATGCAAATGCTTTCTTTATTGCGTCGATTGTAAGACTTCTTTCTTTATCGTAGGAAGGAATGCAACGATGTGTCTATAACACTTATCCTAAGAATGGTTTCTCTCATGTGATCAGCAACGACCGTAAATGAATTGCTAAGGGAATGCCACATCTAAAGGCTTTTTCGGTCGGAAATTTAAATGGAATCATTATGTTGATGTCTTGGACAGAAACAGTTAAAAATTCTCCAAATATGTCCTTGTATTTATTCAGAAGCGAGAAAAACTCAAATTAGGGAAGAATACCGTAAAATATTGGAAAAGTTCAGATTCAATTTTGAATTGCTCCTGCTGGAAGTGAGATTGGCGGGCAATTATCTTTCTGTGGATGCCTGTAAACTATTTATGTAGTTGGGAAAGGAATTTTGAGTCATGGATATAGGACTATTTACATGCATGATCTATTGCTCATGCAGTTTGGGTCTTTGGAAGATTCTTTCAAAATGGACTATGATGATTTTGAGTGTCTGTAGAATCTTCTTCTATAGACTTGGCGGATTTTGAGTTGTGTCTGTAGAATCTTCTTCTGTCTGAAAAAAATTGATCCGTCAACATTGATTCTGTTTCCACTTCTAACTCCTATAGCCTTGTGGGTAGGTTTGAAGGGGAAGTTATAGATATTTTTCCATACTCTGTATACGGAGTACTTGCTTAATTTTCTTTGGAGTCTCAAGCATTCATCAATAGTTCTGGATGATTGCTATTTCAACTTTTGGCCTTGTTTCCCTAGGAGGAGGGCAGAAAATTCATGGAAAGAACAAAAAAAATCTAATTTTAATTTGATTTGTTCTCAATAGTCATGGTGGCAACTCCCTTTTCTTTCTTGTCTTCTTCTTTTTCCTTCTTTTGAATTGTCCTCTACGGTACCCATTGGCATGTGTCATGGTATGTCAACAGACTTAACATTCTTCATGCTGTCACACATATATATGCATAATTAATTGCCGACTGTTTTGTTGCTTTCATTCCATTACTCTGCAAATATTCTTTCGTTTTCTGGCTCTGATTAAGACAATAGTTTTGCATTAGCAGGAGATGATTTTCAAACTCTACATCTATACAGGCATTGGGAAGGCTATTCTTACTAGAGATGAGCTTCAAAAAGAGGATTTTATCCAGAAACTAATTTAACTCGTCACTGTTTAACCCATACAACATGTCTTTCTTGATTAATTTAATGTGTTTTGCTCAGCATATAGAGCCATTCTTTACAGTGCCAGAAACATCTGGAAGCTGCATTTCAGCTTATGTTTCTTCAGGACAATGTGATTGATTGGTTTGAAAAAGTAGATTCTACATTTGGTTGAGACACTAAAAGGAAAAGCCTGGGAGCATATTTTTGTAGCACAACTCTAGAGGTCTGATATGTTAGAATGCCTGTTCAATTAGCACAAGATGATTGACATTGAGGAGTAATTGAGTTTATGCTGGTGTCATTTGGAATGACAATTGTTGCAGGTTTTAGTGAAAATGCCTTTACATGCTAGAAGTTGCTTTTATTGAGGATGCAGATGCATATTTAGTCAGAAGAGTTTTTTTTCACTTCTTATGTTCCGTTTATAGTCTATTTTCACTCACCGGAATACATGTAGAAGTCCTATGTAACTTACAGAATTATACGTTTTTTTAGGGAAAACTTACGGACTTATTCATATACTAAACTTTGTCCTGCCCTATTCTCTTGTCTTTTAATCTTGTGTGTTGTTTTAGTACCAAACCAGTGGGTTTATATGTCATTAGATTATGTTTTCAGACATTTAATTGTTTGGAAATTTCATTGATTAGAGAATGTACGTTAATTTATTGATGGTTCATTGAGATTGAGTTAGCAAGCTGAGTGGTGAGCTTTGGTCATTTATGTTGGCAAGTCTGTGTTTGATTGCTATATTGTCATCTTTCAATTAAAACGATCATCTTGACATTGTATTGTAATGCTAGTATACTGGCCGTTTTGGCTTTTCTATTTCTCATCCTGGATTCTTTTAATTGTTCTATGATTATTCGGAAATTTAGGTCCTTCATTTCCTTTGTATGCTATTAAATGGCTTTCTTACATAAAACTTGGACTTAGTATATTCCCATAATTAACTGGTCATAAAGAAACAGTAGTTCAATGGATTATGTTAATAAAGCGACTCGAAATCATGTTGCCCAACCTCTTTTGCTTTCCATAAATGGAAAATTCTTACCATATCATTTTCAAAGAATTTTTTCTGATTTAAAAACATATTAGATAGAGTGGTAGAGCTTGTAAAGTTTTCTCCAGTTTATCAGGCTTGATGTTTATCCAATTCACTTTGTGGAATTTTGGCAATTTTCACATCTTCATTTATGAGTTTGAGTACTTCGATTTTTTTTCTTCTTAAAATAGCTGTGCCCTTGAACTTGATGTGTTTCTGTATGTGATTTATAGCCTGATACTCTGATACTCTATGCAGCACCTACAACTCATTATTTTTGCTTTCCAGGTCCTTGGGTTGATAAAACTGCAAGTCAACGTGATATTCAAAAAGCCTTTCACAAGTAGGTGCTCTTTAAATGTAATTGTATATTGTACAGAATTTGATTGTTGATTTGCTGTCTAGCTTGTTTTGATGCCTGTATCTCCCCTTTTCTTTCAGGCTATCTCTGCAGTATCACCCTGATAAGAATAAAATAAGGATGCACAGCAGAAATTTGCTGAGATCAACAATGGTAATGTGTTCTATATCGCATAGCTAACATAAAAGTTACTTCCCGAAATTCACTACTGCCTTCTTGATGTTTCGTTCCTCATTGGATAAGGCTGAGCTTGTTTCTGTCTTTATTTCACAAAATTTTTATTAGTGAAATACTTCTGTCAACGTTCTCTCTATTATGAATGCTTTTAAGGTTATTTTGATTTAATTCCTTAACTAAAAGATGTAAAATATTTTGTGGTTACACATTATCATTTTTTTTTTTTTAATCTGCTGACATACAGACATGGAGAACGTTTACCTTGCCTCCTTCCTCATGATGGTAGAAATTGAGATCAGTGCCTTTTTGTCTTCTCATGCATGGTTGAAGTTAATATATTCCTTTATAAAGGAGATCATCTTAGCTTCTGCCTTTACTTTAGTGCTATCAGAACTCTTGATATCTTGTCCATAGATGTCATATTTATTTCTTTGTCAGATGTTTTTGTGTTTGTTATTGTTAGGAGTAAAATATACTATTGTAGGTAAATCCCTTTGGGCAATGTTATACTATAATGGTTTGCTGATTATGTTTTAAAATGCTTTAACCATGTATATGTGTATGTTTTAATAATTATACTTTTCCTTCTCCTCTAGCATATGAAATTATCTCAGATGAAGAAAAGAGGAAGAACTATGATTTATATGGAGATGAAAAGGGTAACCCAGGTTTTGATGGAGGCAATTTTGGGAACCAAGATGGATATACTACTTCACCACTGGTGGTCCCGGAAGTGGTTACTTTACCTCTAATCCTAGTGGATGGCAAACAATGGGTGGTCAAGGAAATACAAAAACCTTTTCATTCTCCTTTGGTGGTAACAGTGGTGCTGGTGGAAATTCATTTGGTTTGACTTTGGTGATATATTTTCCAACTTCTTTGGTGGTGGGATGAATACTGGGAACCAGTATGGTGGTTTCAGAAGTTCAGGTGGACCAAACTCTGGATTTTCTACTTCTGGGAGCCTTGAGGATATTAATTCACAACTTTTTAATAAACAAATAAGAGATCAAGGCTTGAGTTGGCTTTTATTATTTTACACGCCTTCTGCCAAGGGATATCATGTATTAGAATCCATTGTAGAGGATGTTGCCAGCTCATTACATGGAGCATTAAAGGCAAGTCAATATGCATTCTTCCTTCTTCGAATTCTTATGTTCTTTGTTGTCATTATGTTCTATCATCTCATCTGAGATATTCACCATTAAGCATCATCCACTTCTTTCGCAGGCTGGCAGGATAAATTGCCTCAGTGAACAGACTCTGTGTAAGAATCTAGGTATATCAGCCTCCAAATCAGCTCGTTTGTTCATTTACTCGTATAAATCCAGTGAAAAGGGTTCATTGGAAGAATATACTGGTGAATTTGATGTTAGGAGTCTAAAAAGATTCTGTCAGGACCAGTTACCAAGATTCTCCAAACGTGTAGACCTTGGTCGGTTTGATTTTTCCTCAAGCACCTCCAGTCTTCCACAAGTGTTGCTGCTCTCGTCTAAGAAAGATACACCAGTGATGTGGCGTGTTATCAGTGGCTTGTACCGCAAACGCTTTGTATTCTATGATGCAGAGGTATGCTTAAAATTATTTTGTTGCACGTTATGGCTCAAAACTTTTGTTCTTGTATGTTGGCAATTTTACCCTTGGCTAGTTTTAATTCTCCCACTGCCTGGTTAATGCCACACTATTCTATAATTCATACTTTCATCATCATATGCCGCTTATTCCTATTGGTTTTGCCCTTAGTTTTCCACTAATTGACTACAGATTTTTGAAGAAGAGTTCCTGTTAAAAATAAATAAATTGTAAGTGGAGCATTTTGTTCATTATCTAAGTAGTATTAACTTACATTATTCTCATTTTCAACTTGTATATAAACTTCTTGATTTTAACATAAACAATTAGATTACATAAACTCCTCAATAAATATGAACATGACTTCCCTATGTCTTTTAACTTCTTGATTTTAAATTTTGTTCACTCTCCAATAATACAGTTGCAAATGAGGACTTTTGAGTTGTATCACACTTATAATATTGCATCACCATTTGCCTCTCTGCCAAGAGTTTATAATACTTGCTGACACTTGTTTAAGCTTTTAAAAGTTTTGAATGGTTGTTTCCGTGTTTGTAGGTTCATGATGCTTCACATCCTACTCTGAAAAGGTTTGGGGTCAAGGAGCTTCCAGCTGTTGTTGGTAGGCTTGCAGATGGTGAGGAACATGTTCTGAGAGCAGGAATTACTGTAAAGGATCTAATTTCTGGCATCAATGAGTTGAGAGCATTGCTTGAAAGTTTTGAGAAGAAAAATAAAAAGGCAACTTCAAATCAAGCCAAGAAATCACCACAGAGGGAAACACGGGATGGAAGTGTTCCTTTACTCACATCTCTGAACGTAGATAATATTTGTGGATACAATACTCCAGTATGCATCATAGGTGCCTTCAGGTCATCTGCAGCAAAAGAGAAGCTAGAAACCATTTTGTCAGGGGTTAGTAGATCTGACTCGCATTGTCTTGGTTTCTTGAAGGTTGATATGTATTTAATAAATCACAAATATTGAACTTTACTATTATCGTTTACTATTGTTGATGACTGAGGGATGTTGCAAATACTGAAACTGCTGTCCTTTTGACCCTTCTCATTCAGGTCTCGCAGAAGACATTAGTGCGGCGACAAAATCTGGCTGAGAACTCTGGGGATTCAGTCTCTTACTCTCTGCTGGATGCCTCCAAGCAGTCAACATTTCTATATTCCTTTGACAGGTCAGGGTTCAAGTCCATTGATAAGCTTCTGGTGGCTTACAAGCCTCGGAAGGGGAAATTTGCAGTCCACACAGATGAAATTACAATGGAGGAAGCTGAGAAGTTTGTCAGTTCTGTTCTTAATGGGGATATCCGGTTCTCTAAGATTCGGCAGAAAGCCGTTCTTAGATGAGTCTTGAGAATGACAAGACTTGCAATTTTGTGAAATTAGTGTGTGTAGATGTGTAAATCACCGTTGGAGCTTCTTGCCACACTTTTAGAACTCCCTGCGTGATTTTATTTCAGCTGCCAGTGGTCTGGAGAAAAATGTTGGGGAGGGCATTTGCAAGGTTTTTATACTTGTCAGTCTGTACCGATAGAGAGATGGAAACCCAAGAAAAGGGGTTTCTTACATTCAACATATACTTTAATTGATCAGCGAAGCTCTGCTGTTTCTTCTCTTACTTTTTTTGTAATCATAATTTGTGTCGTTTGTGAGAAGAGACATCTAGAGCAATTTGGGAGGATTCTCTGGTCTCCATTAGCACGCGAGCAGTCCCTCGTTTTCAGTAGGGTACTAGCGGCGTAGATTATTGAGACTACACCTCCTCATCTTAGGAAAAAATAAAATAAAATAAAATCATTCATATTCTGGCCATTGTTTGCCATTGTAATTTTTTTTTTAAAAAAATGTAAATCACGGTTGGAGAAAAAAACATTAGTTTTAGAAGTGGGCTTGGCAATCGAATGAAAAAAGAATGCTTAATTAGATAAATTTGAAAGTTAAAAATAGCAGTCGTTTATTATTGTTATTCAATTGTTACGATAATGAAAGATGATTATTTTAATATTATGTAATATATAAAAACCCCTGAACCATTATAAGGAGGTAAATCAAACACCCATATCCGTCCGGCGTACCTGGGTAACCATATTAGAGGTCTAGGATCAAATCGTGCATTACTTCTCAAAGAGTCCAAGATTTTTTTTTTTAAAAAAAATCAATTTTTTAAAGCTCAAGAACTATGGCTTTATGCTTACGTGGACCTTTCAGCAATATCATATCTCTTGAATTCGAGCCTGCCATATCTCGCAGTTTCAAAAGATGAATGCAGCTGCTAGTGGCTAGCTGATACAAGCAAATATTTGTCAGTCGATGCTTATAAACACTCAAATTTTTGTATCGTTTACGACTATTTTGAAGTCATCTAATAAAGAGTGAACGAAACTAAATTATTTCTCGTCATACAGCCATCACTCCTCCGGCAGCCGCTATCGTCACCACAGCAGCCATTATTATTATTATTGAGTTAACATGGGAACGAACGAAGACCTTCCTCTATGCCTTTGTTAAAGAATTAGGATAAAAGAAGAAGTTTTTTCAAGACATAAAGCTGCTTTACTGTTAGCAATGTTCTTCCAAAAGAAGAAGATAGTCAGAATCTTTCTTAAGATGAAAAGAATTACAAGAGGCCTTCAAAATATTGTTTTTGATCACATTGTTCTAACACCCCCCCCCCCCCCCCCCCACAAAACCTGTCATTATAGGAGTTGATCACCCATGTTAACAATCTCTCACTTACTAGTTTAAGCTAGAATCCTGGAATTAATATATATTCTGGATCAGAGTTATTTTCCTTTAGCTGCATTAAGAAATTGAGATACTAATTTTAAGTACAACAGTGTTTTTCTGGATATTTCCTAACACTGAGCCCAGCGTATAAGGCTTTTAAAGATAGTGGACCGAGTGAGTATGATCATGTGTACTGAAGGTTTAGAGGTGCCATTAAGATCACTTCTTGGCTATTGCTTCAACCTTCGGTTATCAAAGTTTGAAAACCTTGCATGATGCTCATATTGTCTTGAATTAATTAAAAGCCAGAGGATTGAGTGATCAAGTGTCAGAGTATGCAAGAGAGTCTTCCTTGGCCTACAAATATATAACTACTATAACTTGACGAATCTCCCAGCATCATAATTTGCCTCAACACCTTTTGTTGACTACATCTCAAGTTATCTTTTCATTATTTAGAGAATGGGATCGTGATGAACAAATAAGCAGTGGTGTGAAATGTTAAACCCTTGGTCTGTTTCCATGCCAAAATAGAACAGGAGTTTTAAAATGAGTACTTTAGTCTTTATATATAGCTAAAATTCGCCATGGCTGGTTTGATGTCAGGATGAGTGTATTAAATGTAGATCCGAGGAAATACGTAAAGAGACAGAAATTGTGAAGGACCAGGTTCAGATCTATAAGTGGATTTTTGGTCAGGATTTAGATACAATGTAAACCAGATAGAGATGAGAGAGATTTCATGAGGTGTCCCTTCTCTAAGTGGCATAGGAAGGAAATCCTACCTCAAGGTTTTTCAATCATTTGACAAGAAAAAGCTCATTCTATTTAAACTTGCACTTCTTTCTTTAAGTTCATTTATTTAGAACCTGCAATACCCCCAAAATAGTCCAAGAAAGAAAAGGTTTAAGGGTGTATAACTCAAGTTTTTAGAATCACATGATTTTGCTTCATTAACAGGTTAATTGAACTAGCAGATAGATTTGAAATGTTATAAAGCCCTTGAAATAAATTTCAGTCCTTGATTATTATTTATTTTGAAGTAGCCTACCATTTTTAAAGGTAAGATTCCTTCCCAAGTGTCTCAAGATCTTCAGCAGTGTGCAATAAGCATTTAGTATGGGTGAAACGTCCTAACTGGATGGTAAGCTTTCCCGAGATTCCATTGGTG
Source organism: Calamus simplicifolius (assembly GCA_900491605.1). NCBI lineage: Eukaryota > Viridiplantae > Streptophyta > Magnoliopsida > Arecales > Arecaceae > Calamus > Calamus simplicifolius. Next base: position 1,230,937 of record UESW01004076.1, read on the forward strand.
CCATGGCTTGAGACAAAGAGGTGCATAAAAGACATTAGGTGAAGCAAAATCCTTGGCAACAGATAGTAACAAGGCAGGCAGCTGCAGAACCATATACCATGGACCCTACAAATAATACTGAAACAACTGCAACCAATGATCAGCTTTCATCATCTACTGTTCAGCTTGATGTGAATGGCAGTGGCAAAACCTCCCCTAGATTGCGGGAGGCTGCACCAAAGAAGGTCACCTTTGACAGCTAGGGAGAAGCTAAGGGTGACATGTGTCCTTATTTGATATCTTGAATCAAATCCTTCCAAGCCATAACTAGGGAGGATTAAATGAATCACGAGATAATGAAAAGAACCACAGAGATCTGGCCTCCCAGAAGCTCCCACAACTCTGGTAGATGACAGCAAATGTGGGCTTCCAAAGCAAGGACTGACCTTTTGATCTGCTGAGAGCACTGAGCTGTTCATTACTGTCTTCTGTTTCGTCTTCATTGGCACGGTCATGTTTACAACCACATACATTGTATGGAGATCTAGCGATTGTTGTCGAATAAGCTATCGTGAAACTCGTGGAATGCAAATAAAAATTAATCTAAATGTCAAAATAAAAAAGAAAAGAGAAATTAAACACGGGACACAGATTTACGTGGTTTGGCAATTTGTCTATGTCCACGAAAGGTTTTTGATTTTTCTTTATTAAGAGAAAGGCCTTTCGACTAAAAATCTATTATGATTTTTAACTCTACGCATCACACTCGTCCGCCTGCCATCCTTGGTTTGGGCTGTCAAATCTATGCGCGTCATTCTTGACTCGGGCTATCAAATTTATGCATGCCATCCTTGGCTCGAGCTGCCAAATCTATGTGCGCTAATGTGTTTGATAGGCTCCCACTTGCAGCTCCTGGCATGGGTTGCCAAATTTGCTACGCGCTCAGATCTACCTAGATCCATCCACTCGTGACAGCTGCCAAACCTGCGTGTCACTTTAATTTTTGCTTGTCATTTCTGAAAGAATTATGAGCCATTGTTTAACAATCTTCATCTTGGCAAATAATTACTCCCTTAGAAGACCCGCTCAACCTTGAGGACCCATACCTCCATCTAGAGCCCTCAACATCTTCAATATCAGTTTGTGACTTAGAGCAAGTTCAAACAATGTTTGAACTTCTCCAAAGAAAGCATCTTTGTCAACATATATGCTGCATTATCCCTTATGTATACCTTCAATAATAGGATCTTACTTGAAAAAAGCAACTCTTTGATCTTATAGTACCTCACATCAATGTGCTTTGTTCTGGCATGATACATCCGATTCTTGGATAATTCAATGGCACTTTGATGTCGTAGTATATACCCAGAGCATGCTGCTCAAAACCAATCTCTAAGACAAGCCCTTTTAACCATAACGCTTCCTTGGCTGCATCTGTTATAGCCATGTATTCTGCCTCTGTGGTGGATAAAGCAATCACACTTTGCAAGGCTGACCTCCAACTAATTGGACCACTTGCAAGTGTGAACACATAGCCTGTAGTAGACTTCCTATCATCCACATCTCTAACATAATCTGAGTCAACATACCAAATAATAGAAAATGAACCATCCACTGTACCAAAACAAATACCATAATCAGACGTACCTCTCAAGTATCGAATAATCCACTTTACAGCCTGCCAATGCTCCTTGCCTGGGTTAGCCATAAACTTGCTAACCATACTGACTGCTTGGGCCAAGTATGGTCTTGTGCAAACCATTGCATACACCAAACTTTTCACCGCACTAGCATAAAGAACCTTTAACATGTACTGCACTTCATTCTCTGTTCTAGGACACTGGTAGCTGGACAACTTGAAGTGATTAGCCAGTGGAGTAGTAACTGGCTTTGCCTTGTCCATACAAAACCTCTCCAATACTTTCTCAATGTACTTCTTCTGTGACAGCCATAACTTACTGTTCTTTCTATCTCTGTCAATTTCCATGCCTAGGATTTTCTTAGTAGCACCTAAGTCTTTTATATCAAATTCTCTACTCAACAAGGATTTTAGGTCACACACATCTTTCAAATTTCTTGCAGAAATTAGCATATCATCAACATAAATCAACAAAATAAATGAAAGAACCATCCTTTAGAGATTTGAAGTATAAACAATAGTTATACTCACAACGAATAAAGCCAATACTCAACATGTAGGAGCCAAACCGCTTATACCATTGCCTTGAGGACTGCTTCAACCCATAAAGAGACTTCTTGAGCTTGCACACTAGGTGTTCCTTTCCCAGCTCCTCAAATCCCTCTGGTTGTTCCATGAAAATCTGCTCCTCCAATTCACCATGAAGGAAAGCTGTTTTAACATCTAACTGCTCCAACTCCAAATCTAGCTGAGCTGCCAAGGCTGATAACACCCTAATAGTGGTATGCATAACCACCGGTAAGAATACTTCATTGTAGTCAATCCCCTGCTTTTGTAAGTATCCCTTAGCAACCAACCGTGCTTTATATCTCATACCTTCTTTCTTTGAGGCTCCTTCCTTCTTTCTGTAGACCCACTTGCACCCAACTGCCCTTTTACCCTCAGGGAGTTCTACCAACTTTCATGTTTGATTCTTATGTAGTGACTCCATCTCTTCAGCCATAGCCTCTAACCATTTTTTCCTTTCTAAAACCGATACTGCTTCCTGAAAAGAACTAGATTCTCCATCACTGGTTAGTAAAGCAAAAGAAGCTGACTCATCATCTATACGATACCTGGTTGGAAGTCTAATTGTGTGTCTAGGTTTATCTATGGTAATGCTATGTTCTTGTTGATGTGCTGCCTTTCTGTATTCTCTGAATCATCATCACTGCCTTATTTCAACTGCTGACTCAACTGAACTTGAAGGACTATCTGATCTAAGTTCCATATTCACCTTAGAACTTGAACCCATAGTTTCTACTTGAGATGATTCCTGCTTGTTTACCATAGTCTGGTCATCAAAGACTAAATCCATGCTAACTATCACCTTCTGCGCCTTGGAATTCCAAAGTCTATATCCCTTTACTCTTTTTCATACCCGACAAAAATGCATTTTCTAGACTTTGAATCTAGTTTTGTTCTTTCATCACCGGGGATTAAGGCATAAGCTGGATACCCAAAAACCTTGAGTACAGAATAGTCAACATCCTTACCTGTCCAGACCTATTCTGCAAACTTCCCCTCTAACTTCACTGAAGATGACCTGTTAACAATAAAACAAGTTGTATTCACTGCTTCTATCCAAAACAGTTTGGGCAAACCTACCCGTAATCTCATAGCTCTGGCTCTCTCTAATAGTAATATTTATCCTTTCTGCAACCCCGTTTTGCCCAGGTATCTTAGGAATTATAAAATGCCTCTCAATTTCCTCTTTCTTACAAAAACTTGTAAATCATTAGATGTGTACTCACCTTAAGCACTTCTGTTTTTCAACACTGGCTTTTCACTCCTTGAACCTAAAGAATACATCACTCTTCTCCCTCATAAAGTACACCCAAAGCTTTCAGAAGAAATCATTAATAAATGTCACAAAAAATTTGGCTCCACCTTTTGCTTCAATCTATGCCGAACCCCAACATATGAGTGAACATACTCTAATACTTGCTTTCTTCTCTGTGAGAGGACCTGAACTGAACCCTGCTCTGTTTACCATAAACACAGAATTCACAAAACCCAACTTGACACCATGTAATTGTAGGGAGAAACAATCTCTGATGCATGCATATTTTAAAATTTGATAACAATTATCAATGCGAAACTTAAAGATTACATATTAATCTATCTAACATGCATCAAGATCATATCTTTGCCTTATACTATAGGATGTTTGATCTAAATTATGCATATAAATAAATACATCAAGATCATATCTTGATCTTCAAGATGAGAAGTCATACTACTTGTCTTGAAGCCTACCTTAAGATCTAGGGATCAATCACTTACCTTAAGAACAGTAGGTAAATGCTTTGTGCTCTGCAGTCGTTCAATCGTTCGGCCTCTAGTATCGTCCACGCGAAGCCCCGAATGATCGGATTCCCGGGAGTGCTAGCTCGCGAAAAATAACTTTACTGATCTTGAATCCTCCCACTTGAATCTTCCTCAAGATCTACCAAACTTTTGCTAACACCAGAATTACACCAGGATTTTGTGTTCTAACTCTTTAGAATTTCAATCCACGACATATCGTGTGTTGTGTTCTATGATCTGGTGAAGAATGTCTTCTAATTTATAGGCTCAATGTAGCCTTTAGCCCATTGAATTTTAACACTTAGAATTCTGCCGTTCGGTGAAAACCAAAGAGATGCAGCATTTGGTTAATTCCGACATTCGGTAAAAACCAAAGAGATGCAATGTTTGGTTAATTCCGATGTTCGGTGAAAACCAAAGAGACGCAATGTTTGGTTAATTCCGACGTTCGGTGAAAACCAAAGAGATGTAAATTCTAACACTTAGAATTCCATCGTTGGTTAATTCAAAGAGGTACATTAATTCCACATGAATTCTAACGCTTAGAATTCCAAAAAATGGTTTGGAGAAGATTAAATTAATATATTAAATTCTACATAAGAATTTAATCAAGTTATCTTATCATGTGAGATCCTTATGCGAGGGGTTTGGGTTCGGATTTTGGTTTAAGCTGATTTGAATTTATTGGACTAAACCTACATAGATCATAGTCCTAGCCCAAATCAAATTTGTCTAGTCTTGAATCTATTTAAATCCAAATCAAATCTAATTTCAAATCAACATTTGAAATTGATTAGTCCTTCTAATAGATTTAAACCAAATTGAATCTTATTCACTTGTACTTAACCCAATTGAGATAATTCAATCAATCAAATTGATTAATTAAATCATATACGATTCTCAATCGTTGATCATCAAATAGATCATCCTAGAAAACTTCTATGCGTGTGACTCTCTAGGTTCGAACCTAAGCCGGTAGCATAGGAACAACTTTCTATACTAATCGATGTGCTCATCTAGCAATGGAACCCGACGTCCGGATAGGTCTTGGAGTTGCCGAGCAAACTCAAGAACCCTAAGAAAAGTTACTGTATAATTCATCCTTTTGACCACAAATGCTAAGGATGGCTTAAGAGCCTGTCAACTCTAAATAGCAAATCCATATAGTGATTTCAACTTTAGTGATCATGTGACCTTCACATGAAGTGCCTTGGCCAAGGTCTTGCTAAATTGAAATACAAGCATTTCTCCTTTTAACGGGATATGTCAAATTCCATCTTGATCCACAATTGACTACCACAAGTACTTGACTGCACCTAGTAACCTTTCATAGTTGGATTAGAAATCCAGGTGATCCGGCACCTAAGTACAATGAGTTGCTTGTAAGTCACTGGTTGTAATCTTTAGGTCTGAAGGATACTTATACCTATATCTTCTCGGATTAACTCTTGATAGCAGAGTATCCGAAATGAGTCACGTTCGATGAAATGTACTCCTATACTTTCACCTGTATGTCATACCAGTGTCTCTACACTCCTTGGTTAAGAGGACAATCAACAAATATGATATACAATGTCCTATAATTGATAGTACTATGGCCCTGTCATAGTATATCATTTGGTCGCAAACTCTTTTAAGGACCTTCAAAGATAAATCCTCTTTATCGTGAAAGAAGATCCTGAGGGCTTCATTACTATCAGGAGTATTAAGAAGATGTTCTTGTAATGAATAAACTACCAAATAACTTTTATTAATATATCAATTTATATGCTATTTACATTAGCTCAATCATCAAATGATTGGCTTTAGGATACAATTCCCAACAAACTCCACTTAGCCTAAAGCCACTCATTACAGTATCTAATACCTATCTTAAACTTATAGTTGTTAAACTCCTTGATGCTGAGTGCTTTAGTAAATGGGTCATCTAGGTTTTCCTTTCCATCAGTCTTCTGAAGATTTATGTCACCTTGGTCTACAATCTCTCGAATAAGATGAAATCGGCGCAGTATGTGCTTGGTGCGCTGATATGCTCGTAATTCCTTTGCTTGAGCTATGGCACCAGTGCTGTCACTGTACAATAGGACTAGTCCATCTATGGAAGGTGCCACTCCAAGCTCGGAGATGAACTTTCGCAGCAACACAGCTTCTTTCGCAGCATCTGATGCAGTGATGTACTCTACCTCGCACACTGAATCTGTCACTGTATGTTGCTTGAAACTTTTTCAGTAAATAGCTCCACCATTCAGGATAAACACGAAACCCGACACACTCTTGATATCATCATGATCTGATTGGAAACTAGAATCAGTATATCCAACAAGTTTCAAATCAGATTCTCCATAGACTAACCACTGGTCCTTAGTATTTCTTAAATACTTAAGGATTGTCTTAACAACTTGCCAGTGTTTTTCTCCTGGATCAGATTGATATCTACTCGCTACTCCTAGTGAGTATGCCATATATGGTCTTGTACATGTCATGGTGTACATAATCGATCCCACTGCCGAAGGATATGGAATTCGACTCATACGTTCTCTTTCATTAGGAGTTGTCGAAAATCCTTCTTAGAAAGATGAATTCCATGGTCTATTGGAAGATAGCCTTTTTTGGAATTCTCTATGCTAAACCTCTTTAGCACTATGTCAATGTACGTAGATTGGGATAGACCAAGCATCCTCTTAGATCTATCTCTATAGATGTGAGCCCCTGTTCTCCCACGAATCCTCACCATGTGAGGATCCGTCATCTTGGACCGGAGGGGGGGAGGCACCGCAGCCATACCTGCATGCGGGCGGCTCCCTAATTCCACCAGTCAGCAAGGGCGGCACCCCTCTTTACACAAGCGCAGGGGAGGTCCTCCTTGCGCCACTATAAATGGGGAGGGAGAGGGAGTCTTCTCCGTCCACCCATCACCCTCAACCACCCAGATAATCCCCCCCCTCTTCCATGAATTCATAGTGACAGTGAGTGGTAGGAAGATGAAAAACGGAAGGAATTCCTTTCGTAACTATGCTCGGCCGCTCGAGACGGCCAGAGGAGGGGGAGAGGTGGAGTTCGGCCGCTCGAGGCGGCCGAAGAACAATGCTGGAGGGCCATCGGGTGGCCCTCCCTTTTTTGGAACCAAGCCACTCGCGGCTTGGTTCGGGCCCGGCGGAGTGCCCGCCGGCTCGCCGGGCCCGGGCTGCAATGGGCGACCTCCACCGGTGCCGGGGTAGCATCCGGTGGAGGTCCGGCTGGCCATGGTGGCCGGCCGTGCCATCGGCATGAAGTTTGCCGCGGGAAAGAACGAGAGAGAAAGAGAGAGATTAAGGGAAAAAGAGAGGAGGGGGAGCGCGGCCGCGGCGGCGGCTGGCTCCAGGCCGGTCGGCGGCGGCCCCCCCAGGGAGTGCAAGTCTCCCTGTTTCGGGCGAAACAGGGGAGGCAGGGGAGAAGGGGGATTTGCAGGCCGGCTGGGCCATTTTTCATTTGGGTCTAGTTGGGCCGGCTCACGGGCTATTTTTGGGATGCGATTTGGACCCCGTATTGGGCCAAAAATTGAAAAATAAAAATATGCCTCGAATCAGTATTGATTCTAATTTCAGGGGGTATTTTTATTTTCTCATTTGAGCTTTATATTGGGAGATATTCAAGCTCCAAGTTGGCCTCGGGATTAAACTGGGTAGAGTTAAAAGCTATTTTGATATGCTATTTTTGGGGACTAAAAATTGGAAAATTGATGCTGTAGGTACCCAGGTGCTTAAATAGCCGAATTACATTTTTGGATTAGCGCAGAGGTAAGTAAGTCATTTATTATAATTTTTATAAATTATTAAAATATAAAAATTATGTATTTAAATGCTATATTAATATATTGCATTATTTAAAAAATAAGAAAATAGGATTGGTACTCTTATTTGCAAATGAGCATTTACTATGATTAGTTTATTATTTATCATACTTTGCAAATAATTGGGTGTATATGTGGACAACTGATCAATTGGCGTGATCTTTGAAATTGTTAAAGGTTTTATAATATATATGTGTATTTGACATGTTTAATTCACTGTAATTATGAAAAGTATATGGATTGCATTTTTGCAATGATACATGCTATTTGGTAAATGTGACATGAAAATGATACTTTGTATGATAATATGTCCCACCATGGTCCGCTATGATATAATATGATGTGATATGTTGTATGACTCACTTGGCACCGGGACCCAACTCCATAGGGAAGTATATGAAGAACACACACCAGGAGGTGTGCTGTGACAGGATATGGTAATATTATACCACATGGCATCGGACCCATCTCCATAGGGGGGTATATGGAGAACACACTCTTGAGGTGTGTTGTAGCCGGATATGGCAGGATGTGAGTTCATGACACTGGTTCCAGGACCCTAACTCCTAAGGGATATTAATGGAGGATACACCCGAAGGGGGTGTTATACCCGAGGGTGGGGTGTTCTGTGTACATAGTGTATGACCATGGACATTGGTATAAAAATGCATTTTTACATGCTATTTACAGTGGTACAGTGGTTTTATCCTGAAATTGTATATTCTTGATATGCTATATATAGAAATTGCTTCCAAAATTATTTTGGGCATATGATGCATGTTTTGATAACATGGTAAAATGTATTTGAAATATGGAAGCTTGGCAGATGTTTATTATGAAAATTTGAGTTGATAAAAGCATGAAGTAATTATATTATATTATAGTTGGCTTACTTATTGAGTGTGAGGTCATTTAAATCTCACAATGTTTTTTAGAGCCACATAACTGAAGATGGGAATATGGGTAGTTGGAGCAGCTATCAGAGTGACTTAAATCCAATACTTCGTTGTAACCCCATTGAATTATGTATTTTGGTATGTAGCCTAAAACATATAATTATGGTTTGTATTAAGAATACTTGAATTTGGATATATATAGTTATTATCCCTCCCTGTATTAAATGTGATATTTCGGGATGCCTTGCATGCCAGGCATGCGGTGGGTTGCCACCTCTAGATCAATATTGGGTCTGGGGCATGACTGCTTTTGTGGTATCAGAGCCTAGGTTTGACCTTAGGGACAAACACAAGATGACACTAGGCAGAACATTAGGATTACATTGGGAGGGTGATAACTTTATTAAAAATTTCAAGTAATATATTTTGAAAGCCTGAAATTTAGTGGTTTACAAGGATATTGACTGGAACCTAACCCTGGCAGGAGTTAAGAATGCCACGTCGCACTAGGAGTCTGCGGCCTATTGGGAACTCCCAGGCTGGTGACTCTGGCCAGCAAGGAGTCCAGCAAGCTTCTGGAGGCTCTGGTTTCGTTAATCTGGCTAACAATGATCAACCATAATTTCAGGCCCAGTTGCTTTAGGCTCTTGCGGGATGTCGCAGGCTATGCAAGCCATGCAGCAACAGATTCAGCAAATTCAGCCTGCTCGGCCTGCCTCTCCTGCTCCGCAGCCTGCTCAGTCGGCTCCATCTCAGCCCTAGCGGGGAGGGGGCCGAAGCTTTGCTAAGTTCTAGAGCTTAGCCCCAGCTCCTTTTTGTAGATCTGCTAACCCTGCCGATGCTGAAAAATGGATGAGGGAGATGGAGAAAGCCTTTGCAGCTCATGGTAGCCAAGAGGAGGAGCGAATTAGATTCGCTACCTACTCCTTCAGGGGGAGGCAAATGATTGGTGGCTACTTGTGGAGCAGCGAATGGATGGACGAGCTATTTCCTAGGGAGAGTTTAAGGAAGTCTTCTATGACAAATACTTCCCAATAGTGTGCAGAGGCAAATGCAATCAGAGTTTGTCAAACTGGAGTAAGGAAATCTCTCTGTGGCGCAGTATAAAGCCGAGTTTACCCGGTTGGCTCAATTTGCTCCAGACATAGCGGCCATTGAGAGAGCCAAGATCATCAAGTTCACCGAGGGACTGAGGCCCAGACTGATGCAAGCAATCAATGACTTCGAACTCTTCACATTCAGCGCTGTAGTGAACAAGGCCCTAGTGATTGAGAGGGATATGGGTGTGGTCCATAAGCAGTGGGAGCAGCAGCAGAGGAAGAAGAAGGGGTCTCCTTCTGGCCAGTCTTCAGGTCGGGCCAAGAAGAAAGGTCCTTATTAGGCCCCCTCAGGACCAAAGAGTATGGAAACCCGTTGCCCTCAATGCGGAAACTCCCATCTGGGCAAGTGGTACCGCAGAACGATTGGTGCCTGCTTCATATGTGGGTAGGTGGGTCACAAGATGGCCACTTGTCCCCTTTCGGAGGGATCAATAGCCTCCTTCGGATCAGGGTAGAGGCCAACAGCAACAGCCTAGGACCCAGGGAAGGGTCTTTACTCTCACACAGCAGGATGCTGCCGCTTCTAACTCTGTTGTGATAGGTACGCCTGTTACTTAAGTACTCATTTAAGATTGTTTCATTCATATGTAATGAAATGCATTGATCATGAATGATAAAAGTATTGTTAAACCTCATGACATCTAAGACAAATTAAACTTTATGACCAGGTATAATTAAAGTAGGCAATGCTTATGCTCAATTTTTAGTAGATTCGGGTGCCACACATTCATTTGTATCTCGCACATATCTCGCCAAGGGTGAATCTTTGACACCCGTTCCTCTTGAGCAGGAGTTGCACATTGCTCTCCCAAATGGTGATGTTATGAGGGTAGACTCAGTATGCAGATCTTGCCCGATTAACATGGGGGATAGGAGATTGAAGGCTGATCTAATCGTCCTCCCACTAAAATCCTTTGATGTTATCCTTGGGATGGACTGGTTGGCCTCCTATCATGCTATAGTAGACTGTTTCAGGAAGATGGTAATCTTTAAAATTTCTAATCAACCTGAATTCAGTTTTACTGGAAGTCAGGAGCATTTGGCCTCGGTGTTCGTGTCAGCACTACAGGCCACAAAGTATTTGAAGAAGGGTGGCCAAGGATTTCTTGCTGTGGTCAAAGACCTTCAGCACGATGAGGTCAAGTTGAAGAATATTCCAGTGGCTCGGGAATTTCCTGATGTATTCCCCGATGATTTGACCGAACTACCCCCAAATCGGGAGGTTGAGTTCACTATTGATTTGGCCTCTGGCACTTGACCTATATCCAAGGCCCCGTACGTATGGCCCCAGCTGAACTAAAAGAGTTGAAGAGCCAATTGCAGGAACTCCTAGACCGGGGATTTATCAGACCTAGTGTATCTCCTTGGGGTGCTCCAGTATTATTTGTCAAAAAGAAAGATGGAAGTCTTTGGCTCTGCATTGATTACCGAGAAATCAATAGGGTAACAGTGCGAAATAAGTATCCTTTGCCGGGATTGATGATCTATTTGATCAATTCCAAGGAGCTCGGGTATCCTTGAAGATTGATCTTTGGTCAGGATACCATCAACTCAAGGTCAAGGCTGGAGATGTACCTAAGACATCATTCAGGACTAGGTATGGCCACTACGAGTTCTTGGTGATGCCGTTTGGGTTGACTAATGCCCCGGCAGCATTCATGGACTTGATGAATAGAATCTTTAAGCCATACTTGGACCAGTTTGTGGTGGTATTCATTGATGACATCCTGGTATATTCTAAAAGCCAGGAGGAGCATGTGGACCACCTGAGGATTGTTCTGCAAACTCTTCGGGAGAAGAAGCTTTATGCCAAGTTGCAGAAGTGTGACTTCTGATTGAGCCAAGTATCATTCTTGGGTCATATAATATCTAAAGATGGCATATCTGTGGACCCGAAGAAGATTGAGGCAGTTGTAAACTGGTGTCGGCCTTCCAATGTATCTGAAGTAAGAAGCTTCGTGGGACTGGCTGGATATTATCGTAGATTATGGAAGGATTCTCTCGCATTGCTCTACCCCTGACTTGCTTGACCCAAAAGCAAGCGAAGTTTGACTGGACTGAGGAGTGTGAGAAAAGTTTTCAGGAGCTGAAGCAACGCCTAGTATCAGCCCCCGTCCTTACCCTTCCATCAGGATCTGGAGGATTCACCCTATTCACAGATGCTTCTCGAAGGGATTGGGATGTCTTCTGATGCAAAATAAGAAGGTGATAGCTTATGCCTATCGGCAACTAAAGCCATACGAGCAAAATTATCCTACCCATGACCTGGTGTTGGCCGCCGTGATTTTTGCCTTGAAGATTTGGCGGCATTATCTGTATGGAGAGGCATGTGATGTGTATACAGACCATAAAAGTCTGAAATACATCTTCACTCAGAAGGAGTTAAACTTGAGGCAGAGGAGATGGATGGAGTTACTAAAAGATTATGACCTAAACCTGCACTATCACCCAGGGAAGGCCAATGTGGTAGCTGATGCTTTGAGCAGGAAGTCCTCCTCGAAGTTAGCTTTTATGATCACTTCTTAGCCTCACATCCAGAGGGACCTTGAGAAGTTGGAGGTTGGATTGCGAGTACAGTGGTCCGATGGTTAGGTAGCAGCACTTGTACTCTAACCCACCGTGATTGATCGGATCAAGTCTTTCCAGAAGGAAGACTTGGACCTGCAAAGGATTAAAGAAGCTGTGAAGTCAGGGGTTCAAAATGAATTTGCTATAATGGAGGATGGATCCCTGAGATTTGACGACAGGCTCTGTGTGCTAAATGTGGAGGAACTAAGAGCAGAAATTCTAAGGGAGGCTCACTACTCTCCCTATACAGTGCACCCAGGAGGCACCAAGATGTACAGAGACCTAAAAGAAAACTTCTGGTGGAAGGGAATGAAAAGAGAGATTGCTCAGTATGTTACCAAATGTTTAGTATGTCAGCAAGTGAAGGCTGAGCATCAAAGGCCTGCGGGACCCCTTCAGTCCTTGATGATTCCATAATGGAAATGGGAGAAGATCACTATGGACTTCATGACTGGTCTGCCTAAGACCCCTAGGAGCAACGATGCAATATGGGTCATTGTAGATAGATTGACGAAGTCAGCACATTTTCTACCATTCAGAGTTGGGATTTTCAGTGAGAGATTGACCATCATGTATATTGAGCAAATTGTGAGGCTTCATGGTATTCCCGTATCTATTGTATCAGATCGGGATACTAGGTTTGTGTTCCAATGCTGGAAGAGTCTTCATAGAGCTCTGGGGACCAAATTGAACTTCAGCACAGCCTTCCATCCTCAGACAGATGGGCAGTTGAGAGAGCCATACAGACCCTGGAGGATATGTTGTGAGCCTGTGTGACGGACTTGGGTGGTGCTTGGGACAACCACTTATCTTTAGTGGAATTTGCTTACAATAATAATTACCAAGCCAGTATCCAGATGGCTCCATTTGAGGCCTTGTATGGTAGAAAATGCAGATCTCCCTTATGTTGGGATGATGTAGGAGAGAGAAAATTATTGGGCCCTGAGCTGATTCGATAGACAGTAGAGAAGGTGCAGCTGATCAAGGGATGACTCCGCACAGCTCAGAGCCGACAAAAGAGCTATGCTGATGTGAGAAGAAGGAAGCTAGAATTTCAGGTTGGAGATCATGTCTTCTTGAAGATATCACCAATCAAAAATGTGATGAGATTTGGAATTAGAGGTGAACTGAGTCCACGATACATTGGGCCATTTGAGATTCTGAGTAAAGTAGGGGAGGTGGCTTATAGCCTGGCATTACCTCCAGCACTCTCTGGGGTACACAATATATTTCATGTATCCATGTTGAGGAGGTATATTTTTGACCCCAGCCATGTGATAGAATTTGAGCCCATGCAGTTAAGGAAGGATCTAACATATGAGGAGCATCCTGTGCGTGTTGTGGACCGCAAGGATCAAGTTTTAAGACGGCGTAGCATTCCCAATGTAAAGGTTTAGTGGAGTAACCATTATGAGAAGGAAGCTACTTGAGAGCTTGAAGAGGAAATTAAAGAGAAATATCCTCAATTGTTTGTAACATAGCATATGTAAATGGAAAGAAGATTAATCATATGATCAAAGCTTTGGATTCTAAATGTTATATGAAGTACATCAATTTCGAGGCCGCAATTTTTATAGGAGGGAAGAATGTGAGCCCCTTTTCTCCCACGGATCCTCACCATGTGAGGATCCGTCATCTTGGACCGGAGGGGGGGGAAGCGCCGCAGCCGTACCTGCATGTGGGCCGCTCCCCAATTCCACTAGTCAGCAAGGGTGGCACCCCTCTTCACACGAGCGCAGGGGAGGTCCTCCCCACGCCACTATAAATGGGGAGGGAGAGGGGAGTCTTCTCCCTCTACCCATCACGCTCAACCACCCAGGTAATCGCCCCGTCTTCCATGAATTCACAGTGACAGTGAGTGGCAGGGAGATGAAAAACGGTAGGAATTCCTTTCGTTACTGTGCCCGGTCGCTGACAGTGAGTAGCAGGGAGATGGAAAACATGAGGAATTCCTTCCGTTACTATGCCCGGCCGCTCGAGACGACGAAGGAGGGGGAGAGGTGGAGTCCGGCCGCTCGAGGCGACCGGAGAAGGACGCTAGAGGGCCGCCGGGCGGCCCTCCCTTCTTTTAGAACCAAGCTGCTCCGCGGCTTGGTTCGGGCCTGGCAGAGTGCCCGTCGGCTCGCCGGGCCCGGCCTGCAATGGGCGACCTCCATCGGTGCCAGGGCAGCGTCTCGTGGAGGTTCGGTCGGCCATGGCGGCCGGCCGTGCCACCGGCGCGAAGTTTGTCGCGGGAAAGAACGAGAGAGAAAGAGAGAGATTGAGGGAAAAAGAGAGGAGCGAGAGTGCGGTCGTGGCAGCGGCCGGCTCCGGGCCGATCGTCAGCGGTCGGGCCTTCCCGGGGAGTGGCCGGCGGTGGCCCTGGCAGACGGCACAAGTCTCCCCTGTTTCGAGCGAAACAGGGGAGGCGGGGGAGAAGGGGGATTTGCAAGCCGGCTGGGCCATTTTTCATTTGGGCCCAGTTGGGTTGGCTCACGGGCTATTTTTGGGCTATAATTTGGATATCGTATTGGGTCAAAAATGAAAAAATAAAAATATGCCCAGGATCAGTGTTGATTCTAGTTTCTGGAAGTATTTTTATTTTCCCATTTGAGGTTATATATTGGGAGATATTCAAGCCCCAAGTTGGCTCCGGGATTAAACTGGGTAGAGTTAAAAGCTATTTTGATATGCTATTTTTGGGGACTAAAAATTGGGAAATTGATGCTGTAGGTACCCGGGTGCTTAAATAGCCGAATTACATTTTTGGATTAGCACCAGGAGATAAGTAAGTCATTTATTATAATTTTCATAAATTATTAAAATATAAAAATTATGTATTTAAATGCTATATTAATATATATTGCATTATTTGAAAAATAAGAAAATAGGATTGGTACTCTTATTTGCAAATGAGCATTTACTATGATTAGTTTATTATTTATCATATTTTGGAAATAATTGGGTATCTATGTGGATAACTGATTAATTGGCATGACCTTTGAAATTGTTAAAGGTTTATAAATATATATATATTTGACATGTTTAATTCACTGTAATTATGAAAAGTATATGGATTGCATTTTTGCAATGATACATGCTATTTGGCAAATGTAACATGAAAATGATACTTTGTATGATAATATGTCCCATCATGGTCGCTATGATATAATATGATGTGATATGTTGCATGACTCACTTAGCATCGGAACCTAACTCCATAGGAGGGTATATGGAGAACACATACCCAGGAGGTGTGCTATGACAGGATATGGCAATATTATGCCACATGGCACCAGGACCCATCTTCATAGGGGGGTATATGGAGAACACACTCTTGGGGTGTGTTGTAGCCGAATATGGAAGGATGTGAGTTCATGACACCGGTTCCAGGACCCTGACTCCTAGGGGATATTTATGAAGGATACATCCGAGGGGGTGTTACACCCGAGGGGGGGTATTCTATGTACATAGTGTATGGCCGTGGGACATTGGTATAAAAATGTATTTTTACATGCTATTTACAGTGGTACAGTGGTTTTATCCTGAAATTGTATATTCTTGATATGCTATATATAGAAATTGCTTCCAAAATTATTTTGAGCATATGATGCATGTTTTGATAATATGGTAAAATATATTTAAAATATGGAGCTTGATAGATGTTTATTATGAAAAATTTGAGTTGATAAAAGTATGAAGTAATTATATTATATTATAGTTGGCTTACTTATTGAGTGTGAGCTCATTTAAATCTCATAATGTTTTTCAGAGCCATAGAACTGAAGATGGGAATATGGGGTAGTTGGAGCAGCTATCAGAGTGACTTAAATCTAATACTTCGTTGTAACCCCTATTGAATTATGTATTTTGGCATGTAGCCTAAAACATATAATTATGGTTTGTATTAAAAATACTTAAATTTGGATAATATATAGTTATTATCCCTTCCTGTATTAAATGTGAATTTCGGGACGCCTTGCATGCCAGGCATGCGGTGGATTGCCACCTCTAGATCCAATATTGGGTCTAGAGCGTAACAATAGATCTTCATCCCTAGGATGTAGGAGGCTTCTCTCAGATCTTTCATAGAGAATTGTGATGATAACCATATCTTTATTCCTTGTAATGGAGGGATATCATTCCGATTAAGAGAATATCATCGATATATAATACAAGAAATACAATAACGGAACCGTTAGCCCATTTATAAATGCAAGGTTCTTCTTTATTCTTAACAAAGCCATAAGATTTGATCACATTATCAAATCCTATGTTCCAACTCCTAGATGCTTGCTTAAGTCCATAAATGGACTTCTATAGCCTGCACACTTTAGACTCATCTTCAGATATAAAACCTTCAGGCTGTATCATATACACCTGTTCTTCTAAATTACCATTTAGAAAAGCGGTTTTAACATCCATCTGCCAAATCTCATAATCTAAGTGTGCTGCTATAGCTAGCATAATTCGAATGGATTTCAGCATTGCCACAGAAGAAAACGTTTCGTCATAGTCAATACCATAACGTTAACGATGCCCCTTGGCAACCAGACGTGCTTTGTAGGTCTTTACCTTTTCGTCTGCGCCTCTTTTCCTCTTGAAAACCCACTTACACCCTATGGGTTTTATCCCTTCGAATGGGTCAACTAATGTCCATACATTATTTTCCTTCATGGAATTAAGTTCAGATTTCATAGCATCAAGTCATTTATCAGTCCTTTGCATAGCATCCATATAGGTGATCGGATCCTCGTTGTTCTCATCGAGCTCAATAGGATCCTCATTCTGGACTAAGAAACCTAAGTATCTATCCAGTTGATGTGGTACTCTACCAGATTGCCTTAATGGTGCATCTAAAATGGGTTTTGAGTTTGATCTAATCAACTCAGATTCTAAGGGTTCAATGGGTTGTGTTGTTCCTTCTACTTGATGAACTTCCTCAAGTTCAATATTAGAGCTATTTGTTCCTTCACTAAGGAACTCCTTTTCAAAAAAAAATACTCTATTACTAATGAACAACTTTTGTTCTTTAGTATTGTAGAAGTAATATCCTTTGGTTTCTTTCGGATAGTCGATAAAAAATATTTGTCAGATTTGGGTTCAAGTTTGTCTGATTTTTGCATGTTTCACATAAGCCGGACACCCCCAGACTCTCAGATAGGTGATAACCAGTTTATGTCCATACCACATCTCATGTGGAGTTTTAGAAACAGACTTACTTGGAACCTTATTGAGAATATGACAAGCTGATTCTAATGCATATCCCCAAAATGATATTGGCAAGCTTGCAAAATCCATCATGGACCGAACTATGTCTAACAGAGTTCGATTCCTTCTTTCTGACACACCGTTATGCTGCGGTGTTCCTGGAAGAGTCCATTGGGAGAGAATCCCATTCTCCCTTAGATATGTCACAAAGTCATTTGAAAGGTATTCTCCACCTCGATCTGATCGAAGAGTCTTAATACATTTTCTGTTTGTTTTTCTACTTCTTTATGATATAGTTTGAACATTTCAAACGACTCAGATTTATGTCGCATAAGATAGACATAACCAAACCTAGAAAGGTCGTCTGTAAAAGTAATGAAGTAGTAATATCCACCTTTGGCACAAGTGCTCATTGGTCCATATACATCAGTATGTACTAGACCCAATAGCTCTTTGGCTCTTTTACCTTTTCCAGTAAAAGATGACTTGGTCATTTTATCAAGAAGACATGATTCACAGGTAGTTAATGATTCACAATCATCAACTCGAAGGATGCCCTCTTGGATTAACCCGTTTAATCTATTCTTGTTGATATGACCCAGCCGATGGTGCCAAAGATAAATATCTATGACATCAGTTATTTTAGGGCGCTTACTTGATTTGTACACTATATTTATAGGCTGTGATAATATATAAATTCCATTAGATAAATGCCCAATCATTACAGTGACTCCATTCATAATGATATTCAAAGTAACATCCTTTATTGAAATTTCATAATGACTTTTGGCCAGAAGGCCTATAGAAATTACGTTCAACAAGAACGTTAGGAAAAAATAACAATCATTTAGTACAATGACATTTCTATTGAAAACTATTTCAAGAACTCCTAATGCCATAACTGAAATTAATCTTTCATCGCCGACATTAAGGAATCTTTCATTGTCCTCAAATCATCTAGTGACCTGTAGTCCTTGCAATGAATTGCAAATGTTAAAAGGACTCCCGGTATCCAATACCCAGGTCTGATTATCATATACAGAAAAATTACAAGGTGCTATCATATAAATACCTTGTTGAGCAACATCTTGCCCCTTTTTCTTCTTTGGCCTATTTGGATCAAGTGTGGTAATGTAAAGAGGATAGTTCCTCTTTCAGTGCCCTTGCATCTTGCAGTGAAAGCATTCAGCTTGACTTTTATCAACTTTCTTCTAATGCATCTGACCCCTTATAGATGTCCTAGCATGTTGCACCTTTTTCTTATTCTTTTTCTTCTTCCCTTTCCCAAAGGGTTGACGCCCTACCTTAGATCCTTCAACCACATTAACCAAACCCTTAGAGAGCTGTTATCCTTCTCAAAGTTCTGTAACAACCCCAACAAACCATGGTAGTTGACTGTAGGCTTTGTCATTCGAAAATGAGTAAAGAAAGGTCGGAAGGATGTAGGCAAGGAATTCAGGATCACATCTTTTCCCAACTGCTCATGTAGGGGAAAGCCGAGTTTGCTTAGGAGTTCTATCTTCTCGATCATATACAATACATGATCAGTGACAGGAGATCCATCCCTCATTCGAGCATTAAAAATAGCACAACTAGTCTTGTGCCTTTCAACGTCATCGGGTGTGCCGAAAGATTTATTCAATACTTGAATGATTTCTTCTGGCTGAGCATTCTCGAACCGGTGACCAAATTCATCGTTCATTGCTGCTAGCATGATGCAACACACGCTAGTGCTATCACTGAACCACTTCTGATAAGTGTCTCTCTCAGAACTTTGAGTGTTTGCATTAGGTATCTCAGGTGCAGGATTATTCAGAATATATAGAATCTCTCATGCTTAAGGACGATCTTAAGTTTTCTAAACCAGCTATTGAAATTTAAACCATTCAACTTGTTACTATCCAATAGGGACCTTAATGATAAATTAGTGGCCATGTTCTATATAAGGAAAAACTAAAGTTTAGTAGTATATAAATTGATTCAGTCTAAAGACTTGGACTTTAGTCTAAAAATTCTCCCACTATTTTGTTCAAATTGGCAGCCTCTACACCCCAATTCAAAGAATTATTCTTAATTCTTTAGTGGGCACTAAGATCTACATAGACTACATACAGGCCCAAGTGAAGCTTGGCCAACCCATATGCATCTAAGAGTAGGTTCAAAACCAATTGTTTTCCAAAACAATTCTTAGTGTTTAGTTTTGCCCCATGTACCTTTTCAGCAGGCATGGAGTGCCTCAACTGAAAGTTCTGGTTAGGTCCAACCATTAAATGATATAATTAAGTGTAATCTATCAATAGACAACCAAGCCGAGTGAAGCTCGGTCCACTTGACTGTCTATTTAATAGTTATGCTGACTTATCATATAATGAATGATAATTTTGATGGTTGACAAGCACCAGGCATGGAGTGCCTCCAATGATTATCAAGATATCAGACTCATTATTACCCACCTTAATGGGAGGCTATGATCTAGTTATCATATAACTATTTCATTTTAAGGACCTAATAATTTTAGAGGATTTAATAATCTGAAGATAAATTGACTAATCAAGTTCTCCCACTGAATCTATGAAATCGATAGAATGAAACAAGATTAAGTCAAGTTAAGTGGCACCTAAATCAGTCAGACTGATTTTCTTACAGGCATGGGTCAACCCAAATTAGGTAAATGATATGAATCATAAATGGTTCACCATATTGACCAGGTAAGTGAGATCGATGGAGGGATATGCCATTAACTCGTTAAAGACGCATCAATGCGAGTAGCTCCCAATTAAAAACCATTTGATCGTTGATCCTAAAGCAACTTGTGTTGACCCAATTGTTGATTTTGATGATTAACAAAACTATTTGAGTATAATATTTGAAGTTACTAATGATTTTGGTTTAATTTTTAGTTTATGATATGTTCTATTAATCAAAATCATAAGATAAATTAAGTTCTAGTTCGAATCTAATGTCAAGGTAAGATTTTAGACATTAGAGTCGACACATGGAATCGTAGAGTCGACTCCGAAAATGGCACAGACTTAGAGTTGACTCCGGGACTGTTAGAGCCGACTCCAATAGAAAAGACAGAACGATGATTTTTTCGGCCATGACTTAGAGTCGACTCCCGGACTGTTAGAGTCGATTCCAGAAGATTTTTGTGTCGACCCCAGAAAAGTTAGAGACGACTCCAGTTCAAGCGATTTGGGGATTTTGAACTAGAGCCGACTCCAAAAAGTTAGAGCCGACTCCAGAATGTCAGATGCGACTCCAGAACTGTCAGAATGACTCTAAACTTTATCTTTATCTTTTTAATCCCAATGGCTATTGCTATTTTTGGTTCTAATCCTTCTTACACTTGTTTCTAACGGATAGTTTTAAACTATTTATGGATTAATCGGATCTATAAGAAGAGGGTTTGCTGCATCCGAAAAGAAGAGAGAAAAAAAGAAAAGAATAGAGAGAAATCTTAGAAATCCATTAGAAAATCAAATGAGAAAAGAGGGAAAACTCGTAAGGAAAGATCATACTGATTCCCCAAAAGAAAAGAGAGAGATTCCAAGCTTTTGTTGTTCTATTTCGAAGAAATCTCAAGGGAAAAAAGCAAGCCCTAGTTCTCTAATCTTCTGAGTCTCAAGAGCACCTTGAAGGAAGATCCACTCAAAAGAAGAGAAGGAGCAAGCCACCAAGATCTGCAAATCAGGCTTTGATTCCTATCTTTTTATTCTTGTTTTATTATTGTATATTTGCTCATAGGAGAGCTGTTTATCTTGTAAAACAATTATTGTTTGCTGGGTCAATCTGGTGATTGATTCAGTTGAGGCTGTTAGCCTTGTGCAAGCATTAGCTTGTGGTGTAAGGTTTTGTGCTGGTGAGCCTTGAAAACTAGCTGGGTTCGTTGTGCATCCGGGAAAACAACAAGTTCGAGTTGTGAGCTTGCAAAACAACTCTGCTGTAATCAGATTGATTATAGTGTGGACCCAAGAGATACTTGGGAGTGGACGTAGGTGTAGGTACACCGAACCACTATAAAATCTCATGTGTTTGCCGTGATTGTCTCATTTTCTTTAACTCTATTTGTGCATATTCTATTTTAATCTGTGCGAATCTAAGTTTTATTTCCGCTGGGGTTTATTTTTAAAAGAGTTTAAATTTTTAAAAAACCCAATTCATCCCCCCTCTTGGGTTGCTATCTGGACCAACAATTGGTATCAGAGCTAGTGCTCATTTGATTTGATCTAACGATCAAGAGTCAAAGATCCACATGGCAACTCAAGCTGGTTCATCTTTTTCGAAGGTCAATCTACAAATAGACCACCCTTGTTTAATGGATTAAACTATGGTTATTGGAAGGCTAGAATGAAAATTTTCATTCAAGCACTTGACTATGATCTATGGAACATTATAGTCAATGGACCACAACACCCATTGCTAGAGTAAATGGCATGGAGATTCCTAAACCGAAACGGAATGGGATGAACATGATAAAAAATTGGCACAACTTAATGCCAAAGCAATGAATGTTTTATACTGCTCATTAGATGCAAATGAATTCAATCGTATATCTATTTGCATTTCTGCTAAGGAAATCTGGGATAGACTTGAGGTTACCCATGAGGGAACAAATCAAGTCAAGGAATCCAAGATTAACATGCTAGTTCATAAGTATGAATTGTTTAAGATGGATGCATGTGAATCTATTACTGATATGTTTACAAGATTTACTGATATAGTTAATGGTTTAAAAAGCCTTGGTAAATCTTATGATAATTCTGATCTTGTGAGGAAGGTTTTACGTTCTTTGCCTAGGACTTAGGAAGC